>CM070037.1:120178307-120211718 GCA_036250615.1 Ptychadena robeensis | reverse complement strand
CATAAAGAGTATGATGTGGTCAAAATACTAATTTGCCTAATAATTCTGCACTCCCTGTAGACTCCAGTTCAACTCAGTGCAAAGGTACAACCATGCATGGGTGAGTAGTCTTTTAACCAGGGTGGTCATAAGAGAGGGTCAAAATTAAGTACATTTAATTCAACTTAAATTTAGATTTTCCCCATCAAATTTTGTTTTGATTGTGAATTTTCAACTGCAAACTTTTGACTTATCATTTTCTAAATTAGCTATGATTTTGATGTGATAGTGTTGATCGCAAATTTTTATTCTAACCGTAAATTTTTATTGGCACTTCACAAATTATCGCAAATTGTTCAGCTAATATTCGCAAAACTATTTTCGATGACGACATTCCTGATCAACACTTTAACATAGAGATCTTAGTCCAAATTTTTGGTTGATTTTCTCCCTTTGTGGCAAAAAGTCGAAACTATGCCCAAATTCAACTATGCACAATTTCGGTGAATAAGGCAAATTGGGTTTCATTGTGAATTTTTACACCATCCATAATGGTCGCAGACTTACTCACTCATAATACATACATGTTTTTTCACCTCATCTTATAGTGCAAAAAATACGGTACCTCTACTTATAGTCAGGTTGGCTTATACTTTAGTATACAAAGTTCTCAAGTTGTTGTTTTTTAATGTGTACAATAAAAATGGGTGATATTTAGTCAAACAATAAATACATGAGCATACTTGAGTATATAGGGTTTTTAAGTTGGTCTTAAGTTCTCAAGTCGTTTTTTTTAATGTGTACAATAAAACTTGGTGGTATTATGTCAAACAACAAATACACTGCTTGGCCCCCAAAAAAGTAGCCACCTGGATTTAACTAAGTAAATAAGTATGAGCCTTGGATAATAACTGAATGGGCGATTATCTATCAATGAGGTCAGCGGATTACCTGAATATACTGACCAGGTTATTCCATCAATGGATTATTTCTTCCATGATAGCACGGGCATATTCCAAGATGACAATGCCAGGATTCATCAGGCTCACATTGTGAAAGAGTGGTTCAGGGAGCATGAGACATCATGGCCACTACAGAGTCCAGACCTGAACCCCATTCAGAATCTGTGGGATGTGTGTCAGACTCTACTGTCATCAATGCAAGATCTTGGGGAAAAATTGGAAATAAATCTTGTGGCATTGAAACAACGCCACTGCGAATGCATGCCGTAATTAAAGCTAAAGGTGGTCCAACTAAATATTAGAGATGGTCGAATTTTTAGACTTGCCATCTTTGTGAGATGATTGAAAGGCCTCTGAAAATGGTATTATCCCCAAAATTGCTGGAGATGTAGAGAAGGGTTGTGGGAACATTTGACAAAAAAAGTTTTGCTCTAGCACATTCCGATTTTTGAAATTTTGACTTGACTTTGAACTTAATTTGTGAAAAAAACTATTTGTGTTAGAGACATACTTTTTTTTTTTGTAGTATACCCCCAACCCTTCTCTACATCTCCAGCAGTTTGGTGATGATGCCATGTTCAAGGGCTTTGCAATAAACTTGAAGTCTGGAAATGGTTGAATTTTTGAAAAAAAATTCAAACATCTCTACTAATATGAGACCTTTTTTGGGGGGCCAGGCAGTGTATGTCATGGTTGTTAAATTCCTAATATTTTTGCTATTGAAATGAATAGTGGTTGTTGAATCTATTAAGCTTTTCTGTTTCCCTTTTTCACATCCTCCATACTAGGTAAGAGTTGATATAGTGCCCATTGGCTATGTATTACAACATCAAATGCACATCTGCATCTTTGTGTTCGTTGCAAGAAAACATGTCAGGGACTTGGAAATGAGAAGGTTGATGCATGGCTGAACATCCCTTCCTTTGAAGATCCCGTGGCATCTCGGGAACACCAGCAAGTGTATCTGTGTTGGGGGGGGGTGAAATATTTCAGAGCCGTTAAGGTTTATAGTACGTTACCTCATCTAATATTCTGAGTTCAGTTTATGTACTCCTTGTGGGCAATAAACATAGCAAGCTCTTTTAAGCTACTCCAAGAAACGCCGCTTTCTATGCCCTGATTATAAATTCAGCAACATAACCCGCGCTGAACCGTTTATCTTATGTACTTATTCCGCCAACATTCAAACTGACAAGTCTACTATTTCCAGTGCTTCTTTTCATATTTTAATGTATGCTTTTCTCAGATAACGTGCAGACATCACCAAACTTTACATGGGTTTTGATTTCCAACATAAAGTAAGGGGCAGATTTACAGCACATGTACTCAGCCATTCATTTTTTTCCCTATCTTTGAAGAAGACTTCAAACCCTGTGAAAATATAACCCAAATACAAGTTTGCTTTTCTGTCTGTACAAACACGTTTAAAATGCTATGTGTCAAGAAAGGATGCGTGCCGGCTTAATTGAAGCTTTAGCTATATATGGAGCTCGTGGCGGATTATAATGTAGAGATATCAATGGGAAATAATGTTTGGTATGATGAAACAAAGAAAGAAAATAGGAGACTTAAACATACTATGACAAGACGTATTTCTTATTTTGAAGCTGGTAGACCTTTGATGGGGGCACAAAGCTACTGCAGAATCAATGTTAAGAGATTTGTTTCCGTCATCATATAGTTTTCTATAGCAAGCCCTTGTACTGACTAGAGATGGTTGTGAAAACTTCAACTAGTTTATTTGTTAGTACAGTTGACCCTTCAATTACAATCTGCTTGACTTAAAGCGGACTTACCACCAGAAATGTGTAATTTCATGAATGACACTAGAAGTGGCGTTAATAGGGAGATATGTATAAAAAAAACTTACCTGTAAGGAGTAATTTAAGAAGATCCCTTGCAGCTCCTCCTCTCTCCCTGACTTCCCTGACACTCCCAGTCTGGAACTCACCCCAGAGGTATCCAGTTAAATCTCTTGGCACTGCATTAAAACAAATAAAAAATACTTTCCCATAGTAAAGCAGGGTATATTCGAGCCGTCCGATGTACCCTGCAGCAGCGTGATGATGTCATCATGCTGCTGTCAGATATCGGAGAGCCGGGGAGAGCAGAACTGTCTCTCACCAGCACCTCCTCCTCAGCCGAGCTTAGCCCGGAGATCCAGGCAAAGCATCGGACATCGCTTTGTTAACAGTCATGTCCGATAAGGCTGTTTTCGAGTGGGATTCATTGTTCCCGCTCGAAAACAACGATGGGGCAGATTATATGGGTCGAAAAGATGTCCGTGAGCGCGCACGGCGCTCAAAACGGCCATCGATTTGACCCATATCTCCACGTCTTTACCCTGTTTAAACCATTAGAAAGCCCCCAGTAGCCACTCATGATATTGCACCCTGTGTTAACCATCGGAAGCCTGGCAGATAAAGATGGAATCTCACATATGATTCCAGGAAAGGAAGCAGGTTAGTATATTTTTTTAGGATTGTGGTGCACTACTATTGTTGGGAAGTCATTAAGGAGAGAACATCAGGAATCTGGCTCTCTGGTGTCCTTTCTCTGTAGACTTTTGTAGATTGGTTAGATGGTCCACTATGACTGGACTTATCAGTGAGATCGGCCACATGATCACCACTCCCAAAAACTTGCTTCACGATTTCTATGTTATTTTCAGTTTTACTTTCTTTATTTACCTTCTCTTTCTTCTTTTCTTCTGTCTTTTCTAAAACAATATAAAAAAATATAGTTTTTTGATAGTAAACATAAACATTATATTGCAGATAATCTATGGTCATTAGGAGACCCAAACAATCATCCTCTAGGCATTATCTCCACTTATTCTGACTACACCGAGATAACAAAGGGCAGAATTAAAAGAATAAAGGGCCGGTTTTGGCCCCTGGCCTTAATTTGCCCAATGGATGTCTTCGGGTCCATTGCCCAGGTGCCAAACCTGAGGCCCGGGGGCCGCATGCGGCCCTTTGAGCGTTCTTTGGCGGCCCCTCTCAGTCCTCCACCAGCGGCCCCCAGAAATGAACTGTTAATGTATAGGTCATAGGAACTCACCTTTCTGATGATCCCCTGCTGACAGGTCTTTGTCCGGGATCTTCCTAGAGTGGGAAGAGGAGAAGAGGCAACAAACTTACAAGATAGGCATATGCAAAAGCCAATCAGTGACCCAGATGGCACCTGTGCAAGTCCCTCGCCTCTCCTCCTCTTCCCCTTTAGTGTTGGTGTGGGATCAGCAGACAGGTAAGTGCCTATGCTCCCACCATTTCACCAATGAATGGGGGTATAATATATATTGCGACACAAAAGCTTTGACCGATGTATATGACACATAATGTACAGTGCTCCCTTATGCTTGAAGTATCATTTAAAAATTACAAATAATGTCTTCCAGCTCTGCCTGCTGTAATGTCTTCATTATAAAATGCTTGTACAAGTCAGTATAGATTGAAAATGTTATGTGCGGCCCTTTAGTGATGCTGAGGGCCGCACTTGTGGCTCTCGATATCCACTCAGTTGGCCACCACTGGTCTATTGTATTAAGATTCAATTAGATAACAAAATACAAGTCTTAACAGCGATATAAGAAATTAGACACAATATTTGACAATACTTTAGGCTGAAATTAATTGATCAACATGTTCATTTGTATTATTTATTGTATTAAGTGATTATAGGAGAATAGAAAAAGTATTGATACCATTGAACTTTGGTGCAGAAGAATTTCTTAAAATGTTACAGATAGCAAGAAAAGCAAACAAATAGATCCTTCAACCAATCTAGCCTAACCTTTTACTGGAAGCTCAGATGGCTGAAGTGTTGCCTTATTGTGAGAAGAACAAAATCACTGAAATATACCTGTATACAGAGAATCGAGGTGGTCAAATCTTTTAAGTTGAGTTAAATGCAAATCGAGGTGGTCAAATATTTTAAGTTAAGTTAAATGCAAAGCCCCATAAAAGTGGGGAAACGTTAAGGAAAAAAAGTATTGCCCTAGCATATGTTGGTTTTGCTAAAATTCAGCAACAAAATGTAGCTTAACTTAATTATTACAAAAATTTCATCAGCTAAAGCAATACTTTTTTGTAATATTCTCACAACTCTTTTCTACATCTGCAGCAATTGTGGTGATGATATCATGTTCAGGGGCTTTGCAATTAACTCATAAAACTAGCTAGTTGAAAATATTCAACCATCTCCATTCTCTGGAACCTGTGGCTTCTCTCCATGAAGGTGTCTCGATACTTACGGGCCTGCCTCTAGTTGATGACGCCGAAGAGGTGGAGGGGGTGGGGCAGCGCCATTGATCTGCATTATACATTCGAGCCCATAATTATTCGTACCCCTGGCAAATTGTGACTTAAAGTTTTTTTCAACCAGCAAGTTGTTATGGGATGGGTGTATCTCAAAAGATAATAAGACGATGTACAAGAGGCATTATTGTGGCAAAATAAATTCTCAGCTTTTATTTACATTTGAGCAAAATGTGTTCAAAATTATTCATACCCTTCTCAATAATCAATAGAAAAGCTGTTATTGGCTATTACATCAATCACACGCTTCCTATAGTCACAGACCAGCTTCTCGCATGTCTCCACAGGGATTTTTGCCCATTCCTCTTTAGCAATGAGCTCTAAATCTTTCCGGTTGGAGGGTTTCCTCACCATCACCCTGATCTTTAGCTCCCTCCACAGATTCTCAATTGGATTCAAGTCAGGACTCCAAAACGTGAATGTTGTTGTCTGCTAACCATGTCTTCACCACTTTTGCTGTGTGTTTTGGGTCATTGTCATGCTGAAATGTCCACTGGTGCCCAAGGCCAAGTTTTGTGTCAATATTGACTGGTATTTGGAACTGTTCATAATTTCCTCTATCTTACTTAAGGCCCCAGTTTCAGCTGAAAAAAAACAGCCCCAAAGCATGATGCTGCCATCGCCATGCTTCACCATGGGTCTGGTGTTCTTTTGGTATTGTGCAGTATTGTATAGTAAAGTGGCAAGACAAAGGCCTTTACAAATAAAAAAAACCATCCAATCCAGGCTTCATTTTGCGCATACCTGACAGATATGATTTCAACCCGTCAAGTCACATTGCATCAATATCCACCTTGACATTGATGAGACTCTGACACAGCTATGTGTGAGCATCCTTTGAATATTAATGGATGAGTTTCCTTCACATTAAACTCCCTGTTGTTGATGCACATTTTATTGCAATGAAGACTAGGCCTAAAACTGCTATCACATAAAAAGGCAGCGAGGAACCTGGATAGCATCAAAGGCCCAACGGGACTTCAATCCTCTCCCTCTAGGAAACTGAAACAGTTTTATCTGGGCATGCAGTTAAAATGAGCCAATTTCCCTTGATAGCTATGCACAGACAGGACACAATTAGGCACCAAAAAGGTGTAGGCGCTCAATAAAAGGCTGAAACAAATATTTGCAACACTTTACACATGGATGCTGTTGGGTAGTGATTATCTATGTTTATATCATAAAACAATTATAACTTTACTTTTAGAGAAAGATTACAGAAATATGATGCAATAAAATGTTATCTAGACGCCATTACCGCTGTGGAGAAATCTCAGCGAGCAAACAAATTGGTTAGATTCATTAGGACACAACCTGTCCCCGGCACGTCTACATCTTTAAACACACCAGTTTTACAAATCAGCTATTTAAATGGCTACATTTACTTTGGCATTCTATATATTCCTGATTCATTTAACGAAAGCTGGAGGTAAAAATCAAAATATAGTGTTTTGCCATTTTTTTTTATAATGAGATGCAGCTTCTTTTATCTTCTAAAGCCAAGATAAGATAAAACTGTATTCTGACGTCCAATGAGCTACAGTCAGAAAATAATGGAAATGTTTTGGATAACACCTTTTAAATAGTTTGAAAACCCCCAAAAAGTTAATCTGGCCTGCAAGATTTAAAGAAAACTATGCAATTTAAAAAATGATGGCATTTGGTGTCACATGTGTTATAGTATTACGCTTTGCTTGTTCCAGATTCAATGTGTAACCTCCTGGGCATTTAGCCTTAGTTAAACGAACCTACCACCTGGTAGGTCGCCCTGCAGTATTTGCTAGAGATGGTCAAATTTTTTTAAAAAAATTTGATAATTCCGACGATTCCGAGTTAATTGCAAAGCCCCTGAACATGGTATCAACACCAAACTTGCTGGAGATGTAGAGAATGGTTAAGGGTATACTCCAAAAAAGAAAGTATGTCTCTAACACAAATAGTTTTTGCATAAATTAAGTTCAAATTCAAGTCAAAATTTTGAAAATCGGAATTTCGACTTTGTTTTCTAACTTAATTAATGCAAAAACTACATGTGCTAGAGCAAAACTCTTTTTTCTCAAATGTTCACAAATGTTCACACAACCCTTTCCTACCCTTTCTCTGTCTGTGTAGGAGTGGGGGGGAGGGAGGTACGCCGATCCACACAGAATCGATGGGGAATTTCAATGAACAGATGAGTTTCCCTGTAGTTAACTCAAGTTGACATCAGCTTACACCAACCTCAGGAAAACTGATTCTGTGTGGATCGGCGTACCCGCCAATGCTTCCGTGTCCGCCCGGATGACATCAGATATGATGCCGGAGGGGTGGGTGGTAGGTGGTGCTGTTGACCTCCATGTAATGCAGGGGGCGTCGCTTTTTTAGACCACACCTCCTGCATCACCAGTGACTATTTAACACGGTTGCTGTCAAAATCCCTATGGTCGTGAGGTAGATTTTTCTGAAAACGTTTGTTTTGGGATGTTGGGAACATCATACAGTGATATGGCACATTATCAGCTTTGTAAAACTAAAATAAACTAGAGAGCAATGAACATAATGGTAATTTTTCATGAAATATCAAGGCTGGCAGTTGCTTTGTCCGAGGTTTAAATTGAAGCCCCTTGTGTTTTACACACCTGAAATAAGCTGAATTACAAATTTAATCATTTAAGGTACATGTTTTATTTGGTGGAGAAGGCAGATAATTGCTTAAGGCTTTATTCACATGGTTGGTTTCCTGAAAACTCAACTGTGTGTCTCCGTTGAGTGGTAGGAATTTGTGAAAGTTGTTGGCTCTCAACCACCTGTCAACCAAGCCCATGATGTCTCATTGGACAACCACAATGGACAAAATGCAACATTTTATGGTTCCTATGCAGTCAGAAGTGGTAAAAAAAACCTTTCCTGTCTACCATGTGACTATAACCTTAAGTCTGTAACTTGAATAACTTGAACAGCCTTTTCATGGTGGAATGCGTAGATACACCAAAGGAATGCAATTGTTGAAGACATTGTTAACTATATCCATATTTTTCCGCAGCAGACCATAAGGCACATCCCAAAGTTTTGGAGAGAAAATTAGAAAAAAAGAAACCAAATTAAAACAAAGACACAGACATTGAGATAACAAATTATTATACAGAATGTTCCAGCAAAGTAGACAGGACTGGGCCATGCAGTATTCCTCCAGCCAAAAGCCCAGTGCCAGGAGTGAGCAGGACTGAAAGTTTACCATGTTATTACCGTTTTATGATGTTTGATTTTTTTTATTTAAATCCCCAACTGGGGTAATGTATATGAACCGGGTGTCCTCTTTGAAAGTCCCCTTGCCTTTGCCCTCTAAGCAAAGGAAAAAACAAGATGGACGGTTATCCCAAATTACTTTCGGACTCACCGCTCACCTAACTTTCTTCACAGATTATAATTTGGGATGTTGGCCACATTCCCTTAAGGTCCCAGTGTATATAGTGTTTGGGCTATTGGCCATATATTCAAGTAATGTGATTTAGGAAATGCTCTTCACTTCCCTGCACCAAAAACATGACCCAATACATGGACAGAAAAGTCTAAGGAAATGCTTTCTTCTGCCTGCAATAGACCTCAATCAGTCTAGAGAAAGTCATATCATGGACATCTACATGATCTATGGAGCTACTTGTTTCTCTCAGCTATACATACTATTTATATTTTAAAACAATCTCACACTGGATGTCTCCATAGCATATATGTGTCCATTAATCTACAAAACGTAGTTCTGCTTCATTAACAAAATATTGTCATCAATTTTGATGGTATCAATGTCTGGTCATATTTAATTAGAATATTTACTTTCACTTTACTTTGACCTCCTTTCACAATCTCCTACAACTGCCTCCTAATACCTTCAGGCGGTAAGTGAAACTGGCAATGGCAAGGACAATAAAATTCAACTTCAAATACAATCTTAGAGCAACCCCTCTAAACAAAAACCTTTTCCAAAATAGGGCAATCTTGTTAGGTTGTCTGTGAATGTTCTCATTCATCCAGGTCATTGTATATCTCTAGTGTTTAATTCAAATCAACTGGTTGTGTTTATTTCTTGAAGACATTTCGCTAGTCATCCAAATTGAGAAAGCCATTTGGATGACTAGCGGATAAAGATGGTCGAATTTTTCGACTTGCTTACTTTGTGAGCTTATTGCAAAGCCTCTGAAAATGGTATCATCACAAAAATTGCTGGAGATGTAGAGAAAGATTGGGGGAACATTTGAAAAAAAAATGTGTTGCTCTAGCACATGGAGTTTTTGCATAAATTAAGCTCAAAATTTAATTTTGACTTGAATTTGAACTTAATTTTTGCAAAAACTATTTGTGTTAGAGCCATACTTTTTTGTAGTGTACCCCTAACCCTTCTCTACATCTCCAACAAGTTTGATGATGATAACATGTTCAGGAGTTTTGCAATTAACTCGAAATCGTCAAAAAATTTTCTAGTAAGGACAATAAAACTCAACTTCAAAATCTTGGGCAACCCCTCTAAACAAAAACTTTTTTCCAAAATAGGGCAATCTTGTGAGGTTGTCTGTGAAGGTTCTCATTCATCCAGATCATTGTATATATATAGTGTTTAATTCAAATCAACTGGACTTGCTGTGTTAATTTCTTGAAGATATTTCGCTAGTCATCTGAATTGAGAATTTGGGTGACTTTTGAATGACTATCAAAACGTCTTCAAGAAATAAACACAGCAAGTCCAGTTGATTTGAATTACACACAACAGATATTGTGAGGTTGTGTTGCATTTTTTTCCATGCACCAAGAGAATATGAAACGGCATGGAACATCCTTTCTCTTGGCATACCTTCCTTGAATTGTTTCCCAATATGCACTGCAGACGGGTGATTGACTTCACCCGCAAATGTCAGTTGGTTTCTATTTCTCGAAAGAGACAGTAAATGGGCATAATGTCAGCGGTATTTTTGAAAAGTGGAGAAATATTTTTCAACTGACATTTCTCTGAAAGTTTCATCTGACAGGAGCTATGCACCGCATCTCAGCTCTTACTCAGGCAGTATTATAAATGGAAGTGAATTCATTGGCGAATGACAGGTCTCCTTTAAGATGTCTCATTAATATTTGGGGACAAAAGTTTCCTCCAAGCATGCTATGGGGACATCTATTGCAGGAATTCTTCAAAATATAGATAGTATGCGTAGTTGAGGGAACCAGGTAGCTCTGCATACACAATTGCATCTTGGGAATATTAGTAACCATGTTTAGTTTTGACCTAACATCTGGGTAGAGTCGAATTCTTTTGGAATCATGAGTATGTCCAAAATCTTGTGGTCTCCTGGCATATAATAGCCTTCATCTTAATCCCAGACCATTCGTCCAAACACTTCTACAGCCATCAATAGATTTAAGCTGTTTTTAATGCCTTCCTTGAACTTGCCTTGTCTCTTGTCAGCCAGCCAGAAGCTTTTTTTATCAAGAGCAACATTCAAAGAGTCTGCCCCGCAGCCATCCCAGAGTGCACTTCTTTGTCAGAATCCTAATGACGATTCATATACATAAGAGACAATCTCCAGCTGGAAATCTGAAGAGCTCCTGGGTGTGTATACAGTTCCTTGACCTGAGAACTAGCTCTAGATTTTGATCTGGGGGGATACAGTCTCCCAACGTGTACAATTCCAACCCATCTCCCGCAGTAAAAAGCGCCAGCTTAACCAGCGCTATTGGAACATAAAATGCTTTGGATGGCCTAACGGGGTCAAAAATATATATTTTCTTTTCTGCTAGCTACAAAATAAAGCATGTTTCCAATGAAGGATTAAGTCTCTGTGTGACACGCATTCAACTAAGCTGGATAATGTATCGCAAAAATGTAAAAGAAAAGTCGTGTTGATTTTAAGAAACTCCGAAGACAGCTAAAAAGGTCACAAATATACCAGTATTAAAACATATAGTTAAAGAGCACAGCGGAATGTTGATTAGGTGATTGCAACTTTCTGCAAATCTCTAACGCCGTAATAATATGACTAAAGCCCCACATACACGTTTAGATTGTGACCTGATGTTTTGGCCGATTGACCGCACGTGGTGACGTTATTGGCCCTTTGTGTGCCAATACAGTCCGACGGGTACCCCTAGCTGCTCAGACCGCCAGGGCCGAGCAGTTAGGGGGACTGGCAGACAGCATCTAGGGAGGCCAGCTGTGAGAAGACGCTGCCAAAGTATTAGACCGAAACCAAAATTGTTTACATGAAGTAGGGATGAGGAGCTAATTTCCCCTTTGGAGAATAAATCTTTGTTATGAATAAATGAGGAATATATATCAGGTGTAAAGGCAAACCACAGAAAGTATTAGACCGATCTAAGAATTATAGACATGTCCGTAATGGCTTAGAATTATTTGGCAGCTGATCTCGGCCCTTTAAGTTTTAGATTGGCACCTGATTTCTCGGACGACCGACCGCCGCAAGGCAGTCAATCGGCCCAAAAATCTGGTGTGTATGGGGGGCTTAAGAGAAAAAGTTCCATGACATGATAAAGTATACCAGAACTTTCCATCATCACAGTTTGTCAAGTCCGGTCAAGTGGGTCGGCATTGAGGATAATATGCCATCCTGAGTAGTGATGAGTAGAGATGGTCAAATTTTTTGACTAGCTAACCTTGAACATGGTATCACCAAAATTGCTGGAGATGTAGAGAAGAGTTGGGGGAACCTTAAAAAAAATAAAGTTTTGGTCTAGCACATGTAGTTTTTGCACAAACTAAGTTCAAGGTCAAAATATCGACTTTTAAAATTATGACTTGATTTTGAACTTAATTTATGCAAAAACTATTTGTGTAAGAGCAAAACTTTTCTGTGGTATACCCCCAACCCTTCTCTACTAGTGATGGACGAACTGTCCACTTTTCTTTTCCCGGCGTGTAGTACGGGTGTTTGACCTGCCCTGTTCACCGGCGGGAAGAAGGGGACTATTCTTCTGCTGGCCAGATCAGGAGCAGAAAGATCCAGCCAGTGGAAGAATTCTTTCACCATAGACCGCAGAGAGAAGCCGGTCTCTAGTAAAAGAATACCAGCTTTAACCAAAAGTAAAGTCACGTCCGGATATCGAACTGTGCATTCCAGGTACCAGAAGTGACGCCAGTGACGTCAATTTAGTTTGTTTCGATTTAAATTCACTGCAAACAGGAGGACATTCGACTTTTTTAAAG
Source organism: Ptychadena robeensis (assembly GCA_036250615.1). Taxonomy (NCBI): domain Eukaryota; kingdom Metazoa; phylum Chordata; class Amphibia; order Anura; family Ptychadenidae; genus Ptychadena; species Ptychadena robeensis. The sequence goes on along the minus strand of CM070037.1, from coordinate 120,199,275 downwards.
TCCGATCCGCCTGTTCGTGGACAGACCTGGCTGAAGTTCATCCATCACTAGAGATGGTCGAATTTATTTTCAAAAATTCAACAATTTCGACGATTTCGACTTAATTGCAAAGCCCCTGAACATGGTATCAACACCAAACTTGCTGGAAATATAGAGAAGGGTTGGGGGTATATGCTCCAAAAAAGAAAGTGTGTCTCTAACACATAATAATGTTTGTACAAATAAAGTTCAAAGTCAAGTCAAAATTTCGAAAATCGGAATTTCAACTTTATTTTGTAACTTCATTTATGCAAAAACTACATGTGCTAGAGCAAGACTTCTTTTTTTCAAATTTTCCCAAAACCCTTCTCTACATCTCCAGCAATTTGCAATTTTGCTGGTGATGATACCATGTTCAGTGGCTTTGCAATCAGCTCACAAAGTTAGCAAGTCGGAAAATTCGACCATCTCTATCCATCACTATTCTCTACATCTCCAGCAAGTTTGGTGATGATACCAGTACCAGATACCAGATGTCCAGTGTCTTTGCAATTAACTTGAAATGGTCGATTTTTTGAAAACAAATAAAGCAGCATAGGCAATATCCGAATTCTCAAATAATTCTGTAAATATTCAAAGTAAATTTGCAAATTCGAAATCTCCTGTCCATTATATCGCCATTTGTAATCTGATTTATTGCAAAAGCAATGTGTGTTGTCACGACATTTAGTGGCAGAATGAGAAATTGCAGCTGCAGTGTAATCTTATGAAACAACACAATGATTCTTTGCAAATTGTTTGCGAAAAATCTGCATTTGTAAATACAAAGATTGCATGGGCAATGCATGATACTTTCCCCTGAATATTCTCTTGAATATTCGAGATTACAAATATATTCGAGATCTTGACGAATTTTCGAAGTGCCGATATTTGCAATTCAAATTTGAATATTGGAATATTCATGCTCGACACTGAGAATGATTGCCAGATAGACAGGCCAGCTTACATATATTTGCTCACAAATATTCTAATCACAAATTTTTATAGCGAATTTCACAACTTCGAGAATTTGCAAAGATCTAGAATATAGTGCTATATTGTCATTGCCTTGTTGCTTGTGGGCTAATGAGAAGGCTGCAATATCTTTATATAGCATAGCAACCAATAGGAAAGTAGCCTACTCCCCAGGAGCCATTTTCTGCTGTGCTGTGCAGTTCTGGGAGAGAGAGGAGTTCTGTGCTTTGCTGAGTCATCTACTGTTTCTTAATTCATTACATTAGACAGTTAGCTCATATGTATAATACAGATAGTTAGTTAGTTAGAGAGAGTTAGTTAGAGAGAGAGTGTAGGTTATATAGTGATAATGAAGGTAATCTGTGGAAAGTACGATGCATTGCATTCGCAATATGCACATGTACAAGTGCCGATTTCCCCAATGTAGGTAAATTTAAAGTGAATAATTGAAAATGTGCGATATTTGGCAAATCTAAATATTGTCTATGCTGCTCATCACTACACATAAATAACCTGTACATTCTACTATCCCATCACAATTAATCTACAATATTTACAATGGTTTCAAGCTTATTCAATGGTATTTGATAAGTTTTTTATTTTATTTAAATAGACTCAGGCAAAGTAAATACTTTATGCTAAATAAATTAAATACACACCAGCTTGGTGGTCAGTTGATAGCTTGGACAAGGAATTTGACAGTGGGAGAGGACTACAGTAGTGATGAGCTACTAGGCAATATTCAAATTCATGTAATTTTCGAGATCAAATATGCGCAATGCTTGCAATTCAATGGAGCTTGGATATTCGACTGGGAGAATATTCATCATTTCCATCAAAAAAAAAGCGCAATCCAACGCAATGACTGGAATAGCAAAAACTTGCAAGAAATCGGCATTAAATTGCGATGGCGTCGGATTCCTAATATATATTCGCAAATATTGGTGAGATGGCGATATTTAAGCTAAATATTCGAAAATCGAATATTCGAGTTCAACACTTGATTAGAGGTGGAGAAGAAGATTAGAAACTTGTAACTCTTCCCTCATGTCATTTCCCATTTCTCTCATATTCGGCCCAGCATGCTCGCTCATCGCTAGTTATTACTAAGGTTGCTAATGACTTGGTTATACCCAAGGCCAAAGGCAACTTTTTCCTGCTTCTTCTGCTGGACCTCTCCTTTGCCTTTGACACTGCAGATCTCCTGCCACTCTTTTGGTATTCGTGACTCCTCACATTCCTGGTTCTCCTCCTTCCTGACTAACTGCTCTTGCCAAACCTCATTCAATGGCAACTCATGGCTTGGTCCTTTTCTCCCTCTAAACTTCCTTCCATGACAAACTCATCTCATCCTTTGGCCTTACCATATACACTCACCGGCCAGTTTAATAGGCACACCTGTCCAACTGCTTCACGCAAATTACTGATCAGCCAATCTCATGTTTGCAAATCAATGCATTTAGGCATGTTGACATGGCCAAGACGAACCTCTGCAGTTCAAATCAAGCTTCAAATGGGGAAGAAAGGTGATTTAAGTGACGTTGAACATGGCATGGTTGTTGGTGCCAGCCAAATGGGCTACAGCAGCAGAAAACCAAAAAGGGTGCCACTCCTGTCAGCTAAGAACAGGAAACTGAGGTTACAATTCGCAAAGGCTCACTGAAATTGCACAAAAGAGTATTGGAAATATGATGCCTAGTCAGAATTTTGCGTCAACAGCATGAAAGCATGGATCCATAGTGCCTTGTATCAACAGTTCAGGCTAGTGGTGTAATGGTGTGTGGGGGCATTTTCTTGGCACATTATGGGCCCCTCAGTAGTAATTGATCATTGTTGCAACGCTACAGCCTACCTGAGTATTGTTACTGACCATGTCCATCCCTTTATGACCACAGTGTACCCATCTTCTGATGGTTACTTCCAGCAGGATAATGGACCATGTCATAAAGCTCCAATCATCTTACACTGGTTTTTTTAACATGACAATAAGGTCACTGTACTCAAATGGCCTCCACAGTCATCAGATCTCAATCCAATAGAACACATTTGCGATGTGGTGGAAAGGGAGATCCGCATCATGGATGTACAGCTGACAAATCTGCAGCAACTGTGTGATGCTATCATGTCACTATGGAGCAATGTCTCTGAGGAATGTTTCCTTGTTGTATCTATGCCACGAAGGATGAAGGTAAAAGGAGGTCCAACCCCGTACTAGCAAGGTGAGCTGTATAAACCCGGGACTAGCAAAGTGTGCCGTATAAACCCGGGACTAGCAAAGTGTGCCGTATAAAGTGGCCAGAGTATATGCTAATGACATCCAAATCTACATATCCACCCTGGCCTTTATTCCCTCTGTCCTTGACAATATTTCTCAGTGCATATTAGCCAACTTTTCAGGTATTTCAGGTTTCTTAAACTCAATCTGAGCAAAACTGAACTCATTATCTTTCCCCCATCACCTTCCAAGCCTCCCCCTCAACATCTCACAGGAAATAACATAGTAATTTCCCCTATTCCACAAGCACGCTGCCTTGGTGTCGCCTCTGACTCTGCACTCTCCTTTATACCCCACATACAGAACATTGCTAGATCCTGCCACTTCCATCTTTGCAAAATCTCCAAGATACGCCCCTTCCTATGCCCAGAGACCACCAAACTCCTGGTACACGCTCTCATAATTTTTCACCCGGACTACTGTAACATCTTCCTCTCTTGTTCTTTCTCTAACTAGACTGTCAGCTCTTAGGTCCATTATGAATGGTGATTCTAGACCAATATACTTAACCTAATTAATGTGTAATTTATCTACATCCCTTATCTACATCTTCACTTTGGTAGTTAAATCATGTTCCGAAAAAAAAAAAACAGCCAAAATTGCAAAAGATTCGACCACCTCTACGACCTAGTCCTACAAAAAACATTCCAGTGGGAGTGTCTGTATATCAATGCTGGAAAGTGTAATGGAATGGAGATAACTGTCCTCATGGATTTACTTCTTGTGTCCATCTCAAGGGATTACTCGTGTTTTGCATGTTTATTCAGCTTCCCCTCTTTTTTGTTCTAATGTATATATATTCTTCAACTATTTAGACATTATGATCTGTGCCTTTTCCTTTTTTTGCTTAGAATACATTACAGCTGTCAATAGTGGATAAATAGAGAGACCCTCATGCAATAAGATTTACATTTTTACTATCCTGGGGACCAAGACCTCTCTTTCTTAACGCAAGAACATTAACCCCCTAGCGGTTGAGATGAACCCAGTCTTGTGCACTGTACGAGCTGGGTTTGTCTCCTGCTGATCAGAGGCACATATGCATCTTACTTTCTCCAGCATCCGCGGTGGCTCCGATAGCCTCTCCAATGCTTCCTCTAAGGAAGTGGATTCTTGTCACCCCGGTGTCACGTAGTTCTTGACGTCTTAAGCTAGCCATACATGTTCCGATTCCATGGCCGATTGATCACCCATCTGATCGATTCCGCGATGCCAGATGAAATCGGATGTCTGATCGATCGCCCAATTAAGCCTGTCCCTACCACCTTGGCCCACGGATTCCTGGACGATTCCGTGTCCGATCGCTTACTTCACAAATGGCAACTCCCCCTGATGTGTGCTGAATCGGATCAGAAAGACCAACATGTTGGTTCTCTGACGGATCCGATTCTGGGCCCCCGATCGATCGGACGTGATCATTCGGACAAGGGTTTCACACGATTCCGGGACGATCGATTGGCGTGCACGCACCCGGAATCGATCGTCCCAGAATCCGTTGGGAATCGGACCCGTGTATGGGGACCTTAACAGGGGGATTTTCGAATTCAAATTGCATATTGAAAACTGGATCCAATTCAATGTATTGTAAAATACTCACTTGATTCAAGAGTCCGGTGCCCCTGATTGATCCTCTCTCTTTGGTGCCTTCAAACTCTCTGTATAAGTTGAATTCCTGAAATATAAGAACTTTTGAATATTCAATTTGAATCAACATAGCACTGAGTATATGCTTAGAAGTTCCCATTAAAGGATAGTTAATTAAATGGGTTTTCATGTTGGAATAGTCATAATGAATTTAAATTTCTATTGAAAAAGAAATAAATAAAATGTACTTTATTCAACATATATAACCTGCACAAATAGTTCTTATATATAATACACTTACAATTAGCATTTAGAATTAGTAATTGTAAATATAGTATATTTTAGAACTATTTGTAGTGATCCTATATGTTGAATGAAGACCATTTTATTTATTTATTTTTCGATACAAGTTTAAATTTATCATAACTATACCCCACGAAAACCCTGTTAATTAACTGTCCCTGAATGGGAACTTCTAAGCATTAACTGAACTTTGGGGGTGTGGTTCATTTACCATTCACCAGCTCATCCATTTCCCTTTTCATGCTTCCTTATAGCCAGGGGATGCACATAAGTGGTACTCTGCTACTCAAAATGTGCCAAAAACTAGCTCTGCGTACCTGCATTATTGTTACACAGCTCATATGTGTACTAACAACTTGGAGGCACTCCGTGTCTGGGCGGCCGCAGCTAAATGTTACATGTATATAATTTATGTCACTTGGATAACCGCAGGGAAACATGAATAACTATGAAAGGTGGCAGTAAGGGGGGTGACATTGGAAATGTAATTTAATAATAAAAAAAAGACTGAACTACTAAGGGTGTTGGAGATCTGGGGGAAATAAGTCAGAGTAGGCATATGTAAGGGTAAAATCTGACAAGAGAATAGCACTGTGTGACAACTGGAATATGACAATAAAAGGTTTACATTTGGACTGCTGGCAGTCTCAGGGGTAAGTTACCAAGCCAGAAAATGTCAGGGTTGTACTACTCAGGTATGAGATTTAGGGGTTCAAACGTGTATTACTGTGAGAGTTACATTTGACCCAAAGCCAGCTGATGACCTGTGGATGGAGACAGCTAATCGGAGGCTCAATCAGGAACAGGGAGGTCCATCTGCAGCAGAACCCACCATGCAGGAAGCTGATGCAGAAGACAGTGAGAAAGACCATATACATATGGGGCGAGTACCAAACACCATCTCCTCGTACTCATCTGAGGAGCTCACTAAAAAAAGTTATGTGCACCCCTGGTAACCCATTTTATATTCTTATTCTCTTTATTTTGTATTATCTTTTTTTTTTTCATTACAAATGAAAAAGAAAATACATCACAGCTTGGAGTTTTCCCTTTAAACCTGCCTTGGTCCCTGAACAGCTGTAGGACGACAGGTTGGACACTGTTCATTTACTTCTCTTTAAGTAAAAAAGAGAGGATATATAAGGAAAAGCCAGCAGAGCAGATAACGAGTGAAAGGACTGATGAATCTGGATTAAGAATAACAGAGCAGGGATAAAATCCTGTCAATGAACTGACACTTCACTTCTCAGTCCATTGTCTAATTATCACAAGGGTAATACAGAAGCAACATGGATGATCACATAAAGGCGGTGAAACACAACTTTCAAGCTTGGGAGACAAAGCCTTTCTTGACAATGTCGTTGCCTTCAATCCAGACATTAGAAGAGAAGGCAATGGAGAAGAGAGAGGAGAGAGAAAAAAAAAGGAGCTCACTCATGGACAGCTTACTGAGGATACTGCAAAGATTATGCTAATCTTCTCTTCATTGTCCTCTGCAAAATGTTTTCATACCATGTCTTTTATCTGCGCTAGAAAGGATGCACAACCTCTCAACTCTGTGACAGGGAACACTTTCTGTGTGGTTTCTGCGTAATTAACACCAGCACTAGACCTTTTCTTTCTCTTCACAACTCCAGCTTATGGCCTTTTAAAGGTACCCACAGGGGAGTGTTTGTCGTTCTTTGCTTGTGGCCTAACTGATTGCCACAGCTTTGACTCACTTACAAGTCCCATCTGTTAGCAGCTGAGGGATCAGAACCCTTTGTAACTCGCTCTGTCTTAACGAATCTAATTAGAATTAGTCCACGCAGGTAAACGCGGTGACGCGATCTGATGGACGTACGGTGACCCCCCTTCGTCGGCCTTTATGTGATATTTACTTTGGTCTTTTAAACTGAATATTAAAGGATGTTTGAGGTGTCTATGTGATTCATTTAAATATATTGTCAGCGAAATCAGGGTGTTGGGAAATGTCGAGGAAAGGTGATGGAACTGAAATCAGGACTTCTACACCTGATCACCTATTTTTAATGATCTTGTGCACCAGCCAAGTGGTAGAGCGATGCAATCAATTCCTGATTAGTGATGGCCAAACATCGGCCGTGTCCGTCCACGAACAGGCGGATCAGACTTTTAAAAAAATCCGGTGCCCGTCTGTTTGCGGAGAACTTCAATTTCCCCGCCTGTTGGCAAGGAATTTGAATGGGAACTATACTGGAAATTACGTCACTTCCGGTGTATTGGATGCACAGTTCCGGTTTCCAAAACCGGAAGTGACGTCAGTCGGATGTCACATCCGGCCCATGCCCGATACAACACTAGAGATTGGGTGTCTCTACCTAATCTCTAGTGAAAATAATTCTTCTTCCGGCCGGACCAGGCGTGGAAAGGTCTGACCGGAGGAAGAATTATAGACTTCTTCTCGTGAAGGGGGCAGGACGAACACCCGTACAGTTCACAGACAAGAAGAAGAGCGAACACTCAATGTTCACTCTGAACTCTCCACCCAGCGGACAGTTCGGCCATCACTAGAAAAATTCAACCATCTGTAATCACTACTCCTGATATGGCTGAATCATCTGCACTGTTGTGATTTGGTCAAATTAGTTTGCCTACCATTAGTCTAGAGCAATTGACGCCCCCCTGCAATGTATAGACTATAGATATACAATTTTACCAAAAATAAGTTGGCAACCATTGCTGACCTAGAGAGATGGTAAATTTTTTCAACTAGCTGACTTTGTGAGCTAATTGCAAAGCCTCTGAACATGGTATCATCACCAAAATTGCTGGAGATGTAGAGAAGGGTTGTGGGAACATTGGAAAAAAAAAGTTTTGCTCTAGCACAGGGGTAGGCAAAGAACGGCTTGGGAGCCATATGTGACTCTTTAGCCACTTCAGTCCGGCTCAGTGGCGTAGGGACTTGTCCTTCCTGCTACCTGTTCTTTATTATATTTCATTCATGTCTGCCCATCCCACTCCCAACAGCAAAACCCCCGCACAATCACCAACAACCCCTAAATATGCCTATAAGAGGGGGTTTCTGTTTACCATTAAGAGAGGGGCTCTATGGCTACCTACAGGGGGATTTTTGGCTACCTACAAGGGTTAAGGGGTCTGGCCCCCTACAAGGGGGCACTCTGTCTACCTTTATGGGGGGGGGGGGGCTTTGTGGCTACAAATAACCGGAAGCTCTGTGTCTACCATCAAGGAAGGGACTCTGTGGTTAAAGGGGGGCTTTGTGACTAAAATAACAACATGCAAACCTGACTTACCCAAACTTTTCAAGGAAATGCAAAACCATTGTTCAAAGGGGTTGTCAGTCATCACAGTATATTGTAATAAATTTTTTTAAAGAATATTGTTATTAAGTATGATATAAAGTTTAAAGCTTAACTAAGACTTATTAAGTGTATTAAGTTAATTTTAGAGAATGTTTTTAGGGAACAGCTCTGACTTGTTGTGGTATCTGGAACCAAGAAGTTAACTGTAGGACCTTCAAGTCTTGTTAGTCAGAGAAGCTGACAATTTAATTTCCCACCATAGTCATATCACAAACTGTCCTTCATATGAGCTGACAACTAATGTCCCCCCACAGTCATGTGTAATTTATTGGGGAAGCAATTGACTTACCAGTATGTCTTGGGAGTGTGGAAGGAAAGTAAAGCACATGGAAACCCATACAGACATGGCGAGAACATGCAAACTCCTCATAGTTAATGCCCTGGCTGAGATTTGAACTTAGATCCCAAGCCCTGTATGGCCAGAGTGCTAGCCACTGAACTACAAGTGTGAATAATTGATTAATATGTATATTTAATAAAGATGTGATAAAGGTGCCATATTATATTGGAGAGTTTCAATGATTGTGCTACATTGGCATGTTGTGCACAGATGCACACCTCTTTGCTTGTTGGCAGATACTTTGAATGGGAATCAATGGGAACATAAGCATGCCATGATCGATCGTAGAAAGCTTGTTCGGGAATTGAAGCATGTGTGTAGGTAACTCCCTGGCATTACAGGCTTTTCACAACATTTTTGTGTGGAGCGAAAGCCACCATACGGGAGGTTAAGTTTCAACAGGGCAGCATGGACGTGTCGGCATGATGTGCCCATATTTTGTTTTACATCCAGCTGATGTGATATTTAATTGGCAAGTCGTTTGTCATTGATAGTGATGGCGCGAACATTGCCTTTTCTTCTTGCTGGCAAACAGTACTGGTGTTCAACCCGCCTCCTTCGCCGGCAAGAAGAGGTCTAAAATTCTTCTTCTGGCCAGACCTTTCCACGTCTGGTCCAGCTGGAGGAAGAATTATTTTCACTAGAGACCGGGTAGAGACATCCGATCTCTAGTGTTATACTGGGTACGGAGAGATCAGGTGTCTCTACCGACGTCACTTCCAGTTTTGGAACCAGGAACTGTACTTAATATATACTGGACGTCAAGTCACGGCATCATTTCCGGTATATTTCCCATTCAAATTCCCTGCCAGCAGGTGGGGAATTTGAAGTTCTCTGCAATCAGGCGGATGGAGAACTTTTTTCAAAGTCCGATCCGCCTGTTCGCGCACAGACGCGGCCGATGTTCGCCCTTCACTAGTCATTGACAGTGATCCCCAGCATTGCTGCAATTACAATGTCTGACATTTCCTTGAAAACAAAGTTGTGCGTAAAAAGGGAAAAAAGCTCAAAGTGTAATAATATAACACATGTTTAAACTTAAATTAAAGACACATCTGTGCCATTCTTTACTTAATCCAAAGGTTCCCAAACCTTCCTTGCAGGGCCCCCCTTTTTGATTCAGGAACATTTTCGAGCCTCCCTCCCCATTGACAGGTTCAGAATGGGTGCCCGCGCACCCCTGGAATACCTTCACGCAATCTTCAAACAATCTTGTGGGCCAATCTTGATTTGGCCCCTAGTTCTGAGTTTGACTCTTCTCAGCTCTATGGGGTACTCTTTGCACCATTGTAGTTACATCTGTTTATTATTACCCATAAAGTAAATATATTAGTATCTTGGATAAAATAATCAATATTATACTATGCTCCCATGTGGCCAACATCCCAAAATTAATTAGATAACAGATGAAGGAATAAACCTTCATTCCATGGTGATTTTTTTTATCCAAGATAAACCTATCATCAAAATGTTTCCCCCTGATACAACAGGGGAATGAGGACTTAACCTTCTGAGCATCTGGCCTCACTCATCATGCAACCCATTATGCAACTCAGCCCCAGTTAACTAGAGAGTCACTCTAGATTCCTCCGGTGGTCGGGGCCTGCCCCCGATCGCGTCACCGGTGGCGCCATAGACCTCCATGTAAATGGAGGGGCCTCAACTTTTTTCAGCATAAGTCGGGCGTCTCCAGTGACGCCGGATTTATGTTCTGTACCTCCGACTGGGCAGGCAATCAAAAGTCATCACACAATCATTTAAGCATTTGCTGTCGCCAGAGTGATCTCTTGTACATAAATAGATGGAGATCAGGTATCCAATGACGCATAGGTTTAACCCCCATGCCCCTGTTGTATCAGGGGGAACAAATGTTGATGATAGGCTTATCTCAGATAAAAAAAAAATCACCTTGTCATGAAGACATCATACCTAGATGAAATTAGTACGTTCTTCTTAAATAATTAGCAATTGCATCTGAAACGGCGTAGGAAGTAGGCAGTTGTCCACTTTCTCCACTGCCGAAGATAACAAAGTGTCATGGTTACACAATGGCCTTTGAGGTTGAGATGACAGAAGTGTTTTTTTCATGTATTGTTTTAAGTCGACTAATATAAATAGTTGAAGTATGTGAGCTTTTCCTTTCAACTTTAGCTTCGCTTTCAAAGCAAAATATTGATGTCGACTCACTGGCTTTACTGAAGAAAAAAAAAAGGAAACCAAAGTGTGAAATTGCCGCTTCCACGTTGCTTAACATTCTTTTCCAATAAGCTGTTTAGACCACACGAAAAAAAACACGTAATGCGCGGTCAGATCTTTACAAATTTCATGAAATCTTTTTCGGATATCCTAAAAATCCTTAACCGCTTGAATCTTTTGTAGCCTAGTATTGGGGACTGACCCATAATCTCTTTCCCAGCTAGTGTACCAAATCTTTATCAGACCATGTCATCGACTCCAACAGCAGCTTAAATTCACCAGAGGGGAAGCAGAAAGTTAGAAGAAGGGAGAATAAAAAAAAAAAAAAGCCACAGTGATTATGTTTCTGATGCCTGGGGGCACCAAGAGGGAGGCCAGGGGATGAAGTCCGGTACAAAAAAAAAAAAAAGATCAGTAAAGTTGGATCTTCTTGATGAAAGTCTTCTGCTTTCTTCTTCTGGATGCAAACATCATATAGGTCCGTTTTATAAAAAATAAAAAAAGAACGTTGCTTGGATCAGGCTACAGCACAACACCAAAAGCCTTTTTCCGTTGTACTTGTCACGAGTACTTTGTCTTCCGCGGTCTTGTAAACAGAGGCAGCATCAAAGCGAGAGCAGATAAAGTCACAACAGTGGATTAAGGCCTTCTGCATGATAAATTAGCTACCTAGGGTGGGATAAACTTAATATGTGAAAGAATGTTATTGAGAAAGAATAATGTACCAAAACTCTATCAGTCTGCGTGTAATGTCCTAATCTATTGGCTGACACCGTTAAGGCCGGCGTTAGAGGTAATCAGCGAAATACCCATCTGTGTTCCCTGTCCTTATCTGAGTTTGAAAGTAGCCTAAATTCACTTATTGTCCCTTAGAGACCAAAATGGGATATTAAGTTGAATGAAAAGGATTGTACGGCACAATGGAAATCCCAGTGTTAAAATGCAGAGGTGTCAACAGAGCTGACTAAGTAGAGATTAAATGGCTGTTCCGAGTCATGTGAAAAGTTGTATCAATTAAATCTTTTATTTAAAGAAGTGATCGGAATTCTAAAGAAGCGCCTTGAAGTTTTAATGTGAATTTGTTTCAAGGTATTTTTTCTTTTTATGTAATTTGCCACAAATGAACATTCAGGGTTTATTCAATAGGGTAAATGGCAACTTACAAAGTGCAGTAACCCATGGCAACCTGCTTGGCTTCTTTAGGGTAGAAACTTCCCTTGTTCCTCCTGCCTTCTCCTACAAGATAACACTAATGTTATATAGTGATGAGCAGTATAGGCAATATCGTATGCGTATTTGCAATATTCAAAATAAATTCCAGAATTTGTGATATTATTATTATTATCATTTATTTATATAGCGCCAGCATATCACGCAGCGCTGTACAATACATTAGAGTTGAGATGCAACACAATATAACACACAGGTACAGGTAATGACACAGGAGGAATAGAGGACCCTGCCGAGTCGGGCATACAATCTAATAGGTTGGGGAACAAAGTATACAATAGGTGGGGGGATGGGACTGGCATGGTGGTGATGTTAGGAATGAGAAGATGGGTAGGAGAGGCTGAAGAGGTGGGTTTTTAGAGCTTTTTTGAAGGTGGCAAAGGTAGGAGCAAGTCTGATGGGGCGAGGGGGGGAGTTCCAGAGAGCAGGAGCGGCCCTAGAGAAGTCTTGGAGCCGCGCATGTGATGAGGTTATGACTGGGAATGTCATGTGATGAGGTTATGAGTGGGAATGTCATTAGTAGGTCACTGGAAAGGCAGTGGGGGCGGTCAGGGGAGTATTTATGTATTAGGTTGGAAATGTAAGTGGGACAGGAGGTTATTAACTTAATTGCACAAAACAGCACTTGTACATGCGCATATTGGGAACGCAATGTATAGTAGTTTCCCCAGATTACTACATTGCGCAAATCAACACTAACACAATGTATGGTAGTTCCGGGCACATGTGCAATAGAGGTGAGGCTCACTTTAGCAACATAGTTTCAATGCACTGGGACTTTTCAGAAGTTTGGCAAGATGGTTAGAAGTAACGTTCACCATGAGGAGGAAGAGCTGCTGATCATTGTAAGTAATCTAACAAAACTGCACTACTTTTGATTACATTTAGCTTCCCACAACCAAGGAGTGAGGGATCATAGGTACTGATGTAAAAAATCTTTAATATTCACGATTGCAAAGCTTTAGCACTATATTTGAGATCTTTGTGAATTCTTGAAGTGACTCTCAAGGTCCCCAAACATATCGAGTGGGGACCAACAGATGAGCTGTGGAGAGCAACGTGATGACGTCATTATGTTGCTCTCCATTGCTCACAACATCAGGCGGGCCAGAGGTTATTTTGAATGGGGACGTGGCCGATCGATCACCGGTCGCATGCACGCCGATCGATCGACAAGGAATCTAGTGCAGCCCACCTTGACCGATCGACCCCGCCCGATCGTCTTGGCCCCCAAATCGGATCCGCCAGAGAACCAACCTGTTGGTCTTTTCTGATCGATTGAGCACACATCAAGGGGAGTTGACATTTGTGAAGCGATCGATCGGGAACAGAATCGTCCAGGAATCGGTGGCCTAAGGTGGTAGGCACAGACTTGATTGGGCGATCGATAGACGCCTGTGGCTTCACCGGAACCGATCGGATGGGCGATCGATCGCTCACGAGTCGACTTATGTATGGCTAGCTTTAAGCAGCATATGGTAAGTTTCCGTAATTTCGCAAATATATTAAGAAACATTCAAAATTCATAAAATTCAACTATATTCTATTGCCTTACATCGCAAACCAGCTTCCCTTCTTCATTCTATGATTTTAGTACAAGCACTGTGTGTATTGCGCGAATCCATTTGCAATGTGCACAAATATGTGCGATGTATGCCGGTAAACAATGTTGAAGCATAATATGACGGATATCCGCCATTGTGAATATCTGAGCACACATTCGCGAAATATTGTGAATTCTCGAATGTCAGATATTCGGCGAATTATTTAAATATTCTTGCTCAACACTATTTGGGAATGGACATGGCCAACATGTTGGTACATCTCTGTTCAATTGCCATTACTTAGACCCCGATTCAAAGTATTGAATGGGAATCGATTGCGCAAAGTGGTTTTATACATATATAAATAAATGTTGGAATTCCCCTACACGGGGGATATGGTTAGATACAGAGCAATAGTCACAGGATATAACTTATGCCTGGGGATACGGTGGCCCAAGTCTGCCTAAAATGTGTCAGTGAGTAGTGATGGCCGAACTGTCCGCAAGGTTTGTTTTTCTTCACCCGGCGAACAGTACGTAGTTTCCCCGTTCATCGGCGAGAAGAAAGTTATTATTCTTCCTTTGGCCGAATCAGGAGTCGAGAGATCCGGCCAGAGGAAGATTTTTTTCACCAGAGACCGGGTAGAGAACACGGTCTCTAGTGAAAGAAAACCGGCTTAAACCGGAAGTGACGTCAGTGACATCATGTCCGGATATCGAAACCGGGAACTGTGCGTTTTTTCGAACAGGCAGGGATTTTGAATCTCCCCGTAAACAGGCGGACGTTGGACTTTTTTAAAAGTCTGATCCACTTGTTTACGGATGGACCTGGCCGAAGTTCGGCCATCACTATCAGTGAGTTGTCAAGCCTTACGGACGCCCCCTGAACTGTCTCAAAGCGGACTACCACAGGAGTGTAAAATAACCTATACATTCATATTGTATATTCATACAAACATATTGTATTCTACCTCAGGTTATACATGGAAAACAAAGTAGAGTCAAGATAGGTCTCATCATCCTTTTGAGGTGTACCTTCTGAAGAAAGCCCAACTAAATCAAGGTTCAACCAGCATTCCCAGGGGTTAAAATATCCAACACCACAGGAACCGTAACTCGTTGAAAGGTGGAGGCAGATGTAAAAATGAAGAATACAAAAGACAGGTCAACTTAATCCAGTGGTTCCCAAACTGGGGGGCGCAAAGGTATTCCAGGGAGGTGCTGGCCTTCATTCTTAACCTGTGTTTTAATAGGGAGGGGGGCTCGATAAAGTTCCTAAATAGAAAAGGGGGCCCTGCAAGGAAAGTTTGAGAACCACTGACTTAATACATGTTTTTGTGGTATTCCATGTTTTGTAATGCTGTTTCAGAGTTAAGGTCCATCATAGTATTACATTAGTAATTCACAGAAGAAACGGACACTCAACAACCAGCCTAAAAGCATTGTGCTTCCATATAACGCACCGGCAATTCTATAAGTGCAGATTCCGCCTAAGAAGTAAACCATAGTCAGTAATATCCTTACCGAGGAATATAATGATTGTCTGTGGAATGCCGAGTCTGTCAGGGGGTAGGCAGAAGGTCTCATAATTCAGAACTGCTTCAGTAACAAATGAGTTAGTGTAACATTCTTGACAAACCAGATTTATGTCACATCCCAAAGATGTTTGTTACCTTTTTTTTTCTTTTTTTCTCAATGTTATGGAGTATAATGTGAGTTTTCTTTGTTTTATGGCATTTTTTTTCTGTGAAGCACAGATTCAATTTTTTTGTACAATAAAATTATTCCTCGCTCTAATAAAAGTTAGGAACCGTATGCATTTAAAAAACTATGTTTCATCTGTGATGTTTGTCTGCCTATCTATCTATTAATCTTGTTCAAACCCAAGCAGTGCAGAATGACAGCTGATTGGTTAGGCCTTATTATATGGACAGAAAGACAGACAGCAGATGGTGAAACAGATGATAGAGACAGGTAGATGATAAGTAGCGATGGGCAAACTCACCCCGAATTCTGTTCATCATTGATGTCGTTGACTTTTTCGTAAAGTTCCTAAACGTAACTCCTGCACTAAGGAGATAGATAAACAGACAGACAGACAGACAGACAGACAGACAGACAGACAGACAGACAGACAGATAGATAGATAGATAGATAGACAGACAGACAGACAGACAGATAGATAGATAGATAGATAGATAGATAGATAGATAGATAGATAGATAGATAGATAGATAGATAGATAGATAGATAGATAGATAGATAGATAGATAGATAGATAGATAGATAGATAGATAGATAGATAGATAGATAGATAGATAGATAGATAGATAGATAGATAGCCTAGGGAAATGGGAAATGGAGCAGCTAAGGCCCAGAAACAAACATCAAATGTGATTTTATTTTTAGATGTTATTATTTAATTCAGCAGATTTTTTATGTGTTAATTGTTAGTGATGAATGGCATAGGCAATACTTGAATTCGCGATATTTCGTAAATAATTTTACAAACATTGGATTGAATTAATTCACCAATTAGACCTCACCAATAATGTTGATGTCGAATATTCTAATTGCCAATTTTTACTTCGACTATCGGCACTTCAAGAATTCCAGAAGTTCTCAAATATGGTGTTATATCCATATATCAAGGGTGAGGAATATACCTTATATTTGAATTGTGCCAACCCAAATAACTATGTTGTCCCATTAAGGAGGGCAAAACAGCTGCCCTCCCCGATGTATTTGCACTCGGTACATGAACCACATTTTGAGAGGCCACCTTTACCCCCTTGAGCAGGGGGGTGGTGATGGCTAGAGACCAATTGGTCTCTTTATGATCTGCTTCTGCGGAATGTGATGCTTGGTTGGTTTTCAATATGTTTGCTGGTGTCCTTATTACATGTGAGGACATGCCAGTATTTGGACATTACATTTTTGATAAGGTGGTGTTGGCCATTATAGGTCATAATGGCTCTAGTACTCCAGGTTGTCTCCCTTTTGGGTTTTTTGGTCAATAGTTCAGTTAGATTTTTTACATGCAGTATTATGCCTGTCTGAGATTCTTTTTGCTGTAACCACGTAATCTAAGTCTATTATATAGTTCATCTGCTTTGATTTTAAATTCATCATGGGACGAGCGCCTAACTCTACTGCGAGTAGGGTAGTGGCTTTTCTAAAGAGGGTTGTGGATATTTGACCTTTAGGTGTTATGTTTAGCTCTAAATCCAGGAAGGGAATAGATTGGTGTGAGTAATCTAAAGTAAATTTTAAATTCCAATTATTCTCTTGGAGTTGATTTTATGAATGCCTGTAGGAGTTCCTGGCTGCCGTGCCAAATGATTAAAATGTCATCTATGTATCGTTTCCAAATCACAACCTGGGGCCAAAGGGGCGCCAGTTTTGGGTCATCACTAGAGATGGTCGAATTTTTTTAAAATAATTCGACCATTTCGCCGGTTTCGACTTAATTGCAAAGTCCCTGAACATGGTATCATCACTAAACTTGCTGGAGATGTAGAGAAGGGTTGTGGATACACTCCAAAAAAGAAAGTGTGTCTCTAACGCAAATAGTTTTTTCACAAATTAAGTTCAAAGTCAAGTAAAAATTTCGAAAATCGGAATTTCGACTTTAACTTTGAACTTAATTTATGCAAAAACTACATGTGCTAGAGCCATAATTTTTTCTTTAAAATGTTTCCCCAACCCTTCTCTACATCTCCAGCAATTTTGGTGATAATACCGTTTTCAGGGGCTTTGCAATCAGCTCACAAAGTTAGCAAGTCGAAAAATTCGACCATCTCTAGTCATCACTGATTTCTCTTTCCCACTCCCCCAGGTACAGGTTGGCGTACGTGGGGGCACAGCATGTCCACATGGCCACCCCCTGCACCTGGAGGAAGTGGGATTCTGCAAAAACAAATGCATTGTGGGTTAAAGTAAACCACAGAAGCCGTAGCAAAAATGAGTTGAAGTCCTGGGGGAAGCGGCTGACCCTGTGGAGTAGGTTGTCTATTACAGCACTACCCCTACTATGGGGGATGCTGCTGTACAGCGCCTCCACATCCACAGCAGCCAGGAGACAGTCCTCTGGAATATCTAATTCCTCTAGCAGTCGGAGTACATCTGATGTGTCTTGCAGGTATGATGGAAGCATGTAAACCAGAGGTCTTAGGTGAGCATCAATAAACTGACTAATAGGTTCTGTAAGACAGCCCTTATCTGAGACTATGGGTCGCCCCGGGGGTTCCAGCAGCGACTTGTGAGTCTTTGGCAGAGCATAGAACGTTGGCGTTCGGGGGTATGGTACTGTCAGGAAGGAGAAATCATCTCTGTTGATAACACCTGAACTCAAAACATTCGTTAATATAGGGTCGAGTTCCATTTTGAAATTTGACAGTAGGTCCTCCTCGATGGGGCAGTACCATTCTTTGTTAGACAGAATTCGATTGAACATGGTCTCATATTGTGTTCTGTCTTGGATCATGATGTTGCCACCCTTGTCAGAGGGTTTAATAACAACATCGTGTGCCCGAGACAGAGATTTGATAGCCTTACTTTTTGTATCTGGTGTATTGCACTTGTATTGGTGTTGGTCATAAGGCCAACTTTTCAATTCTTTTGTAATCAAATTTACAAACATAAAAATAGGGGTGTGTAGATATAATGGGAGAAATTTGGTTGACTTGGGTTTGAACTGGACGCGATTGTTGGTGAAGTCGATCTCAACGATCGCGTCCAGTGCTGCCTCAACCTTGTCTTCTTCTGAGTCAATCTGTTCATTTGCCAACTGGATTAGGATTTTCAATGCCTGAAATTCAGTGAGCGAAAAGTCTTTCCATATATCTAAATTGTTTTTTTCTTTCTTACGTGACTGGTCATACAGGACTTTTAAGAGTTATTTTCGAGCAAACAGGTGTATGTCCTTCAATGTTTCGAATGTATCAATGTTAGTTATTCCCCTGCTGGGAAGAGTGAGAGATTTCCAGCATGAGCGCAGGCTCTCCCTCCCCCCCCCCCCTGCTGACGACCATCCATCTACCCAGACCAGGGGGATCATTCTTGACCCCAATTGGTCTGATGGAAGGTGCACCTCCCCTCCATCACCCCTCCTCCTCCCCCTCCTTCCATCAGCTGTCTGCGATGCTCATTAGTGGAGGCCTATTTAAACTATGTTTGAGCAGGAGGTGAGTGATCCCAGTTACCAGATTACCAACTGCGGACGTCACCTTGTGAGTACCCACCCGCCTGGGGATTTGGCACCCCTTGATATACCATGTATACAATTTTTACCTTTCCCCTTGCCGTGTTCTAGGTGAACCTTGATAGGGACCGTATACCGGTGTGGTGTACCATAAACCGCGATAAACTTAGGTGATTTGGACCCTGAACCTAGCCCCCTCAGGTTGGTTAACCATGTTGTTACTATCTGCGGGGGGGGGGGATTCCCTATGGGACATGGACTCACTCTGCCCTACGTTTTTTAGATTGGGGCCACCTAGCCCAACACCTGCACCGTGTTGGGGTGCTACCATCTTCAAGCCCTCCCGGGTTACCTCGCCGGGACGGGGACGCCGCCGCGGCCATATGCTACACACCCAGACGCAAACAGGTGTACAGTGTGTGCTGAATAACAGGGTTGCGTAAAAAGCTGAATTGCAGCGAAATTATATGTAAATCTTTATTTACAACCCACTTTTTAAATGGGACCATAGATTGACAGATAAGAATATATAAGATATTAAAGAAGAGAATCACCAGACTATCTCCGTTAATATCAGTCAATATTGTTAAAATATACAAACATATTAAGTATTCACAAAAAAGTAGCAATACAACCATAGGAATACATCATACAAGCAAACAAGAGTCGTTGAATAGTAGTTTGTGTCCTCCGAGGCCTCTTCGCCCCAAAGGGTTCCTAGGATGGTGAGCACGACTATGGATATTCTCTAGGTGTAGGTAGGATCAGGAGGTAGTTTTCAACCATATATATAGGTGTAGCAGACATTTGATCATCAGTTTGTGGAGTAGGTCGGATCCCTGGTATAGCCAAACAGCTTCAAAAAGAGCAGTGGAGGCATTCAATCGGGCGCCACATATGGGTTGGAGCAGCTGGTGGCAGGAAGATTCAGGGTTCCTCGGTCTAGTGGGGGGGGTAAGATGGTGTGATTTTCCGCTCCAATATTCTGTCTACAGGAGAAGGATAAAGCAGTCATCCCGCAGCGGCACCGGTTGCACGGCCGCTGCCGGGATGACTGTTCATACTTCTCCTGTGGAACCAGAATTGGAGCTGGAAATCACAACATCTACCCCCCGACTAGGACACGTAAGGAACCATGTGGAAATTCTCATGCACCGACAGGGGCTACAGACCATCGATAGTCGGTAGCCCCGGAGCTTGATGCCGCAAGCTGATCTTTTGAGGAGTTTTTGGGAATATACCAGGGAGATCCGAGGCCTACGCCAACATAACTGATGATCAAAAGTGCTGGACCCTAAATAGTTGAAAACTAAATCCTGATCCTACCTACACTAGAGAATAATCAAATAGTCGTGATCACCTCCCTGAGGAAGGACGGTTGGGGCTAAAAAGCCCCCCCGCCCCCCCCCCTAGGAGGGACACAAACGAACCTATTTCAAGACTCATGGGTGCTTGGATGATCATTCCCTATGGTTGTTTTGATATGTTTTGTGAAAGAATAAAGGTGGAAATTGTTTAAACAATTGTACTGGATATTTAACGGAGATAGTATTGGTGATAACTCCTGCTGTCTTATATATTATATAGTCTGATCTCGTCAATGTATTGTCCCATTAAAATCGTGTGTAAATAAGACCTCTTTTATCATAATAATTCGCTCCTGGAGTGAGCAGCGTTTTAGAACCCTGTTACTCAGCGGTTCTGAGCCAGGGGTGATTTTTTTTTGGCCCACGTTAGAGGTTTTTTTCTTTTTAAGAATTATTTGGCTAGGGCGCCTTTACTATATGTCATTTTACGACACACCCACCCACTTTTAGTCATATTTTTTTCTATTGACTGAGGTTATAGCGAAGCTTGAACACACGCTGGACACCTGTGGTTGCGTTGGGTGGTAGCATATGGACGGCCCTTCCCCGTGGTGACGGCGCACGTTTCCACGTCCACCCGGAATGTACTT
>CM070037.1:120139520-120176180 GCA_036250615.1 Ptychadena robeensis | reverse complement strand
ACGTTGATTGATTGTACTCGAATCGTTTTACAAATCTACCCGTGTGTGCCTAGCTTTAACTGATTATATTCAGATTATAACAGACTGGGTCCTGGTCATAGTGTCACAATAATTTGTTTATTTATGTTAAGTGATGAGCGGCATAGGCAATATTTGAATTCGCGATATTTCACAAATAATTCTTCTAATATTACTCGACATCCGCGAATATTCAAGCGTATGGCCATACATTGTGAAAATATATTTGCAATTATATTTGCATTGCTATTACCTTCAAAATGAATGGTCACATGTGGTATTGTCGCATTGTGAATATAAAATCGCAATGCATGGCCATAAGGCCAAAACATTGTGTGGTATGGGCAGAACACTAGGGAGGATAAGCCTGTACACGTCGCTGCTGTTCAAAATATTATAGAATATTTAATAATAACCCAATCATTGGGCCCCTAGTGAAATATTTTCTAATATTTCTTTTTGTTATAATGAATGAAAATTTAAAAATATAATCTTTTATACTTGCGGTAAGTTCACAACTCTACCTCTAATTTTGTTGTTTGAGATAATGCAAAAGACATATTTCAATGAAAGGTACGCCCAGAAGTCGGAGCCAAGGCAAAGGTGGAAGGGCCCTTGACTGGGGAAGGATGGTCCAAGGCTAGGGTACAACGAGGAGAAAGGAAGAGGAGGGCTCAAGATCTTAGTGATGAGCTGGTCAGTGAGGGCAGTGACCAGATTTGTGGTAATATGGTAAGCCTCACCTTCTTTGGGGATGGTTTTATGCTAACAAGGTACCAATCAAGCTAGTTATGGAAGGGCTGGTGGCTGGTATGGTTTAGAAGTGTTATTGTTTGTGTGGTGGTACTGTCGGGTGGATCCATACAAGTTAACCATGATTTTAATGATGTTTATACGTTTAGGGCTGTTGCCTGTAATATATATATTTCCTATATGTCAATTAAAAAATTCCATAGAATAAACCGAGTCGTGCTTTTATTTCTTATATGGTCAAGATAATAGTTGAGGTAACTTAGATATTTAAAGATCAGGCTACCATGTAGCTAGTGTGATTGTCAACATCCTAAAGTAATAATTCTTTAAGAGTTGAGGTAAGGGATGGACCCAACCTCAGAGCACCCTGAGTCCCAAATCTTTGGGATCCCTATGGATAAGGACTTTAACGGCAATGGCGTATTTTTTGTTTAACAACAACAATATTTATTTACATACAGGTTAGCATAAAGTAGTATATTGATTCAATCGTAACATTACAGTTTGTAGATGTAGAATTCTCGACGCGTTTCGCGGCACATGCCGCTTCATCAGGAGAAAAATTATACAACACACCGGTAAAACTCTGTGGATATGAAAGAGAGGCCTATTACCACTTATACTGAATACGTCCCAGTATTGTACATGACAGGTACAGTATGTCATCTAGTAGTATATTTTCACTTTTAGTACTTAGCATTATAGCCATCACATTTACTTCAAAAAGGGTATGAGATAGTTAATGTATGTTACCTGTGTGTAACGTAAGGCTTAACCAGGATGCCAGAGAGCTCAGGTATACATGACCGGGGGGCGAGCGCCAAACGGGGACAGGGATGGAGCGCAGCGGCCACCCGGAACAGAACCTGTCGCGGGGAACGAGGAGCCGAACCCCAATCGCCAGGCCTAAATTGTCAATGTCTCTATCGACATCTCTGTCGATAGAGACATTGACAATTTAGGCCTCCTCTCTGGCATCCTCTCCCCAGCACTGTCACCATAACACACGCACTTCCCTATCACTTCAAATCCCACAGTCCACCGGGTTGGATAACACACACGCAGCCCACACGCCCCCTTTCCAGCCCACACACCCCTCTCTGACGTTCCCAGCACTCGAGATTGAGCGCCGGGCTTCCTTGGCAACGCCAGGTTGCCAGGCTCACCGCGAGCATGCCGGCCGCGGTTCTGCGCTTGCGCGGCCCGGGGCGGATGCACTGCGCATGCGCGGGCCGCCGCGGGTGAGCTGCGCGTGCGCGGGGCCGTAGTGGGGCGCACTGCGCATGCGTGACCGCAGGATTACAGGGGGGAGCCACTGGGGGGCTCCTAACCTGTATGGATGTCTGCTGGGAAGGGGATCGCCGCCCCACTAGGACGCTTGGGTGGTAGGGCGCCCGCACTACTATACTTCCCCTGGACACTTTTTGGAACCTGTCAGAGTATGACAGGAGACAACAAGGGGGTGGTGCGTGTGACTCAGTAATGAGTCGCACGGCGCCCGCCCAAGAAGGAGGGAGTATCCGCCCCCTGGTAGTAGGGGGGCGGAACTCCCCCTAATCAGCACTGATTGGCTTCCCTATATAGGGGAGGAGACGCCTGGCTAGGACCAGGTGTACTGGTTGGGGAGTCCCATATGTCTCCCTGGCGCTCCATGGATCCCCTACCCCCACACTAACAGACGTACAAGGAGGATGGCGGCTAACCTGGGTGTTGAACTGAACAAGACAAGCAGACAAACAGCAAATGTGACTGGACTATAACCCTAGACTGAGATGCCATGACCTGGCCAACTAAAGGTAACATACTGAGACTTATATTGCGGACCTTTTGTGGTGGGAGGACAGGGAATGTATGAATGCCTGTGGACTGACTACTCACATGTTTGAGTTATGTACTGCATAACCAACTCTATAATGAACAGTGGATGGGTGTGTGTATTTGGGGAGACCCCACTCTAGGTAATAAGAGCGGACCTAGATAACACAACCTGCTGACCCATTGAGTGTAATACGACCATCATCTACTCCATTACCAGACCCACTGCTTACCTGCCAACTCATTAACTGCAAATGACTACCTCCTACCCCCACTACCAGGTCCATTTCTGACGTGCGGGTGCTCCTGGACCTACTTTATTATTATTTTTTGGAGGACTGGATTATAACTGTCCACCAATTTGGCCACACAGGTACCCAATCGCCCCAAACACCTTCTGGGGGGAGATACCCTCAGACATTCCCCCACGGACAGTGGGGAGGGTGAAGGAAGCCTAATCAAAGTGCTGGACTCCTAGGGTGCGTGTACGTGGAACCCAGAGTTTGCCGCAAGGGACCAATTTTGGGCCCCCACCACAAGTTTCTAACCAGACTCCCTAATTCGTACAGTGATTGGACAATTCCTGGGACCAGGCTGCTTGCTTCCCCCAGGTACGCGATATATATTGTTCTTTGGACGTTTCGTGATAGTATTGTTGATATCAATTGCTCATACATATTTATAGACACGTTGAAATGTGAAATAAATGTAACTTATTGTAAGATGGTGGGACCCTCCGGGGACACCATCCGTAAAAAGTACAACAAGTGGACAGACTAGACGAGAATATTGAACTTGTACTAACAGCATTTTCATGTATATTCCAGGACATAGATGACACATATTTTAAATGTAGACCTCCTGATGTATCGTTTGAACCCCGATCTACCCCTGATGAAGCCCTGAATGGGCGAAACGCGTCCAGGTACCACTCTTGGTTTTTATTCACCTTGGATCCGACATCGAGAGTAATTTTGGAGGCGCAAAGTTTTTATCCTTATTTATGTGAATTTGCTATAATGGGCTTGGGCCCAATGTATATATGTTAGTGTCTACCAATAAACTGTACGTGTATTTATTCCCATATTCGTGTCTTTTACCATGTGTGCCGTTAAAGTCTCAGGGACTAGCCACCCCACAATGTAGTGGTCTGAGACCTTCCGACCCTATACTCTATTCCTTGTTTATAATATTAGAGATGTTGGCACCTACTGCAATTTTCCCCCTGGTTCCACCAACTCTAACATTCACAAATATACATTTCTGACATTCAAAAACAAAACAAAAACAAATCAGTGACCAATATAGCCACCTTTCTTTGCAAGGACACTCAAAAGCCTGCCATCCATGGATTCTGTCAGTGTTTTGATCTGTTCACCATCAACATTGCGTGCAGCAGCAACCACAGCCTCCCAGACACTGTTCAGAGAGGTGTACTGTTTTCCCTCCTTGTAAATCACACATTTGATGATGGACCACAGGTTCTCAATGGGGTTCAGATCAGGTGAACAAGGAGGCCATGTCATTAGTTTTGACCACCACTGCTTGAAGAAGGTGTCTTCCAGAAACTGGCAGTAGGACTGGGAGTTGATTGACTCCATCCTCAACCGAAACACCCCAGAAGCTCATCTTGATGATACCCACCCAACCAGTACTCACCTCACCTTGCTGGGTCTGAGTCGGACTGGAGCTCTCTGCCATTACCAATCCAGCACTGCCCATCACTGGCCCATCAGGCTCACTCTCATTTACAGCCATAAAACCTAGAAAAATCAGTCTGAGATTTTCTGGCCCGTCTTGAGTTTCACTTGTGTGTTGTTCTTGTGGCATCTTCACCTTTCTCTCTTGAGTATTGCACACCTTGTGTTTTGGCACTCCGTGATGTTGCAGCTCTGAAATAGGCCAACTGGTGGAAGTGGCATCTTGCAGCTGCACCGACTTTTCTCATTCTGGCAGTATTTTGCGCTTGGTTGTCCCACGCTTTTGGACCCTGTTGACTATTTTGAAGAACGCTGATTGTCGTGATACCTTCAAGCTTTGCAATTTAAGAGTGTGCATCCCTCTGCAGAATCTCACTAGTTTGACTTTTCAAGCCTGTCAAGTCCTTCTTTGACCCATTTTGCCAAAGGAAAGGAAGTTGCCTATAATATGCCACCTATATAGGGTGTTGATGTCATTAGACACACCCTTCTCATACAAGATGCACATCACCTATATCTTAATGGTAGAGGCTTTCGAGCCTACCGCTTGAGTAAGACAACATCATAAGAGGATTATGTGGTTCAAAAATACTCATTTGCCTAATAATTCTGCACTCCCTGTACTCTACACCCTGAGGTAATACTGAAAACTACCAGCCGGTAGTAACATTTCAAATGAATATAGCATCAATACTGTAACCATGCTACCTGCCTTCCTGCTGAACAAAGCCTCAAACCATACATGAGTAAATGTCCCCATGTCAGCCTGACAACTCTGCTCTCAGAAGGCTACTCAATAATAATACACATGTATATATATTTCTTTATTATCCCATGCACTATTTCCATGCATCTCTGCTTAACAAGAGACAGGCTCCACCAGAGGAGAGGAACTTAGAGACCAGTAGGCCTGAATCCTATCAAACAGAGAAAAGTAGCTCAATTGTCATAAGTAGTTCACTTGAGATGCAGAGGAGGCGGTTTGGGGCATATTTATATACAAGGAAATGGAAATGTAAGTGGGACAGGAGGTGTGGAGTGATATGAAAGAAATCTGCTGGACCCTGCCAAAACCATTATACCTGAGAATTCAATTTTCGGTTCTCTGTTGACCAGATTGCCAACAAGAGTGCTTAGACATTTAGGACAGAGACATTGTATTTTGACCTCAAACAATTAGGAGCTCATAAACCTCTAGACAGATTTCAAGTTTTAAAAATTGAAATATAAAATATTGTAACATGTCATATTAATTGAAGAGGTTGATTAAGCTTTTATAATTGGGGGGGGGATGTTGGACTCTCACGCACCTGCACAGATATGTGTGCATTATTCCATTGCCCAATAACATCAGAAATGTGGCATAATAGGAGAAGGATGATCAGGGATGACACTCGGTAATTTGCAAAGCTGTCAGAACAAAAGCAACATGCAAATATAAAAGCTGGAAGTCAGCTTGTAACAAAGCACACATTATACAATGATGATTTTGCATTGAAAGATTTACTTCATTTGATGATCTCATTATTAGCTCCGGGCTATTTATCATTGCCAGAAGGTTCATGTTTTTCAATTCTGTTCTTCAATTTTATGCTTTCCAATAGCGAGGCGGTCCAAATGATATTCAACAGGAAGATAAATCATGTGTTCAGGCGCCGATCGGTGACACAGTAACTATGCCTCCTGCAGAAATCACTGTACTGCCATAATTTCATTCTAATAAAAATGATGAACTAGCAGATTTTCCCTCCTTCTCTTTTTTGGATGCCCATACGCAAATTGTGTTTACAAGTTCCATAATTCAGGCGGCGCCTATTCTATATATATGCCGAAGTAATGAAAAAGCATTCTTGTAGATATTGCATGTCAGATGTGCTTCTGAAATGATGCACACTGTCTGGGTGAGAAAAAGTTCACCAGGTGAAGACATCTTGGCACCAATGCCCTGAAGGCGGCAAGCCACCTACTGTAGGTTTCTTCAGCCAATATGGATAATGGATAGGCGTTGAATGGGAAGATCTTATGAGAACTAATAGATTCTTTCTGCCAATATGACAATGGATCGGCTTTGAATTGGGAGATCTTATGAGCACTGATAGATTCCTTCAGCCAATATGAAAATTTAAAGATATTGTTAAAACCTATTTGACAGCTGATTAACCTCCCTAGCGGTTGAGGCGAACCCTGTTCGTTCAGCATCGCCCCAACTGCAGGGGAAGCCGGCATCTGGTATACCTGATGCCTCCCTGGAAAGCTGCAGCGATTGTCTTCTTCGCTGCAGCATTTTCGGGGTTTCGGCACCGCCCCGATCATATTAGACCTCCATGTTAATGCATGTTTTCCCGCCCACACAGCTGGCGTCAATAATGACACCGGCTGTGTGGAGAGAGGCGGAGGGAGGTAGTAAAAAAATGACAGGCAATGTACTTTGTACACTGCCTCGATTGCCCGTAACGCGGCGGCGCGATACGGCCAGTGCGCTAGGGAGGTTAAGTGGGACCTTTGGGGTTAAGTTTGCAATTTAGTGTTGCACCCCTATACTACATAGATTATAGATTCCCTATGGGGTCATAGTGTCGGCCGTAGCCCATCTATATCTTGTACCACCCTACCACTAGTGATGGGCGAACTGTCCGGACAACATGGATGTTCGCACTCCTTCTAGCCGGCGAACAGTATGGGTGTTCGACTCACGCCGTTCGCCGACGAGAAGGAGCTCACTATTCTTCCT
Organism: Ptychadena robeensis; assembly: GCA_036250615.1. Lineage (NCBI taxonomy): Eukaryota > Metazoa > Chordata > Amphibia > Anura > Ptychadenidae > Ptychadena > Ptychadena robeensis. Next base: position 120,169,163 of record CM070037.1, on the reverse strand, counting down.
CCAGCAGGATCTGGAGCAATAAGACTCCACCGGAGGAAGAATCTTTTCACGGACGGACCTGGGGGAAGTTTGGCCATCACTACCTACCACTAACTTGGGGCTTTAAGTCAGCAATACTCAAGTATGCATATATCTAATAACAATCTTTATTATGTACCTCAGAATCATAAAATATATATATATATAAATCCATACAGGCAGTAACATATGTTATATAAAAACAAGATAAATTGTTTTTAGATAACCTCATGTACAACAATGTGGCTAGCACAGATGTAATCTTGAATACAAGTTCTTGTGGCAATTTTTATTTTGATGAGTAGCTCCGACATGTTTCACCTTCTACAAGGCTCCCTGATGAAGCCTTGTAGATGGCAAAACTCGTAATTGTAATCTATTTAAAGATCTTGTGAGTGCTTATAGACTCCTTCAGCAAATATGGAAATGTATAAGCATTGAATAGGAAGATCTTCTGAGGGCTGATATACCCCTTCTGTCAATATAAAAATGGATAGGCATTGAGTGGGTAGATCTTATGAGGGGTGAAAGACTCCTTCTGCCAATATTAAAATGGACTGGCATTGAATAGAGGGATCTTATAAGTGCTTATAGACTCCTTCTGCCAATATGGAAATGTCTCGGCTTTAAATGGGGAGATCTTATGGGCACTAATGGATTCCTTCAGCCAATATGAAAATCTAAAGATATTCAATGGAGGGATCTTCTGAGTGCTTAAAGACTCCTTCTGCCAATATAAAAAAGATAGGCATTGAGTGTGAAAATCTTATGAGGGTTAATAGACTCCTACTGCCAATATGGAAATGGATAGGCATTGAATGGGAAGATCTTCTGAGGGCTGTTAGACTTCTTCGGCCAATATGAAAATGGATAGGCATTGAATGGGAAAATCTTATGGGGATTAATAGATTCCTTCTGCAAATATACTAGGGTTGTCAACATTTTGTGACCATCTCTGCTAAGAGGTGTAGTGCCATCCTTGACTATACCTGTCAAGTTTTGCCTTATTCAATAAGGAAAAAGTTATAGGAAGTGACATCATGGATGGCACTTCTGGTTTTGGAACATGGAAGTGATGATATAGATAGTGATGAGTGGCATAGGCAACATTCGTATTCGCGGCATGCCACGAATTTTTGGGAAAACATTCGGAAAATATTTGCATTCACCAATATTCTTTTTATTGTGAAAATCTGCAGTTTTTTGCGAATTTCACGAACATATGTTTAACCTCCTGAGCGCACTGGCCGGGCGATGGCAGTACACTGCCTGTCATTTCCGGCATCGCGCCGGAGCTCTTCACGCAACTGGTGTCATTACTGACACCAGCTGCGTGAGAGGGAAAGCCGGCACTCCTCCATTAACATGGAGGTCTATGGCGCCGCCCCCTTCCGCGCCACCGTGACGCGATCGGGGCAGTGCCGCAAACCCGGAAATGCTGCAGCGATGAAGACAATCGCTGCAGCTTTCCGGGGAGGCATAGGGTCTCCCTGCTGCCGGCTTCCCCTGCGGTTGAGAGGACCATGTTCAGCGAACGAACAGGGTTCGTCTCCACCGCTAGGGAGGTTAACTTGCACTGAGGGGCGTGTTGAAAAATTTTGAATTTTGGACGCAATCTTGGACGCAAATTTTCAAACAGGCCGATTTTCGCAATATTCCGAATATTCGCATCACCCCAATATTGGATTTAAAAACTGTTGATGGTAGCAGGGAGTGTTGTTAGGCTCTTGTTGCAGCATTCCCATCTGTCCACTTGCATTGAGAGGCGTGTGTAATGGCAAAAAAATACTGAATATCCGGAATTGTGAATATTCGGCAATATATTCGCCATCTTCGTGAATTTGCGAATTGCCGATATTCGCGATTAATATTCGGAATCCGAATATTCGCAATCATCACTAGATATAGAGTATCCCTTATATGTTTCAAATACAGAAAGTGATGTCCGTGGCATCACTTCCGACATCCCACATGATGGGGGAAAAAAAAAATAAGAAACATAAAGCGCCACCCCCTCGAATTGGGTAGGTACAATGCATATGGACATCAGGCCTGCTATGTTTAGCAGTTCTTTATCAGGTTCTTACATGAAGGTGTATTACCAGCCAGTTTAAAATGAATCCAACATGCTGAAATGTACAAATGCTTCCACTGCAGTCCATATTTTATTTTGTAAATAGGTCTCAAAGCTCTAATGGTAATACAGAGTATGTTAACACGAGTCATCTTCTCATCACTGCCTACTCAGTTCCATCTTCCCAAACTATCTGTCCTCTAACTTATTAGAATGAAATTCTGATAGGTCCTCTTCCCTTCCTGTATCATAGTTCGTACCTGTATGCTCGCGTGTGTTGCCTTTCAACCCTTATTTATCTCCTGAGTGTTAGCTCAGGGAAATGGCCCCCATACACATAGTGAGCAAGGTCCTTGTCGCCCCAAAGCTCGGTCTGCCAGAGAACGGACAATGCCGATGGCATTAGTTTGAATGGGGACCGGCATCCCAGTTCAAACTAACGGCTGGCATACAAATGGTGCCCGACGATACTGTGAATGATATAGTGCAGCGTGATGACGTCATCACGTTGCCCTCCACAGCTCATCTGACCCTGAAGACCCTGGCCCTGAAGAGGCTACACTCAGGGATACTCACCTATGCCCGACAAGCCAGCGGCAATGGAGAGTATCAACAATGTGCACCACCTCTTATATAATATAATAGATATAATAGGGGTGTCACAGAGCAGCAGGTGTGGACCCACTGTGCCATGTGTCCTACCTCCTCTAAGGGCGTTGTCTAAGTGAACCCACTCGTTCGGCACAATACCCCTGATGGTGGGGATAGACTTTCCAGAGGGGATCACCAGGTCACTACCTCTTGAGGGATGGTAGGAACATAGGCTGCTGGTCCAGGGGACAGGGACACAGGTATCAGTCTCAGAACACAGGCAGAACTCTATATCACAGGAACACCAATGGCAGTCAGTGCTTAGCATAACACAGAGACCTTAATACTGAGGCATAAGGCAGCTGCCGTTACAAGGGGAGCAAAGAATTATACATGATGTACTTTTTAAATAAATGCACCAGGTCCGAAACGCTCAGAGGGTTAATGTACAGCACTGTGTAATATGTTGGCGGTTTATAGACAAAAGACAATAATATGTCCTTTGTGTGATATTTTGTTGCAACATTTTGGGTATGTCCTGCTTCTAAAGTACCCCAACCTAACCTGTCTCTCATCTTAATTAAGACAGAACGTGGAAAAGGTTTGACTTTTTTTATTTTTTGACTCAAGTTAAATTAACGAATCAGGCTTGGAAACCCTGACTGGTGTAGCGCTCATTAGAGTTGTGAAACCATTAGAACAGCTATTCATTATGCACTCTAACAGAACCCAGTACAATTTTTTTAACGAATCCAAAAAGCCAAAAACACAAAATAAGAGATATTCATCCGGCCATTGTCAAGCAGGCGCTAGCTAAACACCTGCGATAACAACGGCGCGTTACGGTATTTATTGAATATTTGTCTCCGCCGAAGAATAAAATAAAAAAAAGTTTGCAACTACTTAACACTAAAAAAGTAACAAGTCTAACAAGATTCTGTGCAGTTAATGATACCGTCTCAACGAGTGAGATGACCAGGCGCATAGGAAGAGCTCGCATACATCTGAAATTTAATTAAAAGTCAAAGGACCATAGCAATGACAACTCAGCAGAAAGCCATTTATTTTTTAAAAATCTAATATACTCTTGATGACTAAAGGCTAAAGCCCATGCTGGTTTTTACAGTTATCTCTAACTGATACAAGATACTTGATGATTTTTTGCACATGAGGTGGTTCTCGACTTGCAATGGAGTAAATTGGAAGATTTTAATACAGTTTTTTTTTAACACGGCAAAAAGGAGAAAAAAAAAACCCTCATTAAAACTCTGTGATGGGTTATGTACTTTTTTCATTATGAAGTAGCCTAACAGCTGATAAATGAGATACAATTATGGATTTATATAAATCTCCTATTGTCAAATTAGACCGGGAAGACTGGAGAGTTATCTAATTTTAACTCTGTAATTTTTTTTTCCCCCTAACACTTTTGTTTTAATGAGAATCCGCCAAATGCCTAGGTCTCTCATCTGAAAAGTTTGCCGTGACATTTTAGACCTATGACAGAAAAAGAAAATGTATAGCTTCTTCTTTTTTTTTATTCTGTCTTGATTTATTGGTTTCTTTTATAAAAGAAATAGGTTTATCTGGTTTCCTTTTATTTGAATGACAATGTTTTGTTGGACATTTTACAGGACAAATTGATACAAGAAGAAAAGATTTTCTATTCATTATCAAAAGGATTTAATCATTTTAAAATGCCTGAACTTACATACATGAAATATATATATATATATATATATATATATATATATATATATATTGTGACAGACCGGTTGTCTGTCATGTGGAAGTGATCCATATGCGGCAGTGAAGGGGTCTGCTGGTGTGTATCCACCAAGATACACCTGCTAGACCCTAAGGAGATGGCCGGGTGTGTCTCCACAAAAGGAGCTGGGACCTTTCAGTCAGGGCTCCCAAATGAGGTTGGAGTCAGTGCTGCTAGGTGCAGTGAATACAGGGCACACAAAGTGTGTGGAGCCCCATGCTGAATGTTGCCAGGAGGCCGGCCATGAAGGTTCCCTAGAGAAAGGAAACATTGGTTGATCGGTGCCAAGCCAGGGGGCTTGGCATTTTCGAGTCACTTTTTTGTTTAAACCACTAGTCTAAACCATAAGGTTACTATTCTAGGGGCAGTGGAGCAAACATCCCAAATTAATTACACACAAAAAAATTCACTGAAGAGGTGGGCCAAAACCCACTAACCCAGCTTTGAAGTTCCCCCTGAGTGAACAGGGGCCAGGGGACTTTAATGGCTCCAACAAGGGCATTTACCAAAGATAGAAAGGTGTATCCTATTCAACCGCTGGCTGTTGTGAATTCTGTGCTCTGCCTCTGCAACCAAACACTGAGCCTAGCAGTGGAAGCAGAGGCGCAGACACTTTCAGAAGTAAGTCCCTCCATTGTATCAGACACTCACCAAGGCATCCACACAGCTTGCCAGCTTATGTTATGTAGAACTTTTTCCCCATGCTATTGCGCATGCCCAACAGGTTACTTGAGAGAATATTGATATTTACAAGCAAGTACCCGGCAAATTCTTCTGCTCGGCCCTGGCCTGGGACCTGTACTCCATCCAGCACAGACGTAGAGGGATATTAGAGCAGAATAATTAGCAGCAGAGGACAATGTTTTTATGATCTTTATTTAATTTAATTTATCTATTTACTCTTTTACCTAAATAACAGTATTTTTTATTTAAATCATGTGTTTTTAAACCCATTAGGAATGGGTATGAGGTCAGGGAGACCCTATTTCATAAGGTGGGGCATAATATTTTTGTATTATATTTTTTTTGTTATTAAATATAAAAATTTATATTTTATGTAGAAACTTCGAAAAACATTTATATTACACAGTGAAAATTTGACTTTCGGCAAATAAGTCAAAATCTTTTGTTTTTCAAATTTTGATAAGCTGAATTTGGGAGCTAATTGCAAACCTCCTGAACAGACTATCAACACCAAAAATGTTGGAGATGTAGGGAAGGGTTGTGGGAACATTACAAAAGAATTACAAAAGAAAGTGTTGCACATATTGCATATAGATTTTTTGCATAAATTAAATTAAGATTCAAGTCAATATTTTTAATTTAAAATTTTCAACTTAACCCTGAACTTACTGTGTATACACTGCCAGTCCAAAAAAAGTTAAACTAAGCAAATAGGTACAAGCCCCCTAACTGGATAAATCTGGGGTTGCTGCAGTTGGTCAGGTCTAGGTTGAGCAACAGTATGTGCTCCAAGAATGAGGTCAGCTGATACCTGACTATACTGAATGACCAGGTTATTCCATCAATGGATTTTTTTATTCCCTGATGGCACGGGCATATTCCAAGATGACAATGTCGGGATTCATCAGGGTCACATTGTGAAAGAGCATGAGACATCATTGTCACACGGATTGGCCACCACAAGTCCAGACCTTAACCCCATTGAGAATCTGTGGGATGTGCTGGAGAAGGCTCTGTGCAGTGGTCAGACTCTACCATCATCAATGCAAGATCTTGGGGAAAAATTAATGCAACACTGGATGGAAATAAATCTTGTGACATTGCAGAAGCTTATCAAAACAATGCCACAGCGAATGCTTGCCGTAATCATAGCTGAAGGCGCTCCAACAAAATATTAGAGTGTGTGACCATTTTTTTGGTGGCAACTTTTTTATGGACAGGCGGTGTATATATATATATATATACTCTATATATATATATCAGCGTAAGACGTTTTTTCAGCCATTTTGACACCAGTCAACTCACAAAACAGTTTGTTGAACTAATGATCAAATATTAGATGAAAAGCTTGCACTATTTTGCAAATATGAATTTTGCCTATGCTACCCATCACTACCTTTTTCTACACCTTCATACATTTTGGTAGATTCCTTCTCTGGGGGGCTTTGCAATGAACTCTCAAATCAACTACAATTTAGAAACTAAACCATCTTTACTGGACTTACAAAATTACTAAATCTACACTTGAACTAACTTATCAATATTCTTTCTTTTTTTTAGCTGTTTAAGCTAAGCTTGGCAATTAGTTCGTTCACATCCAACGGGCCACATTGTTGAGAGTAAACAGCAAGAATAAGTGTAATTTGTTGAATAACACTCAGCAGATGAAATGATTCCGCCACTACATCCCAGCATTAAAAAAAAAGTACTTTACTAATTTATATTGTGCTATGCAAAAGGGGCCGTGAAAAGACTCTGCGGAAGAACTTGAATTAAACCGTCTTTCAACCTTTTAATATCCCACAAGAGATTTTTTTTTCTGCGCCAATTCATTTAATTTAGTGGACACAGCAGTGTGGCTCATTGATTGTGGTCAAAACTTCTGAAGGGCCTGGTGTGCTCTCCCTTTAAAACGTGGGAAGAGAGGAAAAAAAAAGTTGGACGTGAATTAATTTGATCCTGGACGTAATTCTTCTTCAGTAGGTCTCGGTGTCCTACCGCAAAAGACTTGGAGAAAAAAAAAAGGAGACACTGTGTTTGATTGCTCAATATTCATCTACCTCTTCCTCTCTATGGGCACAATATGCTTGGCTTAATTAACTTTTCTCAAAGGTGAAGCTGTCCGCACCATCTGCTCTGAGACAATCACATTTGTATGCTGCGGAATAATCCCCCTACTTCTTCCAAAATAGCAATGATAAGGTAACTAAAGCCCCCCATACACCTTTAGATCACTCCATACAATTTCCTTTAGATCTACCAACAACTATGTAGTATAGTGGCCATTCTCATAGTGATTGGAAGGTATATATCACTGCTATGTAGTGCCCGGTCCTCCCTGATAGAATACATAGTGATTGGAAGGTTTATATCACTGCTATGTAGTGCCGGGTCCTCCCTGATACATAGTGATTGGGAGGTATATATCACTGCTATGTAGTGCCGGGTCCTCCCTGATAGAATACATAGTGATTGGAAGGTATATATCACTGCTATGTAGTGCTGGGTCCTCCCTGATAGAATATAAAGTGATTGGAAGGTATATATCACTGCTATGTAGTGCCGGGTCCTCCCTGATAGAATACATAGTGATTGGAAGGTTTAGAAAGGTCCTCATATTACATGGTTTTGGTAGAACAAAAGTTGATTGTACAGAAATTGTATGGTAAGATTGCAAGGTGTATGGGGGGCTTAAGACAGAAAGTTTGATAAACTCGACGCAATGTTCCAACACAAACCTGGAACATGAAAGAGTTACACCTGCGAGTATTACTCCCATTCTCTGCTCACTTCCTTGCCTTTAAAAAAAATCTGAAACTAATATTTCCTTACACTTCATACAAATCCGGGCTTAGCGGTAAGCACACAGCAGGAGCATCCTCCAAGAAAATCTTAATGTAGCTCTCGCTTTCAAAAAAAAAGGAAAAGCCAAAAGGCTCAGTTCTAAAAGAAACGCCCGAGTCACGGAGGCAAAATATTGAGGCAAGTTTTGCCATTTAATTTTTTTTCTTTTAATTAAGCCTCAAGGACCACACAGTGATATCAAGGGCCTGCTGAACTTGCTCCAAAGACGGGTTGTTATTTGATCTTTGTCGCTGGTAATCTGATTATCTCATTGTGGAGGTAAACTTCAGACCCAATCTTGTTAGCAGCTGGCTAGGCTGGATTACTACAGCTACTGAGCTGGAAAATGAACTGAGCAGTCCAACTTTGGCATGCTCTCTTTGAGACCTAGGTTGTCTTCTTTAGGGTGCGTGCTTATTGTCCAAAAAAAAAGTCCTATTCCTAAATTTTATTCTGCTTACACACTCACGGGACACATCTCTGTCTCACTATGGAGATGGACGGTATCATCTGATGGCATATAAGCCAACGCCTCTTCCATTTTCAAGTGCGCCCTTGCGCCACTCTTCTAAAAAATGCAAATGCGGCTAGAGTTGTGTGGTCCCCCGATTAAAAATACTCAGTTTTGCTAGCGGCCTCCTTGCGGCATTGACCGCTTTAACAGGGAATGCACACCACAGTGAAAAGCACCCGAAAAGCCTTGCAAAAAAAAAGATTGAAAGGGTTCAAAGACTCGAAAAGACAAAAAGGGCTAAGCTGGGATTTTTATGTACACTGAAAAGAAGAATAAAATATAAATTCCCTAATGCAGACCGTTATGGCAGCGTTGCCTATATCAAAGCATTATGTGGCTTTGTAAAAAAAAAAAAAAAAGTGCTGAAAATTTTTCTGGCTCACCATATGCAATGAAAGAGTAGAAGGAGCAGTTTAGGAAAATGGTCATTCTGCTACATGAACCATTCAGTGCCCTATTTTGACATACTATTGAGAGAACAAGAGACCCAAACAGCTTGAACCTGAACAAGTGTTCTCTCTCAATAGGCTGCATTATGCTTCAGAAACCGCTGGTACAATGCCGAAGCTGCCTCCCAAGTTTAAATACTCCTATTTTGTTTAATAGGCTCCGTACAGGTTTGAATTTATTATTGTAAACTGTTTTCTATCTAAGGAGCTGATCTTCTCGGAGGTTTCCAACATTTAACTCAACCTTATCATTGAAACCTTCTGAAAGGTGTTTTTAATTTCTGACCTGAGACAACATTAATGAGGGAAGAGAAAATGGCGTCTTTTTTGAATATATAACTTTATGTAATATGTAAATATAAACCTAATGGCATTTATCTTATGGGTTTCCTAAGAAGAGTGATACAGTTCATCAACAATAGCCAAACATCCGGTACTCATGGACTAGATATAATGGTCTCCTCTTCAAAAAGGGGCATTAAAGAATGAAAGCCATCCTCCAATTTGGAACGCCACCCCAACGTACGCTTCGTCGCTCGACGACATCCTCAGGGGGTATGGATTGGCTACATGGATTTTGATTCCTGTATGGTGCAGACCAGATCCTCCCGAGGAACGGAGAGCCCCAGCGGGCACAAGACCGACCAAGCCTCTAAGCGATGGCCATCTGATATAAACAAGCAAGGAGTGCTGGTGTGATCTCCAAAAACAGGTATATAAATACCTTACAAGCGGTATCCCAGTTACAGAGTAGGGGTAAACCACCCACTTAGGTTTAACAGGTTCAGTAGTGGCCGTGCGGATGGCAATCCAGAGTTGGGGCCTGTGTGAAGATCTGATATACCAGCTGCCTCCAAAGTTTAAATACTTAAATAGCCCTTTTTTGTTTAATAGGCTCCGTACAGGTTTGAATGTATTATTGTAAAGTGTTCTCTATCTAAGGAGCTGATCTGCTTGGAGGTTTCCAACATTTAACTCAACCTAATAATTGAAACCTTCTGAAAGGTGTTTTTAATTTCGGACCTGAGACAACTTATTAATCAGGGAAGAGAAAATGGCGTTTTTTTTGAATGTATAACTTTCTGAAATATGTAAATATAAACCTAATGGCATTTATTATATGGGTTTCCTCATGTGTGAAATGAAATGGATTAAATGCAAGATTCCCTAATGTAAGGCCTAGTCTTCACCACATGCCCATAGGGTGTCCTCGCATCAGCTGCACATACAGTCCTGGCCAAAAGTTTTGAGAATGACACAAATAATTAAAATTGGAAAAGTTGCTGCTTAAGTTTTTATAATAGCAATTTGCATATACTCCAGAATGTTATGAAGCGTGTTCAGATGAATTGCATAATCCTTCTTTGCCATGAAAATTAACAAATCCCCAAAAAACCTTCAAGGAAAGAGGTTTAATTCTTGTTAACAAGGCTTCAGGGTGTCCAAGAAAGTCCAGCAAGTGCCAGGATCGTCTCCTAAAGAGGATTCAGCTGCGAGATGGGATCGCCACCAGTGCAGAGGATTGAGCTGCGGGATGGGAGTGCCACCAGTGCAGAGGTTGCTCAGGAATGGCAGCAGGCAGGTGTGAATGCATCTGCACGCACAGTGAGGGAAGACTTTTGGAAGATGGCCGGGTGTCAGGAAGGGCAGCAAAGAAACCACTTCTCTCCCAAAAACCATCAGGGACAGATCGATCTTCTGCAGAAAGTCTGGTGAATGGACTGCTGAGGACTGGGGCAAAGTCATAGTCTCCGATGAAGCCCCTTTCCCATTGTTTGGGGCATCTGGAGAAAGGCTTGGAGAAGAAAAGGTGAGCGCTACCATCAGTCCTGTGTCATGCCAACAGTAAAGCATCCTGACACAATATTCATTGAAAAAAAAGTATAGATGTTCTGCACATAGAGAAAAGTCCCAAAATGTTTATCCAAATGTCAACAGGTACATTGGCACAATGATTGCTCTGGGATCCCCTCCCCTCATTGGTGTGCCAATGTACCTGTTGATGTTTTGAATACAGATTTTGGGGCTACCTCTATACTTTTGTTTAGTGCACATAGGTTTTAAATGGGCACCTTATTGTGAATAGAGATGGTCGAATTTTGTGAGCTTATTGCAAAGCCCATGAAAATGGTATCATCACCAAAATTGCTTATTGCAAAGCCCATGTGAGCCTTTTGCAAAGCCCATGAAAATGGTATCATCACCAAAATTGCTGGAGATGTAGAGAAGGGTTGTGGGAACATTTGAAAAAAAGGTTTTGGTCTACCACTTGTAGTTTTTGCATAAATTAAGTTCAAAATCAAAGTCGAAATTCTAATTTTCGAAATTTTTACTTTTCTTTGAACTTAATTTGGGCAAAAACTTTTTGTGTTAGAGACATACTATTTTTTGTTGCTGTCTACCCCCAACCCTTCTCTACATCTCTAGCAAGATTGGTGATAATACCATGTTCAGGGGCTTTGCAATTAACTCAAAATCATCTTAATCATTATTTTTGAAAGAAAATTTGACCATCTCTAATTGTGAATAGTGTTGAGCTTGAATATTCGAATTGCGAATATATTTGACGAATATCAGCTATTGGCGATATTGTGCACTGGGAAGCTTATGGCCATGCACTGCGAATATAGAATGGCAATGCAAAGATAAATACCACATGATCATTAGTTTTGAAGGTAATCGCCATGCGACTATAATTGCAAATACATTTTCGCAATGCATGGCCATACATGTAATATTAGTAGAATTATTTGTGAAATATCACAAATTTGAATATTGCCTATGCCGCTCATCTCTAATTGTGAAGGTGTGAAGAATGGCTGATCCTGCACCTGTGAGACCTGCTTTTTGATTACTGCAGCCCAAGAGAAAGTCTGTACATGGGAAAAGTTGGTGGAGAGTGGCAATCCATTTTGGAATAGTAAAACCTATGAGCATGTGTGGGGCTCATGCCAGCATATGACACACCTGTTCATAAAGGTACGTCATAGCCTATAGAAAACTATGGGCAGCAGCTACCTGGTGCATGACAAGCACGTGGATTTCGACACAGTGGAATCTAGGGCTAAATGTAGATTGGGCAAACAATTCAATGATTAGGTTTTTACACATTCCATATTTTTCACATCATAAGACAAACTTATGGCGGGCCTTATGATGGACAAATAAAAAAGCAGTAGTCAAGAGATTTTACCTTAATCAATCTTTTATTAATATTCTGCTATAGTTATCTGGTAATGTCATCAATATTTTTTTTCTAATATTACACAATAAGGCTCCTTTGGCAAATCGGTAATACCAATACTTTTGTAAAATCTTTTTAAGATCTATGCCTTCTTGTTTTTTTCAGCAAGGACTCATTCATCTCCATCATTAATTTTCATCATGGCCGACACACCGCGTCTTCTATGGGTCCAAATGAACACCATCGGAAGGGTAAATATGGCTGTAAAACGCTGATCAACTTTCTGAATAAGGGCTTGTTTCCATTATATGTCAGGACCCCTACGCTAAGCGTATATATGCTAAGCAGGGGTCCCGACATATCCCACAGACATTGCCTGCCGGCGGATGGTCTGTTTACACATCCGCTGGTGTAAAGGCTGAACGTACTCGAATACATTCAGCCTTACACCGGCGGATCAGCTCAGCGCAATGAAGACAGAGTCTCCGTCGAGCAGGTAATGTCTATCTGCTACATTGGGACCTCCCGCTAAGCGTGTTTGCTTAGCGGAGGGGTCCCAACACAATGCAAACAAAGCCTAAGGGTCTAATGTTTTTGTTTCTTGTTTTTATATAGTCTTGATATTTTTTAAAACTTTAATTCAACACAAAAAAACTATTTTAGACTCAAATGAGAAGCCAAGGTTGGTTAGGACCATCCAGAGGTCATTTTTATAATCTGGCCAGTCCTATTTTTTACCTTTAGCATTGTTTTCTCTGAAAAGGAAGGGAATGGTGAGGCATACAGGAAGACCTGGAGCTATAAAAAAAATCTAATTAACAAACCCAAAAGAATTATTGTAAACAGAAAAAGTGCGTACATACATATATTAATACACGAACATGCAAAAAAAAAAGATTTCAACTTTTTAAAATTTTAACTTGACTTTGAACTTCATTTATGCAAAAACTATTTGTATTAGAGCCATACTTTTGTTTTGTAGTATACCCCCAACCCTTCTCTACTTCTCCAGCAGGTTTGGTGATACCATGTTTAGGGGCTTTGCAATTAACTCAAAACCGTCAAAATGTAAAAGGTCAAGGTTATCATTGTCAGAAGAAGATAGTTGATGTGAAAGCTTCCCATCCGCCTCCTCTATTATTTAGGGTGGTAAATTTCATTGCTAAGTTGGGGTTGACTATTTGGGGAATTATCGTTCTTAATTTGGCATCATAGCAGGGTGAGAAGGTCTTTGAAGGTGGATGGTTTGTTGTACAAATAATGATTAAGGAACCCTCAGTGGTATATTATTTCTGGCTTGACTATAAATGCTAAATCCCTCAACTCAATTGATCCTGTTCCTGGCCCTGAACTTCTTTTACTTGGCACTGTCTGCCACTTAACCTCCCTGGCGTTATGGCCACTACGGAAGATTGTGGCAGAGTACACTGTACTCTGATGTGCTTCCCCGCCAACCCCTCTACACTCTGCTCCCGATGCATGTCAGGAAAAGCAACACCCCCTTCATTAATGGAGGTCTTTGGGGCTAGTGTCACTGATGATGCCAAAGATGTGGTGCCGGAAGGGATCAGCAAGCCTGCAGCAACGCAGGCTTGTAATGAACAGGCGAGTGTGCCCAATCCTGGCGCAGGCATAGATTGTTTTTAGAACAAACTGTAAGCACAATGCCCAGGAGGTCGTTGCAGTATGTTTGAACTGTCTATGGTCACTGATAATGCCTCTCTTTTCATATTCATACTGTGGGGAACCATCTACAAATGGTAAGAGTTCTGCATGCAAAACAGCCTCCGGTGATAGTGAAACGAAACAGTTTATTGTGGCAAGCTGGTGCAGTAACATGGTGCAGTAAACAACAAAAAAACAAAACAGAACTCACGGATGGCAGCCCTTGTTGGCTAGGGCTCCGTGTCTCACAATCCTTGAGATATTATCCCCAATGTCCAAGCCGGAGGAAGGGAAGTTTTGTCCTTAGCTTCCCCTTTTTCCACCATCTCAGTCCACAATCAAGTTCTCTCACACTCCTTGCGAGGTGTGAGTCACCTCCTACTCCTCTCCTTTTTCCCTCACAGGTTCTGTTCCACCTCTCATTACCTGAACAGTAGGTCTAAAACCTAAAATTAATCCACCCTGGACTGGACAACCAGAAGCACCCTCCCTGCTCTGCTCCTGGTCAGCTCCAGACCCAAACAACAAATAGTCCAATGCAAACAGACCAGTCTACAGGACCATTCTGGAGCTGCTACCAAATGTAGCGTCTCAATCCAGGAGAGATGTACCCCCCATCAAATATGATTTGAGACAGAGTGAGCGGCCTTTCAACCCTCCTTTTGTGACAATACAAATCAATCGAAACAACTAAAAATCCCATCAAATACTAACATTTTCCAACTTGGCCAATCACAGCTCTTTCCATGTTATCTTTTTAAGTCAATTGAACAGAAAATTCAACCCGTATGAGGCCAGCTGTATTGGTAAATGATTCATTATGTCCAAAAATATATGCAGAGTTACCAATCACCTAGAATGTATTATATATGTCAACAGACTTCCTCCTCTACCTCCCAAAAGGAAAATAAAGAAATACGTCTCATTGGTACTGTAAAATAATCAACATTAAGCTCTAAAGTATAAAACAAATAATAAATAAAAAAGAATATGTCTATAAAGAAATGATTTACTGAATGAATTAGGAGTTCTGCTTACAAGTTTTAATAGAAAAGCAGCCTTCTGCGCTGCATCATTATATTGACCTTTATTGTTGACTTGCGTTTTTAAAATAGAATTCCAATTTTATAAAGTGAATAGAGAAAAAAAGACTTATCAGTCACTGTTGTATTTGAGGACAGACATTACCTTTTAGCATTTATGTCTCTTTTAATGGTCATCAATTATAGCAATTTTCTTTTTTCCTTGATGTCCAATTTTGACTTCTTAGACACTAAAACAGCGATTTTCTCATTCCACTTCAGACATGAATAGGATTCTTGGTTCTCCTCATATAAATAAGGTAAAATTATGTGAATTAAGAGAAGAGCATAGTTGAAAATGGAAGTGTAAGCAATATTGAGCATCTTAAATCCCCATTCAGACACTTGGCCTTGGCCTGATCTGCCAATAGTAGTTTGATCTGGCCGTATTAGTATGGTCTGCCAATAGTAGTATGGTTTGCCCATAGTAGTTTGGTCTGCCCATGATAGTATGGTCTTCCCATGGTAGTATGGTCTGCAAATAGTAGTTTGGTCTGCCCATAGTAGTATGGTCTGCCCATAGTAGTATGGTCTGCCAATAGTAATATGGTCTTTCCATGGTAGTATGGTCTGTCTTTAGTGGTTTGGTCTGCCCATAGTTGTATGGCCTGCCAATAGAAGAATGGGCTGCCCATAGTAGTTTGGTCTGCCAATAGTAATATGGTCTTTCCATGGTAGTATGGTCTGCCTTTAGTGCTTTGGTCTGCCCATAGTAGTATGGTCTGCCAATAGAAGAATGGACTTCCCATAGTAGTTTGGTCTGCCCCTAGTAGTATGGTCTTCCCATGGTAGTATGGTCTTCTTATTGTAGTATTGTCTACCAATAGAACAATGGACTGCCCATAGTAGTATGGTCTTCCTATTGTAGTATGGTCTTCCAATAATAGGATGGTCTTCCCATGATAGTATGGTCTGCCCATAGTGGTTTGGTCTGCCCATTGTAGTATGGTCTGCCAATAGTAGTATGGACTGCCCATAGTGGTTTGGTCTGCCCATTGTAGTATGGTGTTCCCATGGTAGCATGGTCTGCCTATAGTGGTTTGGTCTGCCAATAGTAGTTTGGTCTGCCCATAGTAACCTCACCAAGCTCCTCTAAACCTAGCCGGTTACAACAAAGACCTCAGATTCAGACACATTGCCTGATCTGCCAATAGTAAGTTGGTCTGCCCATAGTAGTATGGTCTGCCAATTGTTGTATAGACTGCCCACTTTTATGTAAAGTAAGAAAGATGGGATTGTATTATTTCAAAAGGTGTCAAATATATGAAAATAGACTCAATGTAAGAGGTTAAAATTTTTACCATTCTTGATATAATTCTTAAGATTTTAAATAACCTAGATATAAAGCTAATCTTTTGTTTTTATGGATGGTTGGCAGGCATTTCAGGACCCTTTTACACTAAACCCCTTGTTTTCAACGCTAAGCATATCGGTTGTTTTAATGCAAGGTACACAGGTTCCATAGGAACCTAAACGCCGTAGAGCTCAAGCATTACCCCCTCACTAGCATGGGAGACCTAGCACAGCAGCATGCGCCAACGTAGGGTTTATTAACCTGCAATGGATGTGTTCGCGTCAGTTGGGGTTGGCTCTGCAATTGCAGCGCATGTCTCTACAAAAAGGCGCCCACTATCTGCCCACACAAATTCACAACTGCACAACATCAGAGTGGTCGCCTTTCTTTGTCATCTGGAAACTGGCCATTTCATTATATGTAATAACTGAGCTGCCTAGTATACAACACTTGCTCATTCTCTGGTCATAGGGAATGTGTGAATAAATAATTGTGTGTTTCCAACATTATTATATTCAGGATGTCTATTAGACCCTTGTACAGACATATTTTGGAAGTTACAGGACTACAACACAAAAATAAAAATTCCATTAGAGTCTATGGTGCACTTTTGGTACAGAAATCTGGACCTCAGCAGAGCGCTAGGGAGGTTAAAGGCCCACTGTCAGGGACCTTTTCTTTTGAAGTTTCTACTGTATTATTTTATTAATTAAATTTTTATTTAATTATCTGCACATATTAAAGATGTGACCTTAATAATATCAGTGTCTACAAGTGTATTGGCAAGGCTATGCGCACACTTTAAATTTTGTTAATTCTCAATCAGGACTGTTTCTCCTGCTATGCACCCTCCCTCGCATGCATATCTGGTGGCCTCCATCCCAGACCCTCCCTTTTCCTGGAGATCTGAACAGTGTGTGCTGTTCGAGGGAGGGGGGGGGGTGCTATTGGAGGAGAAGAAATACTTTAAATTTTACTTTGAATTGTATTGGATTGTATACAGATACAGGATTACAGTACTGTATCCAATACAATGTCATTTGGGACCCTCTGAAAGGGTTAACTTCAAAGAGCACATCTGGAAATGACACTAGGGGTGATTTTCCAGATGTGCTCTTTAAAGATAACCCAATCTGCATATGAATGTCCCGTGCCCCCATTCATATGCAAATTGGGCTGGGAGAGGGATTACATCGGCCGGCTTTCTTCAGTAAGGAAGCCAGCTTAGAACATCAGATCCCCCGAGCAGCACAGAACAGGTAGTATGTGCTGCTGCTGGGGATCTGAGCTTAGCTGGACGGCTCCATCTCTGGAGCCGTCAGAAGCGCTAGGAGGGTTAACTGAACTGAAACTAAAGTCCCCTTCAATACCAGCAACCAACCAGCTCGGTGGATACACAACCAAAACGCCTCACTTCGAGAGAAAGGTGCTACACCGCATATAGAATGGGTAGCACATCTCAACACCTCTCACCCTAACCCTCAGAGCTCCTCACCCACAAAACCCCTAACCCGCTCAACCCCAGAACCTCTCACCGGAAACCTCCTGACTCGCAGAATCTCTCACTCTAACCCCCAGAACCCCTCAGCCTAACCCAAAAACCTTACCTGAAACCCTTTACCCAAACCCCTTTACACAGAAAAAATATCTCTCCCCATTTGAATGGAAAAGTGAGAGTGGAGATCACTCTACAAGGGTAGCTTTTTTTGATGGGTAGGTCATCTCGAATGAACACCACCATTACAACCAATCCAATATATCTGGTTTAAATTGTAGAGACTAAAATATTAGAGTTCATCAGCCAACACAGTACCAGTTATCCAAGATTTACCTTATAGGCACTGGCCAGGACCAGCTATGCTAAGCCAAACACATTAATCAAACATTACAAATCAGATAAATAACATTAGAAAGCCACCTATGCATTAAAACCAGTAGGGACCAGAAAAGTAGGAAGGGAGGGTGGAATAATCTTTAAACAAACAATGATCTTTCTTTACCGGGCCTACCCTTTTCCTTCCACTTATATCCACCTTTCAACTCTACCTCTAATTACAATTTCCCTTTGCTTCATAGCTTGACAACTTAAAGTGAATGTTTCCTCAAAATCAGAAAAATTTATATGTAAAATTAAATTAAACCTCTGAGCTGGTATGATGATTGCACTCCACAATCCCCAAAAAATACTTACCTGCTAGTTCCTAGAATCGTATGAGAGATTCCATATTTATTTGCCAGGCTTCCGGGGGTCAACTCCGGGTGCAATAGTGAAATATCGAGAGTGGCCACCGGGGGCGTTTATAATGTTCTTTTATGGAAAATAGGTCCCATTCAGTTTAATGAAGAGCCGAGAATAGAGATTTACACGTCCATCTCTGAGTTCTTTTTAAGGAATCCAGAGTGCGGACTGTTGCTACTTTACATCTTATATGTGGATAAACTGATCCTCTGTAGCCCAAACATGGTGATTTATGCCGGCAGGACACTTAACCCGAGAGGCTGTGTACCGGGAGTATATGGATATGCAGTGTGGATGTGCGGAATGAACACACCGCTTCAAATTTGGGTGGGGTGGGGGACAGCGGTACATGACAGGCAGAGAGGAGCTGTGTGGGATCTTTTTAAATTAAGTTTAAGTTAAGTTGTTTTTTATGCATTCCTCCCTATTAGGACACTTCTAGGGCCACTCATGAAATTATCAATTTCTGGTGGTAGGTCCGCTTTAAGCACTCTTTCCCCTACCAGCTGTCTTCTGTGTCAAGGTGTTCATAGTCCATGTATAGAGATGGGCCGAACTGTTCGCCGGAGAACAGTTCGGCCGCGAACACGGCATGTTCGCCGTTCGCCTCGCCGGCGGACAGTACGGGTGTTCGACCCGTACTGTTCGCCGGCCAGAAGAAGGTCTAAATTCTTCCTCCGGCAGGATCACAACCTGTGTAATCCTGCCGGAGGAAGAATCTTTTCACTACAGAAGCCGGTCTTGTAGTGAGAAGACCGGCGGAAAAACCGGATGTGACGTCAGTGACGTCACATCCTGCGGCCGTAACCAGGAACTATGCGTTCCAGGTTGCGGTCCACGGACCGGATGTGACATCACTGACGTCACATCCGGTTTCTCCGTTTCAAATTCCCCGCCTAGAGGCGGGGAATTTGAATATGTCCGCGAACAGAGCGGACGGCGAACATCTTTGAAGTTCGACCCGCCCTGTTCGCGGACACCCCAGGGAGGGTTCGCGCCATCACTATCCATGTATATAAACTTCTATAGGTACAAGTAAAACTCCCATTACAAAGTTGGCAACATTCTCTATTTGAATTGCTTCTCTTTAATTTGGTTCATGTAAGCATTGTTCTAAAACAGATGCTACGTTAAGCATTTATTTAATGTTTTCAAGGGAATTTACATAGGTCTAGCTGGTGTTTACGTTTTTCATAAGCAGCTTTAAGTCTTTACAATTTGTCATAGAATTTTCCAACAATTTTCTGCTGGGATTTTTCAGCCATCTGCCGCATTTTTGCTCCGTCAGGTTATCTCAGTTTAGCTACTGCAAACATACTCCTTGTTCTCTGTACTCAATATCAGAAAGGAAACATTTATTCCAAGACTCGATTGCAATATCATGCTAATTAGCAGCCATGACATACACTTTCATGAGTGTTAAAGGAGATGTAAATGCTAAACGAACGCTATTCAGGTTGACAAACACTGTGGATTGCAAACTATTGATATTTTCAACAAAAGATTGTCTTTACTTTGGTCCTTGTTAGTTGTGCGGATTACCTTTAGCTTCTTTCTATATGAGCTCATCTGCATTTTCACAAGGTGAGTTTAATGATCACAACAATAGACAGTATGGTGATCATAGTGTAGTGATCAGTAATGCATTTGTACATTTAAATGCATTGTTATAAATGGCTGTATATTTTGGGTTTTCCCTAGCTTAGGACAGTGACAGGGCTTATTCGCCTATTGTGTATATGTTTTACTGTATATATACTTTGCCCTGTAAACTGTGCCAATGCATTCACTGTATACCGTATTTTTCGCACTATAAGACGCACCTGACCATAAGACGCACCCAGAGCAGGAAATCAGAGAAAAATATCATGCAGTACCCCTTTTCAGCCACTAAAATTGTGTCACTAGAGAGCACACTTCAGCATCTCTTCTTCCTCACACAGAGGGGAGGGAGGGGGAGCCCCCCCCCCCCACGGGGGAATAAGCGCTCTGGTCTCCCTGTCCCTTCTCTGCTACAGTTGTGTGAGGAAGCTGCCTGCATTGGCTATATTTGCGGGGCTCTGCAAATATAGCCAATATAGTTCAGTTTCCCACAGCTCTCCCGGCAGATGGAGATCACACAGCTGATCTCCTCTATCTGCCAGCTGATCTCCTCTCCTATCTGCCGGGAGAGATGTCGGGGAGCCAAGTTGCGATCACCGGCGGCCAGATGGCCGTGGATGGTCGCACATTCGGACCATAAGACGCAGGCACTCCCCCCCCCAATTTTGGGGGTGAAAAGGTGGGTCTTATGGTCCAAAAAATACAGTATATATTTGTTTGGTGCTTGTCCCTTTAAGGGTTTTGCACCTGCTGCCTACATGAGGTTGGGTACGTGTCCAGGCAGCTGTTTGCCTTTTTCCCGCTCTCACTTTGCTACAGTTAAGTGTATCAATCCTGTTCTGCCCAACTACTGGTCTTAAGACAACCCCTCTGGGAGTCTATGAATGTTAGCTTCTTAGAACTTTCTGGGCTTTTCTGATGTTCTTCTGATGCACTGCAGTTCCTCCAGACGTGTCCCCAGACGCAGGATTCCTGGGTGAAATACTGAAATAGTGTGACTTCCTGGCACCAGATACACAAGAAACACCTATCTGGTGTATCTGGAGAGCCTTCAGCTGTCCCAAGGTACCCAGCAGCTAGTATGTGCAGCTTGTTTAGAACTTAGCTCCTATGATCAATACCTCATCCCTGCCAACGGGTGATTGTGAAGAAGCTGTATATTTGACTCCCTGCTAGTAAACTTGTAAATATCCCCTACTCTGCTGTCTGGACCTTCTGTTCTTGGTGTGTGAGCTTTGTGTCAGTGTGCTGAGCAGAGATGGTCGAATTTTTCAACTTGATAAAATTGTGAGCTGATTGCAGAGCTTCTAAAAATGGTATCATCGCCAAAATTGCTGGAGATGTAGAGAAGGGTTTGGAAACATTTGAAAAAAAAGTTTAGCTCTAACACATGTAGTTTTTGCATAAGTTAGGTTCAAAGTTAAAGTCGAAATTCCGATTTTCTAAATTTTGACATGACTTTGAACAAACTTTGTGCAAAAAATATTTGTATTAGAGACATACTTTTTTTTAAAGATACCCCCAACCCTTCTGTATATCTCCAGCATGGACTAATATTTGATTGGTGATGATACCATGTTCAGGGGCTTTGCAATTAACTCAAAATCGTTGAAATGGTAGAATTTTTGAAAACCGGCCCTTTAGTATTTAAATTTGGCCCCTTGTCACCTTAGTGTCAAGACACTCTGACTCCCCTCATTCCCTGCAATAAGTGAAGAGTAGTGATGATCATGAATATTCGGATTCCGAATATTAATCGTGAATATCAACAATTCGGAAATTCGCGAAGATGGTAAATATATTGCCGAATATTCGCAATACCGGATATTCAGTATTTTTTTCCATTACACACGCCTCTCAATGCAAGTGGACGAATGGGAAGGCTGCAACAAGAGCTTAGCAGCACTCCCTGCGACCATCAACAGTTTTTAAATCCAATATTGGGGTGATGCGAATATTGGGAATATTGCGAAAATCGTCACTTTAGAAAATCCGCGAAAATCACTTAGATGGCGTCCATTTGCATAAAACTGCCGATATTCGCAATAAGAAGAATATTGCCGAATGCGAATATTTTCCGAATGTTTTCCCAAAAATTTGCGGCATGCCGCGAATACGAATGTTGCCTATGCCGCTCATCACTAGTGAAGAGAACACATAAGGATATTTGTTTGGATTGTCCTTGAGGCCAGAGTTTGCTGCAACAGAATGTTTATGCTTCTTTATCAAAAGCTTCTATTTATTTTATTTTTTACATATTTTAAAATATCCTGTCCTGGCTATTAGAAATTAGGACCCCTATGCCGGACGGCCCTTGTAGGCTCTTGATCCGACCCCTATGTCACATTTAAAAACCCATTGTGGCCCACAAGTCAAAAAGTTTGCCCACCCCTGTTCTAATAAGTGATTGACTGTGTCTCAAAACAAAGTCAGGTTTACAGCAGACTCTGGATATTGGCTGTTCATGTTGTAGGGTAAGTATCTCACCGCTGGCTTTTAAAGTTAATTGCAAAAATATTTACCAAACAAATGTAAAAAAATCATACAGATTTTCCAAATATTGAAGTTAAAATGGAAAAAAAATGGAAAAACAGGAAAACGTATTTCTAAAGGCGACATTTCAGTAATGGAACGTTTATTTCATAACTTTAAAGCTTACAGTTTTGTTTATTTACTATCCAGTTTTTGAAAGGATTGGCCCCACACTGTCCCTATAATTGTGCCATCATCCCAACAAAATATTGATTCCCTAGTCCCCATCACATGGTCTCAGAGTTACCCACAGTGGACCAGCCCCCACCCACCCACTCACAGTCCCCACACCACACCACTTAGGGTAACCTCATACGACTTTTACTATGTTGCACTATGTTGTACTATGATGCATCCTTATACGTCTCCTCCGTGCCATAAAATAGGGTAACACACCCAGCAAGTCTATGCCCAGACCGGGTACTTCTCTCCCCCATTAGACCTACCCCTTCGTGATTCACCCGTGAACCACAGACATATGAGGTGAGTTATCCTCTCGCCCCCCTAGAACCACTTTTGGTTCGCCCAACTACCCACAATTAAAATACCATGGACCACTACAACAGGTACTAACGCTCTCTCTCTCTCTCTCTTTTTTGCTCAAAAAACCCCTTTCCCCCAGTCTTCTGAATTGTACTTGATGCTATTATCTCCTGATGAAGCAAACTTATTGCGAAACGCGTTGAGACAGCAACAATTACTTGCAAGATTCACGTGTGTGAACGTTAATTACGATTAAGGACTTGAATAAATATGGACTTTTTTATATTTTACCTTTCATATGTACATTTGTTGTTAACCATTGCGATGCCTTTAAAATCCCTTTTACCTACTACTGACATGACAAATGCCAGGGTGGGACCTTTCTGAAGTTCAGTCTTCAGTCTTTATTTATTATCCTTCTTTAAATAATTAATAAAAACGGGTGGGGCCCCCTTTTCCTGGCTGACAAGGATAGACATTGGGTATGGACAGAAAGGGGGGTACATTTGCTGGCCTCCTTTTTCTGCCTCCCAATCTACATGCCTAAAAGCAGGGCATTTTCTAGCAAGGGGGGGGGGGCAAATGCAAAGTTGTTGCCCCTGTCGACTGGGGGGGGGGGTATGTGTGTTGTTCTATTTGAAAAGTTGTTGAGGCGTGAGGGGGGGGGGTGATGCTAGCAGAAAAGTATTGCAGTGCTAGCAGAAAAGTTGTTGAGTGGGGGGAGTGCTAAAATGCCTAAAAGGATCTGGTATGTTGGGCATTGGGTATGGACAGACAGGGTAGTCTGGTATGGTTGGGGGGCATGTTTGTTTGTATTCTTCACTTCTTCAGACTGAATGTAAAATGGCCGCCGGGCTTCTTTTATAGGTGTGGTGCCACTATGTCAATTATTGTTATTGGTCTACAAAGATTGATACAGAAATAACACATTGTGGGATGAACCAGTGTCAATGTTGCAATTAATAACAGATGTTTTGCAGTTTCCTGGGGTTAGTTTTACATATATTGGCCTGAGTCTTTATTCTTATGGTCAAAATGTTTAATGTTTCATATTTTAAAGTGTTTGTACAGAAACAAGTTCAATGTCACATTCACAGACTTTTACCTTCTAGATTCTTTATTTGATGCCTGTCGTGTCTGTGATACTGGGACATCTGGATCCATTCCAGACTGTATGTTTGTGTAGCGATGGTACTATTGTTTTCCCAATTATTTATTAGTGTTGCTTATTTTGCCAGCAAGGCTAGGCAGAGGTGTCAGCAACTTCAGTTCTAAACTGTTAATCATCGCTTCAATCGCTTTTGTCTAGCAAGTCTTTTAATAAAGTACCGCCTGCCACTCTACTTGTGCGTTAGCAATCATGTCTTGTTTTGTTTTTTTTTTCTTTTGTTTCTTTGCAATTACAGTGAAACTATTTAGTATTTTACAGAAACAAAGTGAAATGAGTTTTAGGTTTTTACTTTTAGCTCCCGACAAATGCAAGCAGTGTTGATCTAGGGTAGGGGTGGGCAAACTTTTAGACATGTGGGTGGCAAATTTGCAATTATATGATATCATCTGCTTGTTCCCTGCAATGAGTGGAGACAATCCAGGAGGTGGCCCGGCATCATCACATGATCATGCCATTTTATTGTAATTTTTAGCGGAGAGGAGACAGGTCTACTCACCTAGGTAACAACAGGCCATAGGTCAAGGAAAAAACAAAGCTCTTCTTGCCAATCTTGACCAATTCCACCTAGTAGGAGATTAACCTTCCTCACGAGACAAACCCAGTTCTTCCGGAGTTTTGGTTCATCTCATCCCCTAATGGAGAAGGGATCGGTACAAGCAGATATAGCCAAGGATTCTCTTTATTGCCACAGCATTTCTAGGATTCTGGAACCGTGTTAATGGAGCGGCGTTGGTTCTCATCTGAGGAGCTCACTAAGAAAATTATGTGCACCCATGGACATAAACCATCCCTTATCTATAATTCCGAAACTTTTCAGGCACACATTTGCAATGAACGTTTGACAAAAGCAACGTGAACGTTCGCCAGGGAAGAAAAGAGAACACATTCGGCCATCACTACTGCCCACATGTAAGACTGTCCATCTCCTCCATGCTCCACTGATATCTGACTGCAGACTCCATCTCAGTTGGGGGAGTTGGTGGCCCAAAGAACATCGCTGTTATTACATCACTTTCAACGGCGCAGTAAGGACAATCAAAGAAAAGTACGTTGTTTTGCCTTCCCTCCTCCTCTCTACACATCACCGGCATCATCGATGTTGGCTGGGAAATCGACTCCCCTTCATTAACATGGAGGTTTATGGCGCTGCCATTCGCCCCTTCAGCATCAACAATGATGTCGAAGAGGCGGTGGCAAAATCGATTGGCTGGTTTTCTTTCACAAGAGACCAGCTTCTCTCTGCGGTCTCTGGTGCAAGAATTCTTTCACTGGCCAGATCTTTCTGCTCCTGACTTGGCCAGCGGAAGAATAGTTACCTTCTTCCCGCCGGTGAACAGGTTGGGTCGAACACCCGTACTGTTCGCCAGGGGAAGAAAAGAGAACATGTTCGGCTATCACTACTGCACATGTCAGACTGCCCATCTCCTCTATGCGCCACTGATATCCAACTGCAGACTCCAGCTCAGTTGGGAGTTGGTGGCCCAAAGAACATCTTTGTTACCCAAGCAGCATCCAGACATGGGGCAGCATCTGGGCATTGTCTTCTTGAGTGAAGGAGTAGAGGAAACTCGCCAGCTCCCCCTCAGTGCTCTCTCTCTGAAAGGGAGGGCGTGCAATATTGAGAGTGCTTGCCCAGGGCGCCGATGTCCCTAGGACCGCCCCTGACTATATCCCTACCACATGTTGAAGCTGTGAGTAAAGATCTATGTACTGTATATATAAGAAATAAGATCTGGACTAGATTTTGAAATGTATTTATTATATCTTTATGATGAACCTTTTCAGTGATGTTGAATGTTGGATCTCCTGAGGAAGCGATGTTTCAAAATGGATCGAGACAATAGTTTTCGGCATTATGAAGCTCTTATGGATGTGAAACGTCAATGAATGGGATATGGAAGAGATACGGAAGAGGAATGTTCTTGTTTTTAATATTATAAATGTAATCATATCATCAATTTTGTATGATGTATAAAAACAATAAAAGAAACTATTTTATTGTTGTATCTATTTTTATCAAACGTTCATTGCAAATGAGTCCCTGACAAGTAGTATTAGTACGTATTAGTAGTACTAAATAGCAAGATTGCATCCTTGAGTGGGGGATGGGGGATGGTTTTCTTTCCTTTCGCCCTTGTTTATATGATAATATCACAGCACATACCTGCAAATAACTGTGAGTTACAGATAATGCCGCCCTTTAAGAAGGTGCCACAGGTTTTGCAATTGAGCATTCCACATAGACTGCTTGTCCCCTGATGAGTTGATACTAGTCTAACATTAGCATTCCTTAAGGAGCCAGGGGAACATACAATACTTCAGGTACAAATAGGTGATTGTAAAGGATAATTGAGGACTAGGAAAGGCAAGTCCTTCTAAAAAAAGTTTTATTGTGAAAGGACTTACGGAGAACCACGTGGCCACTTTAATTTCCCTAGGGGTTTGCCTGTATCGCATCACTTTCAACGGCGCAGTAAGGACAATCAAAGCAAAGTACATTGTTTTGCCTTCCCTCCTCCTCTCTACACATCACCGGCATCATCGATGTTGGCTGGGAAATCGACTCCCCTTCATTAACATGGAGGTCTATGGCGCTGGCACCCGCCCCTTTGGCATCAACGATGATGTTGAAGAGGCGGTGGCAGAATCGATTGACGGGTGCGCCGTGATTCAGATCTAGCTTGCCGAGCATAGTTAGGTATGCCCAATCCCAGCTCAGGGCAAGTTTGTTTTGTAAACATACTCTGCCCAAACTGGGTTTAGTCAAACCACCTGGACATCGACCAGATCTGTCCACGAACGGGCGGATCGGACTTTTAAAAAAGTGCGCCATCCGCCTGTTCGTGGGCAGATTCATATTCCCTGCTTCTAGGTGGGAAATTTCAATCTGAAAAGCCGGAAGTGACATCCGTGACATCACATCCAGTACCTAGAATGCATAGTTCCTGGTTACTATAGCTGGATGTGACGTCACTAACGTCACTTCTGGGGTTTTCGAGCCGGCTTCTTACTAGAAGACTGGCTTCATGCCCGGTCTTCTAGTGAAGAGATTCTTCCTCTGGCGGGCTCTCGCTGCTCCTGATCCCGCCGGAGGAAGAAAAGAGAGCTCCTTTTTGCCGGCGAACGGGGCGGGTCAAACACCCCTACTGCTCGCCAACTAGAAGAAGGGCGAACGTCCATGTTCGCGGCCGAACTGTCCGCCTTGTGGTTAGTACTAGTTAGTCACTAGTTAGTAGTAAGTTCAAAGTCAAGTAAAAATTTCAAAAATTGGAATTTCGACTTTATTTTTTAACTTAATTTATGCAAAAACTACATGAGCTAGAGCAAAACTTTTTTTTCAAGTGTTCCCACAACCCTTCTCTACATTTCCAGAAATTGGGTGATGATACCATGTTCAGGGGCTTCTCATCTCACAAAGTCAAAAAATTCGACCATCTCTACTAGTTAGGGAAAGTCTACACTAAACTATGATGAAAAATTATGTGCCAGTCTATGCTGGCGTGTCATTACTAGTGATGGCTGAGCTGTCTGCAAGGCGTGTTGGGTGTTCCAACTCCTTCTAGCCGTTGAGCAGTACAGGTGTTCCGAGAGGCGGGGAAGTTGAATCTGCCCGTGAACAGGCGGACGTCGGACTTCTTTAAAAGTCTGATCCACCTGTTCGCGGGTGGACCTGGTTGAAGTTCAGCCATCACTAGTCATTACCCATGTTGGGGCATGTCGCGCTAAATAGGTCGCGCACACAGGGTGCAGTCGGGTTTGATTTGCAAGTATCAATTACTATTACACTCTTAATTTCAGCCCAAACCTAATGTAGAGACACATATCAGACTCCATATTTCAGAGAATAACCGCACACTTTCCAATAACTCCCATGCGTGCTTAAATATTCAATGTTGGGTTTCCCTCTCATCTTCCAAAAGCTTCTTTGTTTATACAGAGTACACATATGTTTGCAAAGGAAGTTTAGCTCATCCCTTCATCTTTTACTCCCAACCTTTCCTCTCCTTCTCCCTTCTTGTAAAATGTTTCTGCATGTTCTGACATTCCGTATGATCTTTCTTTGCCGTAATGTTAAGATTACAAACAACATCTTACCTTGTGCAAAAATATTAAATATGACCATCGGCCATGGCCTTCTGATATCACATTGCCAAGGCAACACATAAAGACTGTGTATAATAAACAATTCATGCAAGTTCCATACTACCCACCATTGTTTACATGTTCCTAGGGTAACACTACATCAGGAATATTCTCTGTATCTAGAGAGTTGAAAGAAGAAGGGATAGACTTCCATTGTTGGTGGAAGGACCTTGGTGGATCATGCTTAAACCATGTCATGGTTACATTTCAAGAAAGCATATAATTTTCATAAGCATGTCTAACTCATTGACTTCAGTTGATAGTGGAAGGACCTTTTAGGACTAAGCTCAAACCCTGTCATGGTTATGCATGTAGTACTATAATTCTTATGTTAGTTTTATGCTAATGAGACTGTTAAAGTTTTTCTAGAAAATTCTGGAAATACAGTATGGGATATCTGTCCAGAAACAGTGGAGGTGCTGATGTGTCATACCATATGATTCATAGAATGGGCTTGTGGTCTTCTGCAAGTGTTTCTGCCATCTGCCTACTTTTGTGGCAAGACGTCCCAATGGAATTGAGCCCCTACACCAGGCTTAAGGGAACGCAGTAATGAGTGTTAGCCATGCACATGCCGATAAGCGGCCGACTTTTAACCTGACCGACGGGCGTGCGTGCTCGCGCCGTCGGTCAGGTTAAAAATCGGCCGCTTATCGGCATGTGCCCACATGGGGCGACAGATCCCTGTCGCCCCACAGCTCGGCCGGCCAGAGAACGGACATGTCCGATATTCTCTGGCCGGCGCAAGCCGATGCAAGCCGATGCCATAAGCTTCAATGAAGACAGCGTTTTCATTGAAGCTTATGGCCAGCACACAAAGGGTGCTGGCCGACTGAAGGGGCCCCATAATGCACCGGGGTGTAAACGTGATGACGTCATCACGTTAGCATCCCGGAGCATATCGGGACAGGTCTGCCTGCACACCATCGGGGTGTGTATGGCAGCCTTAACTTCCCTATCAGGCTAATAGTTGAGATAAGAGAAAACTCCCTTTGACACAGATTGGGATTAGAGACATTTTTAAACTCCATTGCAGAAAATCAGCACCTCTCTTACTGGGTTAGAGTCTCAGCCATCTTTTGTTATTGACCATGTAACGTCTACAACAGTTTGTACCCTGTGGACTGTACCCCATCTCTGGCCTACAGACATAGCAAAAGCCTGTATGTATCCTGCCTAGAATAAGTATAGTTATTTCCTTGCATTCTACCAGTGTGTGGACATTTGGTTGTTTCATTCAGTCCTATCAGCAGAAGCCTGTGGATAGTATATATGGCTTAAATTAATCTGGTATGGGGGGGGGGGG
>CM070037.1:120115534-120133547 GCA_036250615.1 Ptychadena robeensis | reverse complement strand
AACAACATGTTTCTCAATGAACGCCAAAAAACTCATTATAATAAGCTGAATATTTTTGGAATTAGTTTGTTAGTTTTGTTTTTTTATTTTTATATAGCTATTTTAGAGAGGGAGGATATCTATTGTGTTTGCGAGTGGACTCTTAACTTGTGCGAATAATATTAGGCACTTACAACAAACAATTTATACCACATTTCAATTATTTATTTTTAACACAGTGAAACCAATATAACCGTCAACAGTCAAATATATACATTTCTGACAAATCAAAACAAAAAGAACAAATCCGTGGACCAATATAGCCACCTAGCAAGAAATTTCTATAAGGATTTTTTGCAAGGAAACTCAAATAAAAGAGCTGCCATCCATGGATTTTCAGTGTTTTGAATCTGTTTCCCATCAACAAAATTGCGGTCAGCATCAACCAACAAATGCACCACCAAAGGGGAGCAAGGACAAAGTTTAGAATGATTCAGAGAGGTGTACATAATGTTTTCCTCCTTGTAAAAACACATTTGATAATACATAGAGAGGATGATGTGGTCAAAATACTCATTTGCCTAATAATTCTGCACTCCCTGTAGGACTTTAAAAGTCCAATCGTGGATGGACGGGGCCTGAGGTTTGGCCATCACTAGTGAGATCCATTCCCTGAACGATTTTGACCCTCTTGGGTCGATTTCTCAAGGTGGGCAGCTGCCAAATAACCGACATGTAACATGTATGGCCGGCTCAACCCACAAAATGTTATATTCTCTGTCTCTTGCTGTATCTCCTATTTCCACAACATACGTAGAAAACAAGCCAGGTGTGTAAAGCCTCCCATACACCTTTAGATCTCTCCATACAATTTCCTTTAGATCTACCAACAACTATGTAGTGCCGGGTCCTCCCTGATAGAATACATAGTGATTGGAAGGTATATATCACTGCTATGTAGTGCCGGGTCCTCCCTGATAGAATACATAGTGATTAGAAGGTATATATCACTGCTATGTAGTGCCTG
Source organism: Ptychadena robeensis (assembly GCA_036250615.1). Lineage (NCBI taxonomy): Eukaryota > Metazoa > Chordata > Amphibia > Anura > Ptychadenidae > Ptychadena > Ptychadena robeensis. The sequence goes on along the minus strand of CM070037.1, from coordinate 120,132,541 downwards.
GTCCTCCCTGATAGAATACATAGTAATGGGAAGGTATATATCACTGCTATGTAGTGCCGAGTCCTCCCTGATATAATACATAGTGATTGAAAGGTATATATCACTGCTATGTAGTGCCGGGTCCTCCCTGATAGAATACATAGTGATTGGAAGGGTTAGAAAGGTCCTCATATTACATGGGTTTGGTAGAAGAAAAGTTGATTGTACAGAAATTGTACGGTAAGATTGTAAGGTGTATGGGGACCTTAAGAGAGGAATAAAAGCGTGCATTCTGTTTTTTTAGAAAATCTTTTTTAATAGTCAAATGTCGGGGGCCAACTTTTTTTTTCGAGGGAAAAAATCACATAGATTCAGAAAAAGCAATGCGGTGAAAGTGTATATACAAACACCTCACTATTTCAAACAGACTAGGCTTGTAAAGGAAAGAAAAAAAACTTTTCCCTTTGATATCTGTTAGAAGGATAAAATGAAAGGGACAGTGATACATATTTTAAGGCCTATAAATTCACAATGGGACTTTAGAATAAAGAGATAAAACCTTTGAACTAAAGTAAGGTCCATCATTCTACACTTCTTTTCTCGCAAGAAATTGCGGTAGACGGGGGGCACCAGCTGGTTTATTTTTTTTTTTTTATCGCCACTGAATTTATAGTGACATGACGCGGATTCTTATTTTCGGGTCATACCAATGCGTGGTGCATTGCGTGTCGTTGCCTCTGTTAGACCTGATCTCTGAGGCTTGTGCGTGCTTGTTATTTTATTCCTCGTAGATACTCCTGTGAAAGCATCCACTCATAAGCTTACATCTGAGTATCCCTTTGTACTGTCTCAAAGCCTATAGTCTAGAAGGCTGCATTAAGTTGATTAAAGTGGTATCATAGACAGTTACTTAGGCTCTTACTGTGCCCTTAGATTAAAGACCAAAAAAAAAATCCCCTCCGCTCAAGATTTTTTTTGTAAAACTGCAACTTTGAAAGGGGTCAGCGCGAGACAAAGGCTCCGACAGAGGAGAAAAAAGGGGCTTTTATTACAAATTATTTCTAATTGGCCCTTTGTTCCAAAAAAGCAGCAGTTGCATTGACTGGAAGATAACAAGCAATTGACATTTCCCAATAAAAAGCTTTTGCAAATCTTAGAAAACAGACGTCCTCGTCCTCGTCGCGAAAATTGCTCTCTTTCTCCGGCGATCTGGAATTAGTCGAAAATTGAAAAAGTGAAGTCAAATTGCTGGATACTTCTTGCTCTGTATTCACTAGTAATGAAAGAAAATTGAAAGTGCATCAGCACTAAAATAATAGGTCAGCTCTTTGTGTGTTTCTTGAGGGGGGATCGTTCACCGGTAGAGACGGCGTGGCTTTTTTGCCGTAGCCGGCTACAAATTGCTTATGTTAGTTCCTATTGCGGTGTATGGGGTTATTTATACAGACAGGGTGCTATGTATCTTGTCATGACTGCGGCAGGCTGTCGCCTCTGTATTACTGTCATTTGCACGGACGGGTTCAAGCTAGCTATGTGATTGAATTCTTTCGATGGTCTACTAGGAAGAAGCATTTCATAGAGGGAAAAATGTTTCTGGCTGAGCTGAAACCTTTGGTAAAAATTCTAATAATGACCTGTTGAACATTAGTGTTGAGCGGCATATGGTATATTCGAGTTTGCGTAATTTCGCAAATATATTAACCTCCCTAGTGCTCTTGCAAGGTCCAGATTTCTGTACCAGAAGCACACCATAGACTCTAATGGAATTTGTTTTTGTGTTGTAGGCCTGTAACTTCCAAAAATCTGTCCGTACAAGGGTCTAATAGACATCCTAAATATTATAATGTTTTAAACACACAATTATGATAAAAAAGTACATTAAAAGTGTTTTATAAAATGTATCATTTGAATGATAAAATCTCTTGAATACTTATTTGATATGAAAGATTTCAAAACAGTATTTATGTTTGTTTATAATAAAATTTTTATTACAATTGTTTTACTTTGAATTGTATTGGATACAGTTCTCACTGTATCCAATACAATGCCATTTGAAACCCTCTGAGGGTTAACTTCAAAGAGCACATGTTTAAATGACACTGGGGGTGGTTTTCCAGATGTGCTCTTTGAAGATAGCCAAATTTACATATGAATATCCCGCACCCATCCCCCCCCCCAGAGCAAATTGGGTTGGGAGAGGGGTGATATCGGCCGGCTTGCTTCAGTGAAGATTCCCCAGGACAGCACAGAACAGAATGTGCTGCTGTGGGGATCTGAGCTTAGCTGGACGGCTCCATCTCATCAGCTGCAATACTGACAAGAAAGTGCTGGACGAGACGGAGTCGTCAGAAGCGCGGGGGGGGGGGGTTAACCACCTTAGTGCTCTTATGAGGTCCAGATTTCTGTACCAAAACCGCACCATAGACTTAAATGGAATTTTTTATGGTGTAGGCCTGTAACTTCCCAAAATATGTCTGTACAAGGGTCTAATAGACATCCTGAATATAATAATGTTTGAAACACTCAAGTATGTAAAAAACAATTACATGAAAAAAATTATTAATAAAAGGTATAATTTGAATGCTAAAATCTCTAAAATACTTATTTTATATGATAGATTTAAAAGAATGTACGTATTCATATTTATGTTTTGTTTGTAATTTTTATTACAATTGGAAATGTGTTTTGTGATTTTTTTTTTACTTTGAATTGTATTGGATACAGTTATCACTGTATCCAGGACAATTCCCTTTGGCACCCCCTCTCCTCTGGTGTGATGAACACACCAGGGGAGGGAGGGTTAACTTCAAAGGGTACATCTAGGGAATCCCACTGAAAAAGTTTTCTGCATAAAAAACTGTTTTAGAGCAATTAACTTTTGAATGTCCCACCGCCGTCCCGATGTGATGTCTGGGGGGGGGGGTTTGAATGGGTCGTTGGTACCTTGTACTTGCGTTGTGATGTGTTTTTTCTTAAGGCCCCCATACACGGGTCCGTCTCCCAACGGATTCCGGGACGATCGATTCCGGGCGCATGCACGCCAATCGATCGTCCCGAAATCACGTGAAGCCCACCTTGGGGCCCAGAATCGGATCCGACAGAGAACCAACATGTTGGTCTTTCTGATCCGATTCAGCACACATCAGGGGGAGTTGCCATTTGTGGAGTAAGCGATCGGACACGGAATCGTCCAGGAATCAGTGGGACAAGGTGGTATGTAGCGATCGATCGGACCTCCGATTCCCACTGACATCGCCGGAATCGATCGGATAGGTGATCGATCGGCCATGGAATCCGACAATGTATGGCTAGCTTTAAGCATTTGAAAAAACACAACACAAGTACAAGGCACCATTGAAAATAAATTGCCAAAGAGATGATAAACTATACAAAATGCTGTAAACATGGTAAACAATTAGGCCATTTTGTGCAGATAAGACCATTGAGTTTTCCATATAGCAGTAACGCTATGAAGTGCAACGGAGAGCAGGGAGCGGGGAGCGGACTCTCCCAGATGAATGTTTACCACAATAAATAATTTTTTTTTGTCTGGAATACCAAAGGAGTACCTGCTTATCTGCAATACATAGCTGGGGGTGAGGGGCAGGTCTGCCATCACCCGGTACATGGGGCCCTCCCAGAGTGGGCCCGACAATCTAGGAGGGCCCGGTGGTTCGCAGCCCGGTCAGTGCCATGCCCACTACTGTTGTTCCAGCATTTGTATGGCAACTGTGTTCCCCTGGCCTCCATTTTGCTGTCAGGACATGCAACTATTTACAATGACACCATCTTAGTATTTCCCTAAATGTTTTTAATATGATTGCCATTAACTGAGATGTGATTGGAAGATTTATTCAAAAGTAGCGAGAGATGTTTGACCGGATGGCACTTTCCTAAATTCTGATTATTATTTACTAATAATAACGCAAGGCCAGTAAAGGCCATCTCTGAGCAAGTTTAAGCCCTCCTCCTAAACATATCCGCCATTTTATTACCATCCATTTAACATTGTACCCCTGTGTAAATGTCATTTGTTCCCTTGAATTAAAATGTTTCACATTATGTAATTTCCAGAAGAAAAGGAGAAAAACTAATGTTTTCTACAATGATCTCCCTATACAGGGACGGCACCGGTATCAAAAATGTTATTTATTTTATTAAAAGCAACTAAGAACACAAATACATGTAAAATCTTATACACCTACTGCAGGGAAAAAGCAATGTCCATACCCATCCCAATTATTTAAACGATTCATGTTAAAACCCCATGTCCCTGTATAGGGAGATAATTATAGAAAAAGTCTGTTTTCCTCCCTTACTTCTATGTAAATCGGGACGTTGGCACATCAATGTTGGGATGGATTTCTCATACCTATAATTAATACAGAAGACCGAAACACCTGAATTAAATAAAATTGAATAAGTAGATGGATGAGCTGGGGACTCCCAAAACCAAGAGCCCACCAAAAAAATGGGGGAGTGGAGAAAAATGAAAAACTATGTATTAGAACAGTGGTTCACAACCTTTTTCGATCTGCAACCCCGGATGTCACGTTGCAAAGTGTCACTTCCTGTATATGGAACGTGGAAGTGGCAGTGAGGAGTGTCACCTCCATGTTCCAGATACCGGGACACTCAGCTACGTCATTTCCAGCATAAGGTAAGTGTAATTCCCCCTCCCTCCTATTTTGCCACCTCATTTGTGTAAATGATGTGCGGGGTGGGGGGGAGGGTTTAGGAGGGATAGTTATGACCCCTCCCTCCTAAGTTAGTATGGAGGGGGCATTCATTTCCCTTCTAACTTCCCACCCCAATCAGAGCTGCTGCTGCTTGTCGTGAAGCTTTCAGTAAAGGTGGTGACCCTGTGAAATGGTCATTCTACCCCCGACCCATAGGTTGAGAACCACTGTAATAGAATAGGAACCACTGAGGAGCAGCTAGAGAAAATAGAATAGAATGGTATAAGCCTGCATATGGCAGCTCTTGGAGGAGCACTTACTTTTTGGTTGCTGGCAAAAGATGGCGTATCTGCCTTCACCTAGTAACCTACGTAGACTAAAGGCAGATGGAGATAATTGTGACCTGAATTTAATGATTTGGGGGGTGTCCCAATACTTTTTTCAATATAGTATACCTTAGCTTCTTGTAATAACTTGTGCAGTGCAATGCTAACTGAAATACGGAGGGATAGCACTAACAGGGAGTCAGATAGGATTTGAACAATTTGGGCTTGTGTCCATTGCACCTTTTCCCCTATGTTCAGAGGGCATCTACTGCAGTGAAAACCCATCCTAATTATTTCAATGGGATGGGATCCACTGTTGCTACAACAAAGCAGTGCACTCGCTGTCAATGCGATGTGTACAGTTAATTTCAGAATATCAGAGGGATGTGGTTTTTCCTATTTAAATGACGCGTTACTGCCGATGCAGTGGGAATGCGCCATAATATGCAGGGAATTTGCCCATAAACCACAGACAAACCATGGGTAATACATAGGTTGGTTAGTATGTAGTGTTGATCGTGAAAATTCAAATTCTTATTGTGAAATTTGGCAGTGCGAGAATTTGCCAAGATATCGAATATAGTGTTATATCTTCGTAATCTCGAATATTCAAGATTTTTTACATCAGAACCCGGAACTACTGTGCATTGTGTTTGCGATATGCGCATGTACAAGTGGCGATACCCTCGTGCTGACAAGGAACAAACAACTCATCATTTTGAAGGTTCTTTTTCAAAACCAATAAACGATTTCACGTATACACACTGATCTGCCACAATATTAACCTCCCTAGCGCACTGCCTGTACCGCACCGTTTTTAACGAGGTACACTGCCTGCCATTTCCTCCCTCCCCCCTCCCCTCTCCACACAGCCAGTGTCATTCATGACACTGGCTGGGAGGGCTGGAAAGCAGAGGCCCCTCCATTAACATGGAGGTCTATGGCACTGCTCACCCTCGCCCCCGCGTCACCGCAACACGATCAATGAAGCCGCAGAGCCCCGGAAATGCTGCGGCTGGAAGCAGCATTGCCGTAGCTTTCCGGAATTATGGCTTTCATGGAGCTCGTCCAGAGTTTGCGTGAAGAACAAACTCTGGATGAGCTCCATGAAAGCCATATCCCCGGAAAGCTACGGCGATGCTGCTTCCAGCCGCAGCATTTCCGGGGCTCTGCGGCTTCATTGATCATGTTGCGGTCATGAACACTAAGAAGGTTAAAACCCCGTCTAATAGTGTGTCGTCCCCCCCTCTCTCTTGTGTTGCTAAAGCAGCTTGGTGTATCCCACAAGCCCTCTGAAGCTGGCCTGTTGTCTCTGACACTAAGGTGTTAGCAAGAGATCTTTTAAGCCCTGCAAAACGCAAGGTTAAGCCTCCATGGATCAGACTCGATATTCCATGAAATTCCCAGGTAAACAATGTACACACAGCAAACCATAGACAGGCAAACATTCATCAGACCATGGCTCTATGGTCCAGTTGTGATGTCACTATACGCATGAAAGGAACTTTTTGCAGTTAGCAGGGTAATTTGATCTATTTGTGGCGATAGTGCTATATGGAGCCAGCTGTATGTTCTAACACCTTCATGGACAGAAGCAGGTTTTATGCAGTGTGGGCTACAGGACATCTTCTGTGGGGTCATCCCAGACAGATTATCCTTCATCCAAGACCATGAATTAGCATTGAATGAACAATACCCAGTTAGCAGTTTTTCTTCCTTGGGCCACCTATATAAGGTATCAATTACTGCACCCTCTGAACACCCTACAAGACCATCTGTTTTGGAGGTGCTCTAAGCCTGTTGTCCAACCTCCAGAATGTGTCCCTTGGATTCTTATTGCCTCTAACACATGCATGCTGCTAACTACTCCGTAATAGGTGGCATTGATTTGTTATACCACCAGGTATGGTTGTCAGAACTCCCCCATTTTGGGGTATGTGCCTTATAAGATTAACCTTCTGGTGCTAGATGAGAATAGTCTGAATTTATTTCTAGCAGCCTATGGTTGCAGTTCATTAGGTGGGCAGTAAAGGCCTGCACTGGAATAGGTAGAAATGGTAGATGGGTGGGATGGTGATTTTGGCTGTGATCCAAAAAAAGTCAGGTGACCTCATCAGAGTGAAAGCTGTTGGCTAAAGTTTTGTTTCTGAAAAGCCTGAAGGAAGGTTAGGAAAGGTAGATGGGTGAAAGTGTCTCCAATTCCACCCACACAGTATCTATAGGTTGTGATTTTGGCTGTAACCCAAAAAGGTCAGGTGACCTCATTAGAGTTGGAGTTGTTGGCTAAAGTCTTGTTTCCTGAAAGCCTGGAGGAAGGGTAGATGGATAGGAGGGCCGCCTATTCCACACATACAGTACCTGTAGGTTGTAATTTTGGCTGCGACCCAAAAAAGGTCAGGTGACCTTATCAAAGTGGGAGTTGTTGGCTAAAATCATATTTCTGGACAGCCTGGAGGAAGGGTAGATGGGCGGAGGGGCCTCCTATTTCACCCACACAGTACCTGTCGGTTCTGATTTTGGCTGTGACCCAAAAAAGGTCAGGTGACCTTATCAAAGGGGAGTTGTTGGCTAAAATCATATTTCTGGAAAGCCTTAAGGAAAGGTAGATAGGTGGGAGGGCCTTCTTTTCCACCCACACTTTACCTGTAGGTTGTGATTTTGGCTGTGACCCAAAAAAGGTCAGATGACCTCATCAAAGTGGGAGTTGTTGACTGAAATCCTGTATCTGGGAAGCCTGTATTTACTGTTACTGTGGGACATACTCCATTGATAGGCACTGTATATGTGGGTAACGATAAACCAATGGCTATGCCAACAATTTTGTTCTGTTCCGTTTCTAAAATAAAAACCTTGGATGTAATGTTGGCTTCCAGAGTGGTGAAAGCCAACCCCCCCCCCCCCCCATCATAATAGCTCCGTATACCTAAAAACATTACATCTTACTAGTATAAAACATCAGCAGTTATCAGTCACTAATATTGCGCGACAATTAAGTGTTTAAAAAAAGACATAAGTTGTAAGCAAGGCCTTAAAGGATCAGGGTGGCCAGGACCAGGGGGAAGCTTCTGTGACTTTGAATAGGCCTGGAGTCATAGACAAGGCAATTAAGTTACAAAAATAATTTTATTATCACAAACATTAAAACCCCACATACAGTTACAACATACAAATTCAGTGACATCAGCAGTCACATGTACAATGGCTAGTTCTGGTCACTCTGGTACTCAGGTACTGAGCCCTGGTACTGAGAGGTAGAAGAATTATAAAGGTGCCTGCATGGCAGCACCTGTTGCAAATAGATCCCTTGACACATTTCGCCCCTATTAGGGCATCATCAGGGGGGAGGGTCAAATAGATGTTCCAATGTTGATGGTTCCACAGGGTCAGGTGACTTCTTAGAGGTTAAGAGATGTATATATGTAAACACATTTCGAAAACATGTACAGTGACTCATATATATCGTGTACAGTGACTCATATATATCGTCATATACATGACCATAAAAACACACCATTATCCCTGATCACAACGTAATGCACTCAAAAAGAATTTGTGCTTGATCTTATTGAAATCAGTGTTTACATTAGAGGTTCCACCTAGTCCCCCCAGCCCCATCACCTACCAGTAACTTTGAAGCGCGTCTTCACCCAGATCAATCTTGTTCTCACCTTTGCTTAGGGGGGTGGAGAGAGGGGGTGGAGAGGGGCGGAAGTGCCAATCCCAGGAGTCCCCAATCAATGTTGGTGGCAGCCATGGATTTCCTCCACCTGAACCGAGGGTCCACCCTACTGGATACTGCCTGGAGCATAATGCTCGGAGGTCACCATGCAGACCACTCTTAAAAAGAGAAAAGAGAGGGGGGGGGGGCTCATAAATGTGCAGTTCTGTCTGGGTACTCGCAGGGATCCACGGGTGACAATCAATTTAACCTCAACAACATACTCCGAAATAACTCACAGGCGGCCCAGCACATGACCACGCCATCAAGTTCATCACCGGCCCATTGTTTGTTTCCTTGGCATTGAAGTCTGTCTTCCAGCATATCCATCATGCAAATGGCCATACAATGCGGAAGCACCAATCCCAGGAGTCCCCAATCAATGTTGGTGGAAGCCGTGGATTTCCTCCACCCATGTCCGAAACCGAGGGTCCGCCCTAATGGATACTGCCTGGAGGTGCTGGACGGGAGAGCATAATGTTAGGAGGTCACCCTGCAGACCACTCTTAGAGAGAGAAAAGAGAGGGGGGCCCATAAATGTGCAGTTCCAGCTTTTATTAGGGAATTTAACCTCAACAACATACTCCGAAATAACTCACAGACGGCCCGGCACATGACCATGCCATCAAGTTCATCACCGGCCCATTGTTTGTTTCCTTGGCATTGAAGTCTGTCTTCCAGCATAACCATCCTGCAAATGGCCATACGATGCGGAAGCACCAATCCCAGGAGTCCCCAATCAATGTTGGTGGCAGCCGTGGATTTCCTCCACCCATGTCCCAAACCGAGGGTCCGCCCTAATGGATACTGCCTGGAGGTGCTGGACGGGAGAGCATAATGTTAGGAGGTCACCCTGCAGACCACTCTTAGAGAGAGAAAAGAGAGGGGAGCCCATAAATGTGCAGTTCCAGCTTTTATTAGGGGATTTAACCTCAACAACATACTCCGAAATAACTCACAGGCGGCCCGGCACATGACCATGCCATCAAGTTCATCACCGGCCCATTGTTTGTTTCCTTGGCATTGAAGTCTGTCTTCCAGCATAACCATCCTGCAAATGGCCATACGATGCAAGACCTTAAAGGCCATGAGTGGCAGATCTCCTAATGCAGCGCTGTGACTTCCTAATGCTCGCAGGTATATCCGTACGTATGTCAGAATGCGTTCTTTGTTTCCTCTCAACAGATCTTCAAATAACAGGTGTGGATATTTTGTACATTTTTATTCGGGTCAGTGGACTTTCTGCCTATTTAATCCCGACCCTCAAAGATAAATTGAAAAAACTGAAATTACTTGGCTAGGTAATTGCCTTTTTATTTTATTCGTCTTATTTTTCGAATCACCTCAAAATAAAACAGGTTTTTCGAGGCTGGTTGGTATTTTCCGGAAGACTTAGTATAAATAATACCTTAAATGAGACCAGATTTCCACGACGCGTGGTCTCAGCGTGTGTGTTTTCTGAAAGCATGTGATTTTTCCTTTTTTTTTCTAAACTTTTGTCCTTTTTTTTTTATTCTAATGACAAAACACCTCCCGTTAACAATCACTAATTGACTGCTTGACATTACAATTAACTTTGAAGTCATGGCAAAAGACAAGTGTCTCGGCATTAAAGTGGATGAAATCGTCGTATCTTCATTTTTTTTTTTTTTCTCCTCGCTTTCCATGAGAAGGTGCCTGCAAGAACCAGGTGGTGTTTTTTCAGATGAATGAGCATGTTACAATGTGTTCTTCCTTTTGGATAAAACATTAGTGTATCAGATGTGACAAATCAGATGTTCATCTTTCCACGTTCCTGCATTATTTTACATCGAGAATTAGATCATTTCCTGGCTTTGATTTAACTTACCATTATTCTCCTTGAAAATAGGTCTGTGAACACGCGGAAAGCGTATACAGTTATGTACATACCGTTAGGATACCTTCAAATATTCATCATTTTTACTGCCATCTGCTGCCTAAGACAAATTTATATTTTAAAGAGGATGTGTCACCTACAAGGGAGTACTTGGACATGCACAATCCGCTAATGAGATAAAGTCTGTCGGTGTTGAGATTTACGAATAATACATTCAGTCCGGGCACTGCCATGTTAAATAATTCTCTGCAGTGTCTATTCGGAAAACGGTACGGAGGGGTTGGCGGTTATCGTTACGCCCATAAAGAAAGGTATATAAAAGTACAACGGAAAAGACATTTTGATTGATTATTAACCTCCTCGGTGGCACAATATCTTTTTAAACTGGTACGGAGATTTAAGCTGGCCATAGACGTCCCGATCTATGGCCGACATTTAGCAGACTCTTCACAACGTGGTGACAGGTGGCAGTCTGCTACAGAACGGACAGGAATCCTGTGTGTTCCACTAACTCCTGTCAGACTGTAGCCAATTAACTCGGAGGGGGAGGAGACTCCCCCTCCAAGTTAACAGCCTGCAGTGCAGGAACAGAGGATCATGCAGAAAAAAAACCAGCAGGACGGATCCGTGTGCAATCCGACCTGCCGGCTTTTTTCTACAAAACTCAAGGTGGGCTCCCTCATAGTTGCGGCCGACCAACCTTTATGTGCTCGGCGGGAGCGAGCACGCAGGTTGGTCTGCTACAACTATGGCCGGGAATCGGCCCGTCTATGGGGGGCTTAAGGTCGTTGTCTAAAAGAACACACTAATTCTTTACAATACCCCTGAAGGTGGGAATAGACTTTCCTGAGGGGAAACACCAGGTTACCTGTTGAGGGATAGCTGGTCCAGAGGACACAAGGAAGAGGTACCAGAAACACAGGCGTTGTCAGCAGGCTGGATCATAACCAGGGGCGGTTTTGTTCACCCTGCCTGATCGACCCCAAAAAATCGACTAAAAATCGGATCGGACAATGAACCGACATGTTGGTTTTTTTGGTGGATCGTTTGACAATTGGAGTACATTGATGGGCACATAGCCCTATGCGGCAGCCTTTCTGATCGATGGATTTTGTGGAATCGCCCATTTTGGAGATCAGCTCCTGTCCAAATCAGCCACAAATCGGATTCCCAAGGTGGTGATGCATCGATTCCCCATCTGATCAATTGATTGCTGACAAATCAAACTGTGTATGGCTACCAGAGACAAAGACACTGTGACGTCAGTGACGTCACATCAGGCTATCAAAACCAGGAACTATGTGTTCCAGGTACCGGATGTGACATCACTGACGTCACCTCCGGTTTTTCAGATTCAAAAGTCCGATCTGCCCGATGTTGTATATTTAAAGGGAGCGTATTTGTTGTTAAAAAACAATTTGAAATCTGCAAATATGTATATACTGTAAAAACAACGTGGATTAAATCATGTGCTTTTGATAGATTTATAAGATTATGAACCAAATTCTTTTAATAAATGTTTTAATTAAGTACATGTACCTTATTGACATTCATGCCTAAAGGCCCCCATACACTGCACGGATTCCCTGGCTGATCGATTCAGCACCGATGGATTCCGGCGATTCCGCCGGCATCCACAGGTGAGAACGATCAGCCAATTAGGGAATCCGATCGTGGCAGCACCTTGCACGGCCGGATCCGTATCCGATGGATCGGCTCCCTGACCGCAACGCCCCCTGATCAGAGCAGAATCGGACCCGAAAAGACCAACAGGTTGGTTCTTCCTCGGATCCGATTCTGTGCCCCCGATCCATCGGATGCGGTCGGACGGGCAAGGTGGGCTGCAGAGGATTCCGGCACGATGGATCCGCGTGCACGCGCCCGGAATCCATCGCGCCGGAATCCGGCACGAATCTGTGCTGTGTATGGCAGCCTTTAAAAGTAGAGATGGTCGAATTTTTTTAAAAAAATTCGACCATTTCGCCGATTTCGAGTTAATTGCAAAGCCCCTGAACATGGTATCAACAACACTTTCTGGAGATGTAGAGAAGGGTTGGGGGTATACTCCAAAAAAGAAAGTATGTCTCTAACACAAACGGTTTTTGCACAAATGAGGTTCAAAATCAAGTCAAAATTTCGAAAATCGTTTTAACTTAATTTATGCAAAAACTACATGTGATAGAGCAACACTTTGTTTTTTCAAATGTTCCCACAACCCTTCTCTACATCTCCAGCAATTTTGGCGATGATACCATGTTCAGGGGCTTTGCAATCAGCTCACAAAGTAAGCAAGTCGAAAAATTCGACCATCTCTACTAAAAAGTTCCAAAGGTCTCTTATTAGAGAAGTAACATTTTGGAGGGAGGAAGTTACCCTAGTCTTCCCTTAAAAACTGTGTTTATGAGAAGTCGATAACTCCACTGGAATTGGTTAATTCCCAGTTGTCATGAACAATGATCAGTGATTCCTTATGACAATTCTTTATTATACGGTGAGCGTATTTGAAATAAAAATGTGGGACTTATGGACTCCGATTTAGTTAATGTTGTAGGAGCTCCTTCTTGATGGCTTATAATTGAAACGGCTGGCAAATTGTAAATTGTGTATGTTGTACAATCACGTTGTGTTTATTTTCTTTTATTTTGTATGTTGTAAAATGTTAATAAAAATTATTGAAACATAAAAACATTCCAGTTACACTTAATTACCGTATCATACCCACTGAAGTGTATTTGCATTGTTATGTGGTTAATGTGAAATATTGGTGGGAAAATAACAGAACTTTATGTTATTGTTAATTACAACAATATGTCACCTGCAAGCTCAGCATCCACATCTTGGATTTGAATGTATGCGTCTGGCTTGCTCTGTGCAAAATCTGCCATTGTAGTAGTGCCCATTAGTGTTGAGCTCGAATATTCGATTTTCGAATATTTAGCTCGAATATCGCTATTTCGCCATTTTGCGAATATTCGCGAATATATCAGCGGATATCCAACGCGATCGTGATTTTTCGCGATTTATTGCGCTTTTATAATCGCAATGCGATTTTTTAAAACGGAAATGACGGATATTCTCCCAGTCGAATATCCGAGCTCCATTGACTTGCATGCATTGCGCATATTGGATCGCAATTGCGCTTTCTCGGATAATCGCAATTTCGGATTCCGCCATTCTCCATTGACTTCAATGTATTGCGCATATTTGGTCGCATTGCGCTTTCTCGGATAATCGCAATTTCGGATTCCGCCATTCTCCATTGACTTCAATGTATTGCGCATATTTTGTCGCATTGCGCTTTCTCGGATAATCGCGATTTCGCATTCCGCCATTCTCCATTGACTTGCATGCATTGCGCATATCGGATCGCAATTGCGATGTTTAGATCGCAATTCATGTCGTAAGTGCGGATATTCGAGATTACAAATATGGAATCGAATATTATGGCGGATATTCGCGAAATGACGCGAATTCGAATATTGCCTAGAAGCTCATCACTAGTGCCCATCCACCCTGTACACTGCAGACTTGAATATTACCTACCACTGCGGCCCTGAGCGCCGTGTTAAACGAGGATTAAGTTTCTGCTGGGATCCCATCACAGCCCACTATTTCTGCAGTTCTTCTTAGGGGACCAGCGCGTGTCACTTCCTGGTATTTAAAGAATTGGGCATGTGTCCTGGCTGACCAATAGTGGTCCTCCTGCATGGCACAACCCTTTTCTACTATGCCTCAGTGTCAATGTATATTTCTCTGCCTGAGACATGTTATTGCTATCTGTGTTCCTGTGTTACTGATTCAAGCCTGTGTTCTGAGACTCTGCTACCTGTTTAACCCTTGCCTGTCTTGACTCTTCTGTTGCCAACATAGACTGCCTTACCTGTGCTTCCAGCCCTGATCCCTTGCCCGTCTGATGACGCTATTGCCTTATCCCTTTGTTCTGCGTGGTTGCCCTTGGTTATGACCCAGTCTGCTGACAACCCCTGTGTCTCTGGTACCTCTCCCTGGTTTCCTCTGGACCAGCTGTCTCGTAGGCATACCCTCCCTCCAGAGGTAGATACCTGGTGTTCCCCTCGGGTAAGTCTATCCCCACCATCAGGGGTATTGTGAAGAACGAATGGGTTCACGTAGACAACGTCTTAGAGGAGGTAGGACTCGTGGCACAGTGGGTCCCCACCCAATCGTGCAATCATGCAAATCGGCACTTGTATATGTGAATATTGCAAACGAAATGCAAGGAAGTTACGGGTACAGATGTAAAAAATCTACCCAAAACTTCACAATTATCATCATTACAAATCTTTATGCTTGGGCCCGGGAGTGCCACGCCCCTGGTCTAAACCCCCACCCCTATTAATCCCATCGTAAATCTGTGAAAGGAGTAGAAAACCAAAACCAAACATTACCCTCAAAACCTTACTAACTTGAAAAGGACCTGCAAAGAGCAGTGGTACAAAATCCCTCCTGAAATATTGCAAACCTTTTGGCCACGTACAAGAAACGTCCGACCTCAAGCATTTTCCAAAAAGTCCTCTTTTCGAAGGAAACTAATATTTATTTCCCTAATTGCAATGATCGCACTGATTCTTGTTCAATGGGTTTGCACGTTTTTTTGTCGTCTCTTACATCTACAACAAACCTCCCATAACAATGATGGGGCTGGTCATCTCTTTGTCAAAGGGCATATGTACAAAATCAGCAGGGTATCAAATACTTATTTCCCTAATTGCAATGAACGCATTGGGAAAGATTGGATTTTTGGATTTCTGTGCCTGCAAATGTTTTGTAGGTGTTAACATTTTTCAGGTGGCGCATGTCCGGTTACATAGTGGTAGCATTACATGGTCCTGCTTGGGTGCCATAATAGACACGCACATTTGAACTATGCCTCCACATTGTAAAAGACCCCCAAAGGTTTTTACTCTTGTTTTCCTGTAGAGTTTTCTAAATTGAAGTAGGCCGAGATATTTGTTTCCCAGTCGGACCTAATCATATTTGGTACGGCTCTGCAGGTCTTAACGTGTACAAGCCATATTGTTAGAACTAGTTACTGTACGATGACCTGCCTTCGCACATATTACAATGTTATTAAATGGTTAAAACCCTCCATAGGAAAAACTCACATCCATAGATCGCACCAAGTAACATCTATTATATTATACTACATGTAAATCGTTAACGGAAATCTGTCTACTAAGTAAGACGAAATTGTAATTTTCATTCAGTCTTTTGTATAGGCGAGGATATCCGCTGGAGGTCTGGCAATTTGCAAACCAGCAATCATCAAATATATTGTCCGGCACGATAGACGAACGTGCTAAAAAATTATTTACAAATCATACAATACTAACAAGACATCCTGCTAGGTTTTCGCCATTAACACTTAAGAAAGTTTTATTACACCATGCAAAACAATGTTGAACATCTGATGACTTTTTTCTAACAAGCTGAAATGACAATAAACTGCTCTGTATTGCTTATCAAAAAAAAAAAAAATCTGTTTTGCGGAAGATAACTATTGAGAAGGGTTTTGAGGTGGAGGGGCACCACGGTGTGATTTGTTAATACGTAGCTGTCAGATATATCAGCTCGCAATTTACTAGTCATACACAATGGGCCAGTTGAAACTTGTACGTTTGTTCCAATTTGTCACAGCTCTTGTTTGTAGTCTTCGCAAAACTGCCTTGTGAACGCGGTGGAAACAGCCCTCTCGGATCCCCTGAGTCAATGAAATGCTTTTACCTCCTGCTGGTCCGAAATATCAGGTGGCTGAAAGCGTCTAATTATCAATAAAAATAAAAAATAAATGGTTGATAGTATATGTAGTTGGGATGTAAGTTCTAAAACAACCTTAAATTGCAGGGTCCAGGTATTTCAAAATCTGAGCTCAGATAACATACGTGTATTAGCGTTATTTACTATTATAATGAAATCACTAGAATCTACCTGTCCTATTCACATTTCTTTGTAATTGGCCCCCAGATGGCCCATCTGCTCTTCTAATGACCTACTATGTACATCCCCAGTAAGACAGACCGATGGAAGTGGTCCATATGCGGCAGTGAAGGGGTCTGCTGGTGTGTATCCACCAAGATACACCTGCTGGACCCTAACAAGATGGCCGGGTGTGTGTCCACAAAAGGAGTTGGGACCAGCCTGTCAGGGCTCCCAGATGAGGTTGGAGACAGTGCTGCTGGGTGCAGCAAACACAGGGCACACAAAGAGTGTGTGACCCCACGCTGATGGCTCCTAGTAGGCAGGCCATTAAGGGTTCCTAAAGGAAGGAACTGTTGCTTGATCGGTGCCAAGCCAGGAGGCTTGGCATTTTCAAGTAACTTTTTTGTTTATTTGGATGTCTATTAACCCCTGCGAGGGTAACCCTGGTGGTCCTATTCCTTCCAGAACTGGGTGCCTGCATTTCATTTACATTTCTTGTAACTGACCCCT
>CM070037.1:120077855-120094459 GCA_036250615.1 Ptychadena robeensis | reverse complement strand
GGGGGGGGGGGGTAGTAAAAAATATGTAAAACATTTTCTTTAGTTGATGTGATTTAAAAGGGGCCTTCTAATGCCTTCAACTAAAACCTACAACTCCCAGTAGTTTGCTAAATACATGTTAAGGATTCTGGTCTTCTAGATGATGCTCAACAGAACTGGCAATAAAATTGACCATTGGGGTTACAACAAATTGCCTTCAAACCTCTAAAAACTGTATATAGATTGTTACCTAACGGTAAAGACTTAGATATGTCCACCATTATATTATGTTCTCCTGTAGACAATGGAATAGGGCAATTCTCCTAAACCTCTATGTTGAATCAACCTTGGGCTCATCTTCCCTTTTGTTCGAGGATCGCTGTCTTTATTGCTATAACAAGGGCTTATTTATATAATGCCAATATAGTCTGTAGTATAAAAATGTAGGGGGGTTAGTAAAAAAATATGTAAAACATGTTCTATAGATGATGAAATTGGAAAGGGGCCCTCTAATGCCTACAACTAAAACCTACAACTCCCAGTAGTCTGCTAAATACATGTTAAGGATCCTGGTATTTCCAGGTGATGCTCAACAGAACTGGCAACAAACCTCTAAAAACTGTATATCGCTTGTTAGCTAATGGCTTAGATATGCCCACCATTATATTATGTTCTCCTGCAGACAATGGAATAGGGCAATTCTCTTAGACCTCTATGTTGAGTCAACCTCAGGCTCATCTCCCCTTTTGTACTAGAACCACTGTCATTTTTGTTATAACAAGGGCTTATTGATATAACGCCAATATAGTCTACAGTATACAAATGGGGAGGGGGGGGGGTAGTAAAAATAGTCTTCAAACCTCTAAAAACTGTATATCGCTTGTTAGCTAATGGTAATGACTTAGATATGTCCACCATTATATTATGTTCTCCTGTAGACAATGGAATAGGGCAATTCTCTTGAACCTCTATGTTGGGATCTGTGTCATTATTGTTATAACAAGAGCTATTATATAATGCCAATATAGTCTACAGTATACAAATGCAGGGGGGTTAGTAGAAAATATGTAAAACATGTTATTTAGATGATAAGATTGGAAAGGGGCCCTTGAATGCCTACAACTAAAACCTACGACTCCCAGTAGTCTGCTAAATACATGTCAAGGATTCTGGTCTTTCTAGATGATGTTCAACAGAACTGGCAACAAAATTGACCATTGGGGTTACAACAAATAGTCTTCAAACCTCTAAAAACTGTATATCAATTGTTACCTAATTGTAAAGACTTAGATATGTCCATAATTATATTATGTTCTCCTGCAGACAATGGAATAAGGGCAATTCTCTTGAACCTCTATGTTGGGTCAACCTCAGGCTCATCTCCCCTTTTATACTAGGATCTCATTATGTTTATACTAGGATCTCATTATGTTTATGATGTCATTATTGTTATCACAAGGGCTTATTTATATAATGCCAAAATAGTCTACAGTATACAATGGGGGGGGGGGGGGAATAAAAAATATGTAAAACATGCTCTGCCATGCTAACATGCTAATGCCTGAAACCTACAACTCCCAACAGTCTGTTAAACACATAGTTATGATCCGTGTATCTCTAGATGATGCTCAACAGAATATAATGACAATGTCATCTGCCAAGCAGTATAGAAATGAGAAGGGACTTTGTTCACCACATCATGGGACATTTATAAAGTGTTTTATAGATGATGAGATCGAAAAGGGGCCCTAATGCCCAAACTCTATATCTCTCAACAGTCTGCTAAAACATGTTAATGATCCTGGTATATCTTTATTATACTAACCAGGGTTTTTAAAAGATAATACGCTCTTTCCAGGTCTAGTTGACCTGTAGATAGATAGATAGATAGATAGATAGATAGATAGATAGATAGATAGATAGATAGATAGATAGATAGATAGATTTAATAGAATAGATTTTATATTTTCTTTTCAGAGCTCCATCATATAACAATGGAATCGGTCCCCTTATATCTCCGCACACTCTACAAAGTGAAGGATACAGTAAGTGTGGGGAATACACGAGGGAGCAGCAGCCACTCCTCAAAACAAGTAGGAACAGCACTGTATGGAAACAAAACAAGATTAGCATTTTAACTGGTATACACTATGAGAATCTGCTGCTCTCTTTACAGAGGAAAATTACACTGCAAGGTTTTGTTTTTTCTGTATCCTCAGACATGGACGTGTGTAGGCAGTTTTCTGAATCAAAATATTATACTGACGGAGAGTGATGTATTCAGGCATACAAAATGTTGTGTATTGTATGTTCTGCCATTTCTCATTTAGAGAAATGAAATGTTATTTTTAAAAAATAAAAAAATAAAGAACATCCAGAACTTACTATTATTTTGCTTAGGCAGTTCCATTTCTCTGTAACTTCCTGCACCACCAATCTAGTAGCTATGTGAGATCTAAGGCACTGTTGCCTCTAAAGGTAGCCATTAGTGATGGTTGAACTGTCTGCAAGGCGGACAGTGCGGCCGCGAACATGGGGGTCGCATTCCTTCTAGCCGTACAAGTGTTAGACCCGCCACGTTCGCCGGCAAGAAGGAGCTTACTATTCTTCTACCAGCAGAATCAGGAGCATTAAGATCCCACCGGAGGAAGAATCTTTTCACTAGAGACCAGGTAGAGAACACGGTCTTCTAATGATAAATCGGCTCACACCTGGCTCACATCCGGCAATGGGAACCAGGAACTATGTGTCACTTCCAGTTTTCCCGATTCAAATTCCCAACGAAACTCATTTGAATCTCCCCCTGAACGGCAGACTTCGGACTTTTTCGCCTTGGCCAGGTCCATTCGCCTTTTCACAAATGGACCTGGCTGAAGTTCAACCATAACTGGTAGCCATAGATGCCTCGATTTCTCTTTGATTAAATCAGTGATTCATCATTTTGCAATCGATGAGCACACCACCTTGGGAAACTGGTTTGGGGTCGATTTTGACAGGAGACGTCGATTCCTCAAAATCGATCATTCAGATTGGCTGCAGCATAGGTAGCTATGGGTCAAACGCACAGGAAGTGATAAAGTTACTCCACCATCGTACTTCAAATGACAAACAATCGACCAAATCGACCCAAAAAAATGTCAGATCAAGGTTCAATCTTGATTTTTGCAAGATTACCATTTTTTTGATTCGATCATTCAAGGTGGACATTGATTAATCGCCCATCAATTGGCACGAACGTGCACAGTGATTGATCGTTCACAAAACAACTGAAAAATTAACCCTTGTACGGCTACCTTTACTTTTAAGAAATTTAAAATTGATTAACGACACTACTATGCAGAGTTCTCATTTCTGGAGGCCCTGACATGGGAAAGAAAATCTCTGCCTCTATCAAAAAACTCTAAAACCAATTATAAGCATTATAGTTTTAAAATACAGTGTGCAGCTTTATCAAAATGTAAGGGTTCCTACCTATTAGTGACCCTGCCATGGAGGTTCTTGCTCATCGACTCCCCATTGTTCCTGCTGTGTCACCCTGATGGAGACCATGAACATTGTGTAGGCATGATTTCACAATGTCATGAGGATAGATATGGGACTGATGTTGAATTAGCCATATGTAGGCAGAAGGTAAGTAACTGATATAGGTTGGAGAATATAAAACCCATATTCCTCTGTTTTCCCAAGCCAATGCACTCCCAAATGTCCTGTATGGGGGGGGGGGCACACTCATGTCTATATGAAGGCTCCTTCCTGGACTATATGTGCCATGTAGAGATGTTCAAAACCTTTTTAATTGGTTTTATTTAATTGTTTATTAATTTCAACCCTTGTGGTTGGCCTAATTTTCAAAATTAGAATTTTGATGTTTTTATGTAAAAGTATATATAACAAAAGCATACATATAACAATGGAATGAAATGAGTATAGAGATCTCCTGGACCTGGAACAAACCTACCTACACATTTGTAGCTATGTCCTTCTGTAATCAGTTCTAGACCCAATCAAGACTAATTTGTCGTCAAATAACCTGTCAGAGATGTGCAATATGTGCACATGTGCAGCGGAAATTTATTAGCGCATGCTCAACAGGTAACTTGAGGACAAATTGAAATTTGCAGGCAGCTACCTGGCCAGGGCTGAGCACAAGTGATTCTGCTCAGCCCTGGCGGGGGACCTGTACACTTTCCAGCACAGACTCCAAGCGAATGGCCCAGACTCATCAGAGAATGTATTCCAGTGGGTACATTGTATGTTATATTATTGTATATGCTTTATTTTATTTAATTGATCTATTTAGTCTTTTATTTTATTTGCAGTGTTTTTTTTTAAATTAATGTATTTATTAGTACTTTAACCCTCTGAGCGTTTGCCACGTGGCACGGTTTTTTTATAACCATGCCACGGGCAATCGCGGCGGAGCACAATGTGATTGCCAGCTCAGCTCAGGGATGTAAACAAAAGTCCGGCGTTGCTGGAGACGCTGGACTTCTGCTGAAGAAAGGCGACGCCCCTCCAGTTTGACGGAGGTCTATGGCGCCGCCTACCCCCGCCCCCTTCACGTCACCGGTGACGCGATCGGGGGCGGACCCGGAAGCATCGGCATACATGCCGTTTCATGATGCATGAAACTCAGCCCGAGTTAATTCGGGGAGAACGCTCAGAAGGTTAAGAATGGGTAAGAGGCCATGGAACGGGTAAGAGACCCCTATTCTCATTCCATAGGGTGGAGGATTATATTCTTTTTTTTACATTTCTAATTATCAAATAGAAAATTTTATATTTCTATATAAGTAAAATTTTTGAAAGGTTGAAATCATCCTGCAGAATTTCTAGTGAAAAGTCAAAATTTTTACTTACCTTTGACTTTACATTGACTTTTTTTCTACTTTTTCAAACATCTTTAGTCCCAAGAGCACTTGTATGAGTAAGTATGAGTATGCTAGAGATTATTGAAATTGGCCAAATCTACCCAAAATGTTGACCCCCTGGCAAAATTCGATTCCACCAGTCGACATTTTAACAACAAAATTTTTACTTTAACAGTCCCCTATAACTATATATAAATGTTCCCCTCCCCCCCCATAAACATTTATATGTGATAATTAAAGAAATTATTACAGATAATAAAAGGGAATGAGTATAGGGGTTAAATTAACGGCCGATGTCACCCCTCTCCCAGCCCAATACTTTTGGAAATTTTCATATGAATGTGCCGGGCTGGGGGGCACGGCACATTCATATGCTCATCTGGGAAATCACCTGTGATTTCCAGATGTGCTCTTTGAAGTTAACCCTTTCAAAGGGTCCCAAATGGCATTGTATTGGATACAGTGATAACGGTATCCAATACAATTCAAAGTAAAACAAAACACATTTCTAATTGTAATAAATTTTTTATTATAAACAAACATAAATACTGTTTTGAAATCTTTCATACCAAATAAGTATTCAAGAGATTTTATCATTCAAATGATACATTTAATAAAGAAAATTTTAATGTACTTTTTTATAATAATTGTGTTTCAAACATTATTATAGTCAGGATGTCTATTAGACCCTTGTATGGACAGGCCTACAACATAAAAAAAATGTATGGACAGGCCTACAACATAAAACAAATTCCATTATAGTCTATGGTTAGCTTTTGGTACAGAAATCTGGACCTTGCAAGAGCGCTAGGGAGGTTAATTATTATTAATTATAATAAATTATAATAAAGAAAAATGTACACTTTTACATGACATTAAAAATACATTTAATATGCAATAATTAAATAAATTATGACATCTAACATGGAATGAGCATAGGGGTCGAATTAACCCCTTACACATTCCCAAACTGTCCACATTACCGGTATAATCAGTAACGCCGGCGATGTGGGCTTGGAAACAGACGCCCCTCCATTAACATGAAGGTCTATGGCGCGGCCCACCCCTTCGGGTCACCATGAAGGTGAGCCACATAAAGAACCGCTGCAGCTTTCCGGGTTTTTCAAACAAATTCTGTCCGAATCGGAATTGCATGAACCCGGAAAGCTGCGGCGATTCTCTATGAACCCATGATTCTTATGACGAGGATGAACTGGGCTCATCATGAATGCTAGGGAAGAAAAAAAATATTATATGTAATAATTACATGCACTATTACATAGAAAATGGGATTGATATAGGAGTAAAATTCACCCCTATATAATTCTCATAACTCTCATTCCCCCCCCCCACACTAATTAAAAAAAATAAACATATTGTACAGGACCGCTGGGATGGGTCCTGCCAGAGAGGCATATTTCCCCTACATGCAGGCTGTGCTCCCATTGAGTGTATCCTGGAAGGAGTTCGGAACAGTATTGCTCAGCAACCGTTGGTTGCTGTACAGTGTTTTATTTCATTTTGGTTATGGGTTCCCGAACTCTGGGATAGGGAGGATGGAACTGGGTGGGCCTTCCTATTCTCTCAGGAACACGCAATGGGTTAACACCTGTTTGCAGGTGAGTGGAGTGGGGTGTGTCTCCAGAAAAGGAGCAGAGACCAGTGTGTCAGGGCTCCTCATGGAAGTTGGAGATGGGGCACACAAGGAGTGTAGGGCCCAGGCCTGCTGGAGCAGTTACTACAGGGGGGCACACAGGGAGTGTAGGGCCCAGGCCTGCTGGAGCAGTTACTACAGGGGGGTACACAGGGAGTGTGGGGCCCAGGCCTGTTGCTGATGAGTAGCCGAGTAGCCGAGTGTAGGACACCGATTTATATTGGACAGTGCAAAGCCATGTGGCTTGGCATTTTCAATGACTTTTTATTTTGGAGTAAAATTAACCCCTGCGAGGATAAGTTATATTTGGACTGTTTGTTTCACAAATAAACACGGGCAGGAGCCCATAAGGCCCCCATACACTGCACGGATTCCCTGGCTGATCGATTCAGCACCCGATGGATTCCGGCGATTCCGCCGGCATCCACAGGTGTGAACGATCAGCCAATTAGGGAATCCGATCGTGGCAGCCCACCTTGCACGGCCGGATCCGTGTCCGATGGATCGGCTCCCTGACCGCAACGCCTTCTGATCAGAGCAGAATCGGACCCGAAAAGACCAACAGGTTGGTTCTTCCTCGGATCCGATTCTGTGCCCCCGATCCATCGGATGCGGTCGGACGGGCAAGGTGGGCTGCAGAGGATTCCAGCACGATGGATCCGCGTGCACGCGCCCGGAATCCATCGCGCCGGAATCCGGCACGAATCCGTGCTGTGTATGGCAGCCTTAAAAGGAAAACAATCGTGTGGATTGATGGTCTGAGAACAATCATTTAAAGCTGATCCCCCACAATATATATACATTTAACAACATATATAACCGCAAATCATATTTCATATATGCATTGTATATGTGTTGTTTAGTAAGCCTTACTGTTTGTGAAGAACAATAATGTTGGTCCTTCAATAAGCATACATAACACAGATACATGTCTACAATAAAGTATGCGTTCTACACTTGGTTCCCATCAAACAAACAAGCTTTCCTCCATCACAGCGACGGCAGAGGTCATACTGAGACTATGTACAAACTATGCAAAGTGAGTTCTCTGTGTGTGGCCATGGAAGATGGAGTAATACATTGGAGGAGCTCACCAGGTCCACCACGGTCTGCTCCTCCATTAAAGTAGAAGCCACTATCTTGGGCTGGGCTGGATTTTGGCATTATATTAAATGTCGCTTGATGTGCAAATACAGCAGCATGTTTCTGCAGCTCACAGCACACCGCAATGTTTCTCAAGTGCCAGACCTGATGGGATTTTGGTGTATTTCTGAAATACCATCTGATAGTTCAGGTATTGTGGTAAGCATGGGTCTGTTGACACAGCCAGAGGCTGATGACCAGAGTCTTTCATGAGACAGAACGCGTGAGATACAATGTTCCTGGTAAGTGAAGGCCGAACACCTAAGGGAAGTCCATCTCTTCCAAACTGTCATTTCTAAAGTACTATATCAAGGCAAGATGGCATTGTGAGGAACGTCTAGTGTAGGAACTGTGAAGGTTCTCATTAGGATAGGTCATGGTGGAGCGGGTAGTAATTAGTCACTTTCAGCTGGACCTGTCCTGAAACGTTGAAGAGATTTCACAGCTTTTCCAAGCAGCTTATTCAGTTCTAATGAGTGTCAGGAACACACCCCGGCATTTATAGGCAACGGACAACTAAATCGCCGTAACCAAGCCGCCATGGAATTCCTCTACCTAGAGTCATTCTGTAGTTTACGGATGAAGATGATATAGTGGCCTGTGTGACTAGAGTAGATTTCATTAATGTCTTTTTTGGCCAAGACAATTTTTGTCCAAATGTAGCCCAAAAGCTGACAACCCCGCAGTCATTTCTAGAGCCGTCTTTTCATGTTGACAGCCCTCGTTTTAGAAGCAAGGTTGACAGGATCAACAAGTGAGACATCAAATGAATTAAACATTTGTCCTCATAGATCTGGGCCACTGGTCCCATCAATTACATGCTCTATGGAACCTCTAAAAGACAAACCAATGAAGAAACTAAAGAAGAGCATCAATATTATTAAATGATCAAATAAATATTTGTCACTGAGCAGCAGGTGAGGACCCACTGTGCCACGTGTCCTACCTCCTCTAGGGGCGTTGTCTAAGTGAACCCACTCGTTCTTCACATGATGTCACACCTAGGTGGCAGTGGGATGTTGTAATTTATTACTGCATTGTACTATTGCATTGAAAACAGTTTTCTGCATTAAAAATTTTAAAACCATCCACCCTCTTCCACTCTACCACCCTCTTCTACTTTACTATCCTTTACCTTCACTTTACCACCATTATTCCACTCTACCACACTCCATTTCGACAATTTCTAGTTAATTGCAAAGCCCCTGAACATAGTACCATCACCAAACTTACTGGAGATATAGAAAAGGGTTGGGGGGGTATACTACAAAAAAGTATTGCTAATTTACACAAATAGTTTTTGCATAAATTAAGTTCAAAGTCAAGTAAAAATTTCGAAAGTTGAAATTTCGAATTTGAACTTAATTTATGGATAAACTACATGTGCTAGAGCAAACCTTTTTTCCAATGTTTCCACAGCCCTTTTCTACATCTCCAGCAATTTTGGTGATAATACCATGTTTAGGGGCTTTAGGCAATCAGCTCACAAACTTAGCAAGTCGAAAAATTCGACCATCTTTACCAAGGGTAACATGCTTCTTGCCCATGGATTTGGTTAAAGACAAAAACAAACCTAGCCAGTGCAAATATTCCTTATTTATCCATTACGCTCATTAGGAAAAGGTAAGTGGGGGCAGTGGGAGCAGTATTTAAAATTCTGCTGGCAAACATAAACACTTTTCATTAAAATAAATACAGATTTCCTTTTTTGTTTTTTCTTTCTTAGGCAGTTGGCACATTATATTATAGACTTTTTGTGCAACAATATTCAGTAACTGTAATTAACCCCTTTAGTGTAAGAACCTAATATAATTACTTTATATAGCAGAGAAATGTAATCAATGGTCCCACTCTATCACCACTATTCCACTTTACCATCCCTCTTTCCCTCTACCACCTCTATTACACTCTACCTCCCCTCTTCCACTCTATAACCCCTATTCTACTCTACCACCCCTCTTCCACTTTACCACCCTATTCCACTCTATCACCCCTATTCCACTTTACCACCCCTATTTCTCTCTACCACCTCAATTACACTTTACCACCCCTCTTCCACTCTATCACCCCTATTCTACTCTACCACCCCTCTTTCACTTTACCACCCTATTCCACTTGATCATCCCTATTCCATTTTACCCCCACACTACCACCCCTCTTCCACTCTACCACCCTATTGCGCTTTACTATACCTCTTTCACTTTACCAATTACCACACCTATTCCAATTTACCATCCCTATTTCCCTTCACCACCCCTATTCCACTCTACCACCCTTATTCTACTTAACCACCCCTCTTCCACTTCACCACCCTATTCTACTTGATCACCCCTATTCCATTTTACCCCCACACTATCACGCCTCTTCCACTCTACCACCCTATTGCACTTTACTATCCCTCTGCCACTTTACCACTCTTATTCCAATTTACCGCCATATTTCCCTTCACCGCCCCTATATCCCTCTACCACCCTTGCTCCACTTTACCACCCCTATTCCACTCTACCACCCCTACTCACTGAACAGGGTAACATGCTTCTTGCAGCTTCTTGCCCACGGATTTGGTTTGGAAAAGGTAAGTGGGGGCAGTGGTATCACTATTTAAAATTCTGATGTTAAACATAAACATATTAAAATTAATACATATTTAGTTTTTTTTTCTTAGGCAGTTGGCACATTACCTAACAATAGACTTCTTGCGCAACAATATTCAGTAACTGTAATTAACCCCTTTAGTGTAAGAACCTAATATAATTACTTTATATACCAGAGAAATGTAATCAATGGTTCCACTCTATCACCCCTATTCCACTCTACCATCCCTCTTTCACTCTTCCACCTTTATTACACTCTACCTCCCCTCTTCCACTCTAGCATCTCTATTACACTTTACCACCCCTATTCCACTCTACCACCCCTATTACATTTTACCCCCACTCTAGCACCCATCTTCCACTCTACCACCCTATTCCACTCTACCACCCCTATTTCATTTTACCCCCACTCTAGCACCCCTCTTCCACTCTACCACCCCTCTTCCACTCTACCACCCATATTTCACTCTACCACCCCTCTTCCACTCTACCACCCATCTTCCACTCTATCACCCTATTCCACTCTACAACCCTATTCCACTTAACTATGCCTCTTCCACTTTACCAATTACCACTCCTATTCCAACTTACCACCCCTTTTCCCTTTGCCACCCCTAGTGAACTCTACCACCCTTATTCCACTTTACCACCCCTATTCCACTCTACCACCCCTACTCACTGAATAGGCTACCAAGGGTAACATGCTTCTTGTAGCCTCTTGCTTGATTTGGACAAAGACAAACCTAGCCAGTGCAAATATTGCTTATTTATCCATTACGCTCGTTAGGAAAAGGTAAGTGGGGGCAGTGGGAGCAGTATTTAAACACTTTTCATTCAAATTAATACATATTTAGTTTTTTTTTCTTAGGCAGTTGGCACATTACTTAACAATAGACTTTTTGCGCAGCAATATTCAGTAACTGTAATTAACCCCTTTAGTGTAAGAACCTAATATAATTACTTTATATACCAGAGAAATGTAATCAATGGTTCCACTCTACCACCCATCTTCCACTCTACCACCCATCTTCCACTCTACCACCCTATTCCACTCTACCACCCTATTCCCCTTTACTATGCATCTTCCACTTTACCAATTACCACTCCTATTCCATTTTACCACCCCTTTTCCCTTCACCACCCCTAGTGCACTCTACCACCCTTATTCCACTTTACCACCCCTATTCCACTCTACCACCCCTACTCACTAAATAGGCTTCCAAGGGTAACATGCTTCTTGTAGCCTCTTGCTTGATTTGGACAAAGACAAACCTAGCCAGTGCAAATATTCCTTATTTATCCATTACGCTCATTAGGAAAAGGTAAGTGGGGGCAGAGGGAGCAGTATTTAAACACTTTTCATTCAAATTAATACATATTTACTTTTTTTTCTTAGGCAGTTGGCACATTACTTAACAATAGACTTTTTGCGCAGCAATATTCAGTAACTGTAATTAACCCCTTTAGTGTAAGAACCTAATATAATTACTTTATACAGCAGAGAAATGTAATCAGCGGTTTACGCTAAATGAATAGGACAGGTCAAAATGTTTATATAAGGTCTAATAGGATTTTGCTCTAATAAAGGTTGTTAAAGGGACTCTTAACGTATGTGAAAATAATTGCACCGTATGCAATTCTAATTAGATTTCCAGCCACCCAGGGACATGTGGGAGGCTAAATAATGGTGAATAGCAATTGGCAACTTTTATTCATTGTGAAATGAGAAAAATGCCAACACCCTCTCCCCCCTCCTCCGCGGCAAATTGTGTCAAGCCGGTAAAGCGCGCACACAAAAAAAAACCTCTTACAGATGATTTCCATATTACAAACAGATCAAATGGCTCTAATGTATAATGTGTCACATGTTAGGAACAAGGGAATGCAAACATTCAAAGAATTGTTTGTAAATGCGACTTTATACGACTAATAGTGACACCGCTACAGATCTTTGGCATTGCCGGCTGACAGCGGCAATCCTATTAAAAAATGGTGCAAAATCTTTTGGTTTTGAAGAGTAATTAGTTTGTTGCCGCTGTTCACTCAGTTAGGTACCTTTTGGTTTAAGTTTTTGAAGAATTCTAAATCTATAATGTGATCATTTACTTTTTAGAATTATTCACATGTAAAATATACCATGCATACCCAGGGCAGCCGTTAGAAATCATGGGGCCCCGTACAGCAAAAATGTCTGGGCGACAGGACTTGTAAAGGAGGGGGGGGGGGTACTAGCAGGAAAAAAAAATTCCATCCGCCACCCCCCATCATCATTTAAATTATACTTCAAATGATACATCGAGCATTAGAAAAAAATTAGTATGGTAATGAACATTTTGTGTCATACATATTATCAAAAGCATTTGATGATATCTATAGGGCACATAACCTTTGATTCAAGGGCTATTTTTGCCCCTATTCTAAAGTTATGTGCCACCATATATATATGATACAATCACCCCCATCCATTGGTGGAATAGAGGGAGCATAGGTACTCACCAGTGTGAGGATGCCCCACCAACACAAAAGGGGGAGGAGAGGTGAGGGACTTGCTCAGGTGCCATCTGGGTAGCTGATTGGCTTTTACTTACACCTATCTCATAAGTGACTCTCCCTCTCTTCCCACTCTAAGAAGTTCCCGGGCAAGGACCTGTCAGCAGGGGACTGGTAGACAGGTGAGATCCTATGCCCTATGCAATAACAGTTAGGTTTAGGGGGCCGCAAGTGGAGGACAGAGGGGGCCGCTGAAGAATGCCCAAAGGGACACATGCATGGCCAATGCATCGTGGCCAATGCATCAGCGCAGGCACAGAAACACACACCAAATTTGTTATTTCAACTAGATTGATTTGTAAATTATTTGCAAAATCCCTGAACATGGTATCATCCCTAAATTGCTGGATATGTACGGAAGGGTTGTGGAAACATTGTACAGAAAAAGGTTGTGCTCTAGTTTATGTAGTTTTTGTATAACTTAAGTTTAAAGTTAGGTCAACCTAAAAAGAATTGATGGCCGAACTGTCTGCCGGGCCAGACCTTTCCGCGCCTGGTCCGGCCAGAGGAAAAATAATTTTCACTAGAGACCGGGTAGAGACACCCGATCTTTAATGTTATACCGGGCATGGGCCGGACGTGATGTTCGACCAACGTCACTTCTGGTTTTGGAACCAGGAACTGTGCGTTCCATATGACGGAAGTGACATTGCGTTGTCATCTCCCATTCCCATTCTCCACAAACAGGCGCCTGTTCGCGGAAGGACACGGGCGATGTTCGGCCATCACTACTGAAAAGTAGTATGGTTTTTAAGTGTTGAATCACTCTAATTTAGGGGGGTTCAACACTTAAAAACCATGTAGTGCAGTCACCCAATGTAACCCCCTTCGGGACCTGCAAGTCTATACAGGCGTGTCATGACCTGTGCCAGAGGTGGACATGGCACATGCAACAGATTCAGATTGCCCGGTTGTCATGTCGCAGATAGACCAGAAACACATGATTACTGTTAAGCGGCATATGCTAAACTCGAGTTCGCTTAATTCTGCATTGCATTACATACGTGTACCCATTGGTAAGACATAGACTTGCATAATGCACACAGATATGCACAATGTATGCCGGAAACCAATGACAGTGATATTAACATTTAACATTGCGAATATCCGGCCGCACATTCTCGATATATTGTGCATTGTCAAATACGTAATATTCACCAAATATTTTCTAATTGCGAATATTCACACTCAACACCATACGTGATGCACCAATTGTTAAACAATGGGAGCGGTATACTCCCTCTGCGGTTTTTGGGCGCGGTTTGCCAATGGAAGGTATAGGGCATGGTATTCGCCATGTCTGCAAAACCATTCCCTATACTCTCCATAAGCTCTCCAAAGCAGCGCTCGAACAGCAGGCAAACTGTGGGTTGGTGGCTATGGACACGTCATGCCACAAGTGTTCAAGTAAGGCCTTGTTTCCATTGATGCGTTCCCGTGTGGTTGTAACCGCGCGGCTGAAACCGCGAGCACGCATGGCATAGTTTTCGCGCATTTTTGCGCGTTTACGCGATGCAATTTTTTTTCAAGCGCGCCCCGAATCCGCATCTGCTATGCCATGCGTTCTCGCACGTTTGGAAACGCATCCAATGGTTTCCTATGGATGCGTTTTTGGGATGCGGATGCGGTTGGGACGCGGATGCGTTTCAAAACGCTGCAGCTAGCATTCACAACCGCGCCCTAAACCACATTTGCATTCGAATGCGCAAAACCACACCAGTGGAAACTACATTGAAGTTTCCAATGGATGCGGTTGTTTGCGCTTGCGGCCGCGGGATCGCACCAGTGGAAACAAGGCCTAAATTGATATACATTAATACAACTTTGGAGCAAGAAGCAATACTAATATTTTGGAACTGATCTGGAACAAATTTCCAACATTCAACATTAGTTTGGTCTTAAATCTGACCGGTAATAAGTAAAAATAACACACAAATGTATATACACGGATGCAAGAAATACTTACCTACCTTACCTACCCTTAAAAACAAAATATTTACCTGCCAGCCTCTCCAGCTTCCAACATCCCAGTGACTGGCAATGTGAATCCTCTTCCACCAGTAGTGATCTGGCTGATGGCACCAGCGGTGTGTGTATGTCACCTGACTATGAGCAGGAAAGTCACCAAGAAAGTGACTTATGCTGAGGCTCCACTGGGGCAGTTTGGGAGCAGCTTGAGCGCGTTTTTTAGACTCGGCCTAACGGTTACCTTTGTCCCCAATGTGCCTGTTTCCATAGTCTGAGCCGCGACACAATCAGTGTCCCAAACACGCGGCCGTGTTTGTCAAACAAAAACAACCGCGAATATTGATCATACCTATATTGAATGTATACACTTAATTTTTGAATTTAAACTTGAACTTGACTTGAACCACCGTTCAATTTTTTTTTTTCCGGAAGTGTTGTGGCATAGCCAAAAACACTTCAGCTTGTTCAGTACAAACGAACATAATGCAAACGAATGCAATACGAACGAACATTAGCTCAATCCACACACTAATGCCTGGCATACACATGCCGATAAGCGGCCGATTTTTCACCTGACCTACGGGCGTGCGCAATCGCGCCGTCGGTCAGCGGAAAAATCGGCCGCTAATCGGCATGTGCCCACATGGGGCGACAGATCCCTGTCGCCCCACAGCTCGGCCGGCCAGAGAACGGACATGTCCGATAATCTCTGGCCGATGGAAGCCGATGGCATTAGCTTCAATGAAGACCGGCGTCTTCATTGAAGCTAATGGCCGACACACAAAGGGTGCCGGCCGACTGAAGGGGCCCCATAATGCACCAGGGTGCAAATGTGATGACGTCATCACGTTTGCATTCCGGTGCATATAGGGGTAAGTCTGTCTGCACCCATCGGGTGTGTATGGCAGCCTTTAACCGGATGTATCTTACTGCAAATCTTTCAGATGGAACAAAAAAACAATTGAATGGCATTATAACACGTTAGATATACATTCAATGTTTAACAGATCGATCAAAATTTTTATCAACATCTTTGATCACAAGATTTTAATAAATTTTGATTATTCTAAAAAGTTGTTTCGGTTCTCGATTTTCATTTGATCAATTGAAAAAGCAATCGTTTATTTAAATGTGTATGACCACCTCGTGGGTGATCGTGGGTCACTTGTACAGTAATCAATGTGCACCACATGGGCACATCAATTACTGGACGATGGGGACCCGGTTTCCCGGTCCCCGGCAGCCAGCTTCTTTGCTAGCCCACCTGCAGCCAGCCCTCCTCTCTTCTGGCAGAGCTGGCTGGGTCTGTGTTAGCCCTTCACACATACACAGAGCCGTAGCTGAACACACCGGCTCCGACTCAGCTGCCATTACATTGAATAGGGGACAGCGTGGTCCCCTATTCAATGAGATAAATTTCAACCTGTTTGGTAGAGTTTCCGAAGGAACCGTGGATGGCTAAGATGAAGAAACAGATTAGAGGACAATCGGGAGCCATGAGCGCACACGCCGCCCGATGTTCCTCTAATCTGTTACTTTATCGCAGCCGTGTGTGGTTGTAGCTTTGTGTGTCTTTTTGATGATATCACTGGTGGGGCAAATTGCATAAGTACATTTAAACATAGTTGTTTTTTTTGGGGGGGTGCTATTATAAATAGCGTTGATTGTACTCAAATTCTACTAGAATTTGTGAAGATCTCGAATATAGTGTTATATCTTTGTAATTACAAATATTTGAGATATGCGCATGTACAAGTGGCGATTTGTGCAATAAAGGTTATAATGACTGGAGATCACAAATTCTAGAATTTTTTAATTTACTGCGAATATTAGGCGAAAATGTTG
>CM070037.1:120052262-120073268 GCA_036250615.1 Ptychadena robeensis | reverse complement strand
TGCGGCCCTTTAGTGATGCCTGGGGCCGCACTTGTGGCCCACCATATCAACTCAGTTGCCCACCACTGACATAGACTTACCTGCTCGGCGGATGCTGTGTCTTTACTGTGCCGAGCCGTTCCGACGATGCAAGGCTCAACGTGGATGAGTACATCGAGCCTCTGCATCGGAGGATGTCTAAATACAGCATCCGTCGAGCAGGCAAAGTGCTACATCGGAATTCCCTGCCAAGCAATACGCTTAGCGGAGGGGGCCCTGACATATAATGGAAACATAGCCTAAGTTCCCAGATTTTAAAATCTGGGAGTTTATTGAAATCGGGATTTGGCGGGGAAAGTCACAAAACATGAGTTTCCCGACAAAAACGGGAGGGTTCACGGGTATGAAAAAGGTAATTGTTGGCAGGTTCAACATATCGAGTCCATAAGAGTGAAGGGCACCTCAGTCAAATGCCGGGGTTCATCTACAATGATAGAATCTTACATATACCCCAGATAAAGCGAAGGTGCTATGTTGCGCCATCACGTGGTCTGGGTAACTATCACTATTGAGAAGGTTGAATGTCCTGATATCAGTGTCAGTGTCAGAGTCAGTGACACACGTTACATCGAGTATGATCGGTCTTATCTCTGGATGTAGCAGACATTGTAAACATGACGCTATTTTCTGTAAATACATCATTTTGCCACGTTCTCGTATCCTATGGTAATCATTCAATGTGTCTGACCAACAGCAAAGGTCAACAGCCCGTCATCAGGTGTATACAATGACCTGTTACCTTCCAGTGACTCTCCCCCATCACATGGAGAGACTATCACACAAATACAGAGCTATCAGAGATGTCATCAGCATAGAGCGCACATGTGGGGGAAGTCAACAGGTATTGAGCCTGGTTAACGGCAATTCGCTTTATGTCCAATGACATGTATGAAGAGACCCATTCTATATAATGTAAACGTTCAGGATATGGTTAATGTGTTGCTTAACCACCTGGGTGTTTGGCCCGAGTTAACTCGGGTTGAGTTTTATGATGGATGAATTTCAACCCTAGTTAACTTAGGGGAAACTTACCTGTTCCCCGGATTCTGCCGGTGATTGGGAGCATTGGCATGTATGCCGATGCTCCCAGTTAAATAGTTAACTTAGGGGAAATTTACCTGTTCCCCGGATTCTGCCGGTGATTGGGAGCATTGGGATTGGGAGATTGGGAGCATTGGCATGTATGCCGATAGGAAGACAGCTCCATA
This sequence comes from Ptychadena robeensis, assembly GCA_036250615.1. Classification (NCBI taxonomy): domain Eukaryota; kingdom Metazoa; phylum Chordata; class Amphibia; order Anura; family Ptychadenidae; genus Ptychadena; species Ptychadena robeensis. The sequence goes on along the minus strand of CM070037.1, from coordinate 120,072,021 downwards.
AATCTCCATGTAATGGAGGGGGCATCGGGTCCCTCCGGTGACACTGGAGTCATGCAGGGGACCTCCGGGTGGGCAGGAAATCATGGCGGAACACCATCATGGCGGTGCTCTGCTTCGATCACCCGTGGCGTGCTTTTTAAAAAACGGACGGACAGACAGTCTCAGATGGACAGCTGCATAGGTAGGCAGCCCTAATCGAGCAGGTGCATCGACCTGACTGGGCGGCAAAACGTACCATGTGCATAACGCCCAGGAGGTTAAGAATAGAAAGGCGTGAAGCAGGTTGTGACGTCAAAGTGCAGGGTATAGGATCTGGTATAGGATAGAGTCGGCACCAGAGTGGACAAGCATGGGTGGCCAATCATGGGGGCACGCCTACTCCTCAGACGGAAGGCTGCATAGTTAGGCGGCCCTAGTTGAGTGTTCACGCTGATCGAATGACAAAATCGACCCATGTATGGAGACCTTAAGATGTAGACACGTCCTGACAGCAGCTTCGAGGGAGGGCGCAGGACGGGAAACCCAGTTGGCATGCTGACATTGCAACAACCGTGGCATGGCACCAACTGGGCAGTGCACCGCCGGGCTCCCCTAGATGATCGAGCCCGTTCCGGGAGGAACCCTGTGTTCCCTTACAAAATTACCTCCTAAGGACCCACTTTCCCCACCCTCTTTCCCTTGACCTAACTTAACTATAATGAACATGTGACACATTTCAGAAAACTGTTGGGTATATTATTATATAATTATTTTATTATATATTTTCCAGGCCACAAACTAAATAACCATTGTAAATAACAATACCATTATAAAGCAAAGGACCCCGTCAGTGCTCCCTTTATCTTGCAACTGATCTTCAAATGTAGCATCCTCCAGTCTCCCATTTACCAGCTCGTGGGTACTCCTAACTGTGCCTCCACAAACCGCCACCATTTCTCCCAAATACCACCTGGGTCATAGGTCTTAGAGGTCACAGTCCTATCACCACCTGTGGGGTGACAAAGAGCTGTCGTTTGAAATGCATCCCATTGATCCTACTGATCATATCCAATAGATAAGTATTAATAGTGTCTCCTGAGTGCCTTTTCCCCCTGTTCAGAGTGTGCATGGAGTCTAGGTGAAATTCCTGTATTCCCATACCTAAAAAAACGCCACCTTCACGTTCTTGCAATTCCAATGCATTTTCAATGGACACGTCAATGCCACGGTACATGCGGCACATCCTGGACAGCGCAGAGCTCCATGTTAAAAAAAAGCATGCCTTTGAGTATGGATATGTCTCCACTGCATTCTCGGCCTAAGAACAGCCGGTCCAGTAGGAAGGTAATGTGGATCGGCTCTGTTGGGACCCCTGCCAAGGAATGTGCTTAGCGCCGGGGGGGCGATGAGAACGCAGTGGAGACATACACTAAGTGTACATTGAAATGCTTAGGAATGCGGTTCAGGTGCACCAAATGAAATTCAAATGTTACACACAAAGCGTATGTATTTTGTCGCAGTGGAGATCAGGCCCCAAGGTGAGAACACATAAAGTCTTCTTCTGTCCTCCTTATACCTGGATCTGTTGTGAGGTTGGACCTGGTACAGTAGGTGGTGACGGGTAATGATCTCATCCCCGATTCTCCAGTATTACAAAGGACAGCTCTGGGTTTTTACAACATTCTATGAACGTCTTTTTGAATCTTATAAGATGTTACAGCAGCAATTCCATCCCAACACGGAGCTGAAGGTGTCTTAAAAGTCTGAACATTATTGGCTGCTGAGGGGAGGGATTGGAGCAATAGTTATTTTTTTATTTTGAAATTATTGACATAGTATTTTATACGGATTCCGGCACTATCGATTCCGGGCGCGTGCACGCGAAACGATCGTGCTGGAATCGCGTGCAGCCCACCTTGTCCAATCGATCAGGTCCGATCGTTCAGGGGCCCAGAATCGGATCCGACAGAGAACCAACATGTTGGTCTTTCTGATCCGATTCTGCCCGGATCAGGGGGAGTTGCCATTTGTGAGGTGGACAATCGGACACGGAATCGTCCCGGAATCCGTTGGACAAGGTGGTATGCAGCGATGGATACTCTTAATTGGCCGATTGATCACACCTGCGATTCCCGGCAGAATCACCGGAATCGATCGGGTGAGTGATCAATTGGCCATGGAATCCGACACGTGTATGGCTAGCTTTAGTTCTCGGCAGATCTAGCGGGGAGAGAGCGTTACTCTCCCTGATAATGTCCGTCCGCGCTTGTGCTGATAATGTGTGGGGTGTGACACTAGCAGGGAGCGTAACGGCCTCTCCCTGCTAAATTCCTCCAATTTCAAGAATCCGAGAAAAATCCGGGATTTATTAAAACCCGATTTTGCCGGGATAGTCCCATAAAAAACTTGACTGCGGCCAAATAGGAGTGTTGGCAGGTATGGTTTATGAGTCATGGGTTGATGATGTCATGTGTCATTGGTTTATGAAGTCATGTGTTTATGATGTCATGGGTCATGGGTTTATGAAGTCATGTGTTTATAATGTCATGGGTCATTGGTTTATGAAGTAATGTGTTTATGATGTCATGGGTCATTGGTTTATGAAGTCATGTGTTTATGATGTCATGGGTCATTGGTTTATGAAGCCATGTGTTTATGATGTAATGGGTCATTGGTTTATGAAGCCATGTGTTTATGATGTCATGGGTCATTGGATTATTAAGTCATATGTTTATGATGTCATGGGTCATTGGTTTATGATGTCATGTGTTTATGATGTCATGGGTTTATAATCTCATGGGTCATCATTTAGTGATGTCATGAGTTCATCTTGCCATTGGTTTGTGGTCATGTGTTTATGATGTCATGGGTCCTCAGTTAGTGATGTCATGAGTTTAAGTTGCCAATGGTTTATGAAGTCATGTGTTTATGATGTCATGTGTCATAAGTTTGTGAAGTTATGTGTTTTGTATGTCATGGGTCATGTATTTACGATGTCATGGGTCATGTGCTTACAATGCCATTGGCCATGTGTTTATGATGTTATATGTCGTTGGTTTATGAAGTCATGGGTTTATGATGTCATGTGCCATTGGTTTATGATGTCATGAATTGATGTTGCCAATGGTTTAAGAAATCATGTGTTTATGATGTCATGTGTCATGAGTTTGTGAAGTTATGTGTTTAGTATGTCATGGGTCATGTATTTACGATATTATGATGTCATTGCCATGGATGTTATGAAGGCGAGTTTGTGGAGGGTGACAACACTCAGCAATTCCCGTACTGTGTGTGTTAGATAGAGAAAACACTATTACAAACCTAAAATAGGAAGTGGCTGAACAAAAACCTTCTTGGCAGGATCACCAGGCATTATTTTAATTATGACGCCAGATAACAGAAAATATGTTATTTTAACATGTCCGTCCTTGGCCCCTCGATCAAAACACAGGGAGCCGCAAATCTGATCGCGGGTCGCTCCGTGTCTGCGCCCAATCATGGCCTTTAGTTGAAATGGGGACAAGCCCATTCAACTAAATGGAAGTGATCACCCGCAATTGTTGTGCGTGATTAAAACCGTGTCCGCACTGCGGCTGATCGCATAAGTGGGAACAAGCCCTAAGTTTGTAGTGATAAAGAGCCAACATGTGGTGCAGCGCTGTACATTAAGAGTTGAAAGTTTGTGGACAGGTGTGGAATATGACACTTGGATATGAGGTCCTTTACCAAGGAGCTTACAATCTAATCACCCTTCTCTTCCATTACTGATGGGGGCAGTTATAGGCAATCAACGATTGACAGGGGTTGTATCCCTTGGAAACCCAGAGCCTGGTATTAAACTTTATTGTGGATTCAATGGGAGTGAAGGTGTCTTTGGTGCTGCAGTGCTTCTCTCCTTCCAGATATCTCAGATATCCCTTCACTCACTATCTAAGGCCTCCCATACATCTTACAATCTTACCATGCAATTTCTGTACAATCACTTTTTCTTCTACCAAAACCATGTAATATGAGGAGCTTTCTAAACCTTCCAATCACTATGTATTCTATCAGGGAGGACCCGGCACTACATAGCAGTGATATATACCTTCCAATCACTGTGTATTCTATCAGGGAGGACCCAGCACTACATAGCAGTGATATATACCTTCCAATCACTATGTATTCTATCAGTGAGGACCCAGCACTACATAGCAGTGATATATACCTTCCAATCACTATGTATTCTATCAGGGAGGACCCGGCACTACATAGCAGTGATATATACCTTCCAATCACTATGTATTCTATCAGGGAGGACCCGGCACTACATAGTTGTTGGTAAATATAATGGAAATTGTATGGAGTGATCTAAAGGTGTATGGCAGGGAGGGCTTTAGAGAATACACTCAGAGAGCAGAATTCCTGCCCTTTTCCCATTTTGGTTGAGTTGGGAATTCTTGGGGGTGTGTGGAATTCTTCTGCCTCACCCCCATTGTACCATAACCTTCCTCCGAAGAGCAGGAGGAGCTCTGTGGAGTTTATGATGTACAGGACACATCGCCCTCCCTCACCCCCCTCACCCTATCGGATCTTAATCGTTCTGTAGAGTCTTCAGAAAACTCACAAAACTGGCTAACTGTGCCGCAGCTTATGCCTGAAATGCCCAAAAACTAGGGCTATCTGCACATGCGCAGATGTAAGGGTAGGAAAGTATCTCAGAAAGTAATTCCTCAACTTTTACCGTGTTCTGTGTCCAACTATCTGCAATGGTGCATGTAACAACGGTATTTACCAAAGCTGAGCGATCCCAACACAGCCACATCGCTGGGGTCAGACTCAGATCTGATGCAAGAAATGGAGGAAATTTTAAGGAACTGAAAAAGGCGATTTAGTCAAATAAATACTTTTTTTTAACTCTCGCTCTAATTTTGAAGAGAAAGGTGCTGTTCAAGAGTAAGAGGGGTCGGGTGTGTACTGTAGAAGAATATATGTTATATACATATACATATATGTGATGGATCTGTATAATCGATGTGGTTGTGTACATTTATATATATAGATCACTCATCTTAATATATTTTACCATAATGAATATATATATAATACGTTAAGATAATTTATATATATATATATATATATATACACTGCATTGTATGCCTATCCATGTCTATTACATATATACTGCATAGTATACCTATTTATATATACACTGGATTGTATATCTATACTTACCTAGTATATATATATATATATTGTATATCTATACATGTCTACTACATATATACTGCATTGTATATCTATACATATATATTATATTAATACTCCATTGTACACCTAATATATATATATATATATATATATATATATATATACACTGCATTGTATACATATACATATCTATTATATATACTGCATTTTGCATATAAATATATTATATATTTATATATATTTATTTATTGATATATACTTCCTTGTATACCTATTATATCTGTACATATCTATTAAATATATACTGCATTGTATCCCTGTACATATCTGCTATATATATATACTGCAATGTATATGTATATGTATATATATATATATATATATATACACACATATATATTATATATATATATATATATATATATACATACATATTATATATGTTGCATTATATACATATTTTTTTAAATTCTGCATTATATACATATTTTAATTATATACACTGGATTGAATTTCTAGAAATATCTATTATATATACTGTATTCTTTACCTATACATATCTATTATATATACTGCATTGTATAAATATATATTTTATAATATATACTTCCTTGTATACCTATCATATCTATACATATCTATTATATATACTGCATTGTATACATATACATATCTACTATATATTTTGCATTGTATACCTATTATATCTATACATAGCTATTATATATACTGCATGGTATACCTATACATATCTATTATATATATATACTGCATTGCTGTATATGCTGCATCTACATCCCACAGAGGAATTATTGGATTACAGTGTCTATTGATTAGTTCCTCCAATCCAGTTGCACCTCTTTAATGTTATTTTACACCCCTTGATGTCCCAGTTTCATTACAATGTACCCCTTTACCAAGGTACCCCCCATGTATGTGTATATGAAGAACCACGTGCACAGGGCATTGCCCAGCCAGGGTGTGTAATGAGCTGGGCACTGCTGGGATGAATAGGACCCGGTTGGGGCTCTGTGGTTGGCTCTGAGCCCCCCTCTCCCCCCCGCCGGAATAATTACACTGGCTACAAGGGCACAAACGAGGGGGGCGTTCCCGGTCTCCCCCCTCTGCCATTGTTGGACTGCTGCAGAGGTCAATATGGTTTTAACGCAAATTTATTAGCAGAGAAATCAGCAAACCATCGCCTAATTAGCAAAGCCCAAATAAATGTGCCCGGGGGCTCTCTCACTACAGACAGAGAAGAGAGGGAAGGAGAGAGAGAGAACACAATGAAGACCCAACCTAGCCCAAACCTCAGAGGATCTCATAAGATTCCACTCCATGAATCTTTTATATGTAATTGCTGTATATCTTTCTAATTTTATGGAAGAAAATATTGTCTTCACCTTGAAAGCTCCCAGCTTATTTTTTTAACGCTAATAAATTGTGGCACGACTGAAAATGGCAGCACGGCCGTGTCTGCGCCGCCTTTCATCTCTTTTTACTTTGTCTGGGGATCGGATCCGTTATAATTGTATGGAAGGAATTGAAACTGATTACATTTATATACTAATCAATAGGAACCAGAGCTACGGTGTTACAAATGTTACACATGCATTGATTATGTGTGTGTTACAAATACATTGATTATGTTTATTAAAAGGAAATGTTTTAAATGTGGGAAAGTCCTGAAATAAACAGCAATTGCAATTTTTTTTGTCAAAACGATGTGTGTGTGTGTCGGTGTGTGTGTGTGTGTGTGTGTGTGTGTGTGTGTGTGTGGGTGCAGGGTGTGTGGTGGTGGTGGGTGGTGTGTGTGAGGTGGGTGTGTGGGTGGTGTGTGAGTGTGTGTGTGGTGGTGGTGTGTGTGGGGTGTGTGGTGTGTGTGTGGTGTAAAGGTCCGCGAACAGGCAAACTATATTACCTTACTTTAATAGATGTATAGCGAGATATAGATATATATAATCGAGATATTGCATACAGACGAAAGAAGATAGAGTATATATATATAATAATATATATATATAAGATATAAGATATACTTAATTTTAGATATAAATAGAGTATAGATATAGAGATATATATAGATAATATAGATGAGATAGATAGATATATATAGAAGACAATTAAAAGTATGTGGGTGTGTGGGTCGTGTGCGCGAGTGTATAATAGTTATATCATAAACAAGCGATTTCCTACAGTCACAAACTTATACTGTATATATATATATAGTATATATAATATATATACAAAAAAAGGATCAACCAACATAGCACAGTGAAAAAGGTAGCAAGAAGTAAAATAGTATATATATATATATATAAAAGATATATATATAATATATAATATATACAACATACATAATAATTAACGGCTCCAGAAATGCAATCACAATAGAGAGAAGAAAATAATCTGAACTCAAATAAATTATATATATATATATATAAATAAACGAATTAACAAAAAGCAAGCAAATATATCTATATTTTATTTTTCTATTCACCCCTTCCCTTGCTATTAATTGTATGCCGAGCCGTTTATTAGCGGTGGTCTCTTGCTGTAATTGCTCAGGCTGGTTCCCCCCTCTCGCTTACTGTCTGTTCTTCAGGATCCTCAGCTTCCCTACAACAGCTGTCAGATTGGGGGGGATTCATATCCTCAGTTCCCAGGCAGGCCACCCAACCTTACAAATCACTCATTTTGCTCATTAACTTGTTTTAAAATTCATATTAAAAAAAAAAACCAGGACACGCTGCTGCCGACGGCATTATGACAGTAAAAAAAGAAATAAAAAAAATCAAAACCATACCAATAAAAAAAAAGAAATCGGATCTAATTTGATATATTAACTAAAACTCTTCTTTATAAGTCAAGATAATTCTTATTGACGATCTGTCACTATCTGAACCATTGTATCTTAACACAAGTCGCAATCAATTTTCTTTTTTAAGTAATCAAAAAACAAAGCGAAGAAAAGTAATTTTTTTTTCTCTAAGCATTTATTCGAGTTGCTCAAAAAAAGACATAAAAAAATCAACGAATAGTTGTGACTTTTTATGGACGACATATAATAAATATGATATTTCATAGTCTTTCGAATGTACAACTTTTTTGTTTGTTTTAGATTAGGGAGACACTTTTGTGCAAAGTTCCCAGTTCCTTGTTCCCTTTTCTCTCCTTTGGACTCCAGTCTACCCCCCAATTCCTGGGAGTGCAGCCATTTGGGCACTGCGCCCTCCTTTGCGCACCCGGTGCGTCCTAGTGGTCTTTGGAGGAGCTTAGTGGTCTCTGGAGGGTCCCGGCTCTAGGTAAGTACAGTACATACTGTAGGTGCCTGGTGTTTGAGCCTTTTACAGAGGGGGTGTCCGGTATCTGGCCCCCCCTTGTGTCCCTTCTGCATCTCTCCTTCAGGTCTGTATGGTTGTCCTTTGTGGGGGGGGAAGGGGGGTGATAGTGCTGTAACAAAATAAGTGGGTGCTGCTTTCACCGCGTGTGAGGAGTGCCAGGTATGGGGTTCCCCAAGGGGTTCAGGGCTGGTTGCCCCCCAGGACCCAGGCCATGGATAAGGACCCTGGGCACTAAGGGTCTCTGTAACTGAGGATGGGGTGCAGGGGGAGTCCTGTACATACTGCTGTACATAGCTGCTGCCGCGGCAGCCGCTGTAGTGCTGTCCATACTGCTGAGCAGACTCGGGTGGTAAAAATAGGGTGACGGGAACATCCTTTGAAGGGCTGAATAATTCCCAGCTTCAGCCAACAGCTCTAATCCGACAGCCGTCTGCCTCTTCCACTTTGTCCTGGAGAAGAATAAAAAAAAGTCGTTGTTATTAACGCACAAAAGCGCTGCGACAAGTCTGCGTTTTATTAGCATCAATTAATACATTAAGCAGAACAATTTTTATGAAAATGTACCCCTATGTAATTCTAGTTCCAAGTCTGTTAGGCATTGTGATGCCATTTGAAAGTCGATTTTTAGGATAACAAATTTAATATCCTAGTTTTATATATAAAAAATGATATATTTTTTTATATAATTAAAAATATATGTATTTTTTATATAATAAAATCAATTTTTTTTAAGTGTTTGGTAACTGCAATTTAATAATGACACCCAAGTGTCGAAATAAAATGTATTAATTAGGTGTGACTTGAGATCGGAAGCCTGCTGTGGTTTTCTGTCGCAGAAGCAGTTGCGTTTTGTCGCGCGATTCGCGCAGAGCTGGTGGAGGACCCTGACACCCTCTTTAAAGATTGCATACAAATGACACTAATTTTTTCCGACAGAATTAGGGTGGCTGAAACCGCATGTAATGAGACAGAAAATTATGGAAAATAGAAGTGTACTTAATTTGCTGCAACAAGAATCAGCCTGGACGTCCTATTAAAGGGACACGGGTGGCTGGCTCGCCATACAAATTCATGTAATATACATAGATTTAATTAAAAATCATACAGTCTAGAATAAAGGGAGATCGGAACGGGCAAAAAAAAAATGCAAAATACCTGATTTCTAATTGAATTATATATATAAAAAAAATATATTCTGGTGTCTGGTGCCACAGCACGCTGCATAATGAGCCAGCTCGGGGATTTCATCCCTGGGACACACATAGACTAACATGGCCCGAGTTTTGTAATCAAGATTTACACATTATTTATTCATGTGTGCATTAGTTGGGGGATCTGTGTTTTTTTTTCTGCTTTCTTTGAAGCTATTAATTAGCCATATTTATCTCATTATGAGCAGTTTGTGGGTTTTCAAGGAAAAATACCCTGGGATACGTCGGATGATTCGGGGGGCCCTCTTTGTAAGGATTAAATATTCGGCAGCGTGGCCTGGGATGTGTAGCAGCAGATGTCATCCTGATCTATTGATACAAGACAAGGCTTGTATGTATATATTCCCATAATACACATGGGGGGTACTCATATTTATCAAAGATGATGCTGGGGGTTACTACAAAAGAGTAAAGGTATCTAGATTTATTAAATGATGAAGTATATGTCCCCATAATACACATAGTATTCTCAAAATCCACATAACAATTGTATATGTACCAAAAACACACATATAAAGTGGCTACATCCCTATAATACACATGGGGTACTCATATTTATAAAAGATGATGCTGGGGGTTACTACAAAAGAGTAAAGGTATCTAGATTTATTAAATGATGAAGTATATGTCCCTATAATACACATGTTATTCTCAATAGCTACATAAAATTGTATATGTACCCAAAACACACATGTAAAGTGGATATGTCCCCATAATACACATGGAGGTACTCATATTTATCAAAGATGATGCTGGGGGTTACTATAAAGATTATAGGTATCTAGAATGATTAAATGATGAAGTATATGTTCCTATAATACAAATGTTATTCTCAATATCTACATAAAATTGTATATGTACCAAAAACACACATATAAAGTGGATATATGCCCATAATACACAGGGAGGTACTCATATTTATCACAGATGATGCTGGGGGTTACTATAAAGATTATAGGTATCTAGAATTATTAAATGATTAAGTATATGTTCCTATAATACACATATTATTCTCATAATCTACATCACAATTGTATATATTCCCATAATACACATACAAAGTGTATATATTCCCATAATACACATACAAAGTGTATATATTCCCATAATACACATACAAAGTATATATATTATAATACACATAGGGGGATACTCAAATTTATCAAAGAGGATGATGCTGAGGTAATAATAAAGATTATAGGTATCTAGATTTATTACATGATGAGGTACATGTTCCTATAATACACATATAATTCTCACAATCTTCATAAAAATTTGTATATGTTCCCAAAATACACATACAAAGTGTATATATTCCCATCATTCATATACAAAGTGTATACAATACCATAATACACATGGAGGGTACTTATATTTATCAAAGAGGATGATGCTAGTGATTGCTGGGGGTTACTTCAAAGTGTATAGGTATCTAGCTTTATTAAATGATGAGGTATATGTTCCTAAAACGCACATATTATTCCTATAATACATAAAAATTGTATATATTCCCATAATACACAACAAAGTGTACATATTCTCACAAAACACATAGGGTGTACTGATATTTATCAAAGAGGATGATGCTAGTGGTTGCTGGGGGTTACTATTAAGATTATAGGTCTCTAGGTTAATTAAACTATATGGTTTATGTTCCTATAATACACATACAAAGTGTATATATTCCCATAATACACATGGGGGTACTCATATTTATCAAAGAGGACAATGCTAGTCCTTCCTGGGGGTTACTATGAGGTTCATAGGTCTCTAGCATTATTAAATGATGAGGTATATGTTCATATAATACACATATCATTCTTATAATCTACATACAAATTGTATATGTACCCATAACACACATACAAAGTGTATATATTCCCATAATACACATGGGGGTACTCATGTTTATCAAAGAGGATGATGCTGGGGGTTACTATAAAGATTATAGGTATCAAGATTTATTAAATGATGAGGTACATATTATTCTTATAATCCACATACAAATTGTATGTATTCCCATAATACACATGGCGGGTATATTTATCATAATCTACATAGAAATTGTATATGTACCCATAACACACATACAAAGTGTATATATTCTCAAAATACACATACAAAGTGTATATTCTTGTAAAAGTATGTACTGATACAAGACAAGGATGAAGCCAGTGGATGCTGGGGGTTCCTATACAGGTTATAGGTATCTAGATTTGTTAAACGATGAGGTATATGTTCCTATAATACAAATATTACTCTCATAATCCATATTCAAATTGTAAATGTTCCTATAATACACATACAAAGTGTATATATTCCAATAATACACATAGGGGTACCCTTATTTATCAAGGAGGATATTGCTAGGGGTTAATGGGTGTTACAATAAAGTTTATTTATAGTTCTCTAGTTTTATTAAATGACGAAATGTTCCCATAATACACATACAAAATGTATAGATTCCCATAATACACATAGGAGTGGGGGTATTTATATTTATCAAATAAGATATTGCTATAGTGGATGCTGGGGGTTACTATAAAGTTTTTAGGTCTCTAGCTTTGTTAAATGATGAGGTATGTGTTCCCATAATACAAATATTATTCTTCAAATGTGTATATATTCCCCTAATACACTTACAAAATGTATATATTCCGATAATACACATAGGGGGTACTCATATTTATCAAAGAAGGTGATGCTAGTGGTTGCTGGGGGTTATTATAAAGTTCATAGTTCTCTAGCTTTATTAAATGATGAGGTGTGTATTATGATGAGGTGTGTATTATGATGAGGTGTGTATTATGATGAGGTGCATATTCCCATAATACACATACAACTTTTATACGTTTCAACAATACACATAGGTGGACTGGGTACCCCTATGTATTACAGGGGATTATGCTAGTGGTTGAGGGGGTTATACTAAAGTTTTTTAGTTCTCTAGTTTAAATGATAAGGAATATGTTTTCATAATACATATACAAATTGTATACATTCCCATAATACACATAGGTGGTACCCCCTGTTTATCAAAGAGGATGATGTAAGTCGCTGCTGTGGTTGCTTTAAAGTTTACAGTTCTCTAGTTGTGTTAAGTTAAGGTTTTATTCCTATAATGCAAATAGTATTCTCATAATACATATACAGTTTGTATATATTCCCATAATACACATGGGTGTACTCATATTTATCAAAAGGGATGATACTTGGGGTTGCTGGGGGATACTATAAAGGTTATAGGTCTCTAGTTGTATTAAATGATGAGGTATATGTTCCCATAATACACATATTATTCCCATAATACACATAGGGGGTACCACTATTTATTTAAGTGTGAGATGCTGGGGTTACAATCATATGTGTAGGCCTCTTGTTGTGTTTAGTGATGATCAGCCAATCAGAATTCACCATTAATGGGTCCAGATCAGTCAGAATGAACTGTATCTACACCCATAATACACATAGAAATTGTATATACACCCATAATACACATAGGGGGTATTCTTATTTATTTAAGTGGATGATGCTGGGGTTACCATCATGTGTGTAGGTCTCTAGCTGTGTAGTGATGATCAGCCAATCAGATTTCACCATTTATGAGTACAGATCAGTCAGAATGAACTGTATCTACACCCATAATACACATAGAAATTGTATATACACCCATAATACACATAGGATGTATTCTTATTTATTTAAGTGGATGATGCTGGGGTAACCATCATGTGTGTAGGTCTCTAGCTGTGTTTAGTGATGCTCAGTCAATCAGATTTCACCATTTCAGTCATTACAAAATTTATCTACACCCATAATACACATAGAAATTGTATATACACCCATAATACACATGGGGGTATTCCTATTTATTTAGGAGAATGATGCTGGTGGTTATGATATATGTAGGTCTCTTTATTTAATCAACCAATCAGATGTCACCTTGTATTCGCTTGGATTAGTCAGAAATGTATATACACCCATAATACACATATTCTTCCTATAGTACACCCTACATATCCCCAAAATACACATAGTTGGTACCCTATTTATTAATATGGGTGATGCTAGTGGCTTCTGGGAGTTATTATATTGTGTGTAGCTCTTTAACCTTATCTAATGATGACAGCCAATCAGATTTCACCTTGGCCTGAACCAGTATATATATATATATATATATATATATATTTATTTATTTTCCAAAATGTGTCAATTTCGTTTTCATGTATAAAACTTTGAGCAAGATATGAAGATTAAAGAAATTAACTTTTTTTGTATATATATATATATATTTGTCAATTTTTTTTTAAGATTTAAAACGAAATATACAAATATCTGGCACTGTCACGTGACCCTCTCACCCTAAGCAGGCCCCATGTCTCTACATCACACAATGACGTCACTTTGTTGGCTTGAGGATCTTCTTCTGATGTGATATTTGAGAATTGCAGCATTTTTATATCTCCGTGTAATGTGAGGATTTGTGTCTGTCTGTCTGAAGTGTCAGTCTGCCCCCCCCCACCCCCTGCGCCCTGACAGTCATCTCACCTCCTGTTCTGGTACAAGGTCGGACCTGAGGTCCTGTGAGGTTGAGGGCCGGCGCCCAGGTCCATGCGGTCCTGGACCACTCAGAATACTTCTGTTCTCTCGAAGCTCTCTCCAGGCTGGTTCAGTGATGGTCGGAGAAGGCTGTCAGGGCCTTGCGGGGCTTTTGACCGAACCGGGGGGCTTCCCGGCTGCTGTGATTCTATCTGTCTCATCCCGCCTTTGCACCTGAATATCAAGAACGGGGAGCTGGTTGGAGTCTGAGCAGTGTGTAATAAGTCAATTAATATCCGGAGAGGTGATAGCGAGGGTAGGGGAAAAGGGAGAGACGACAGCTGGGTGGTGATAGATAGAGATAGATAGAAGATAGATAGATAGTAGATAAATAGATAGATAGATAGATAGATAGATAGATAGATAGATAGAAGATAGATAATAGATAGATAGATAGATAGATGATTAGTAGGAAGATCGATAGATAGATAGATAGATAGATAGCTAGATAGATAGATAGATAGATAGAGAGATAGATTAATAGATAGAAGAGAGATAGATAGATAGATAGATAGCGAGATAGATATGGGATAGTAGAATAGCTAGATAGTAGATAGATAGATCGCTAGATAGAAGATAGATAGATCGTAGATAGATAGATAGATAGGATAGATAGATATGAAGATAGATGATCGATAGATAGATGATAGATAGAATGGTAATATAGTATCCGTTACTATTATTTTAATCTTAATAACAGGTGAAGGATACAGGCGCGATAAAGAAAAAAAACAGGACAGCTTGGATAGATAGATAGATAGCAGAGAGAGAAGATAGATACGATAGATAGATAGAAGATAGATAGAAGCTAGATAGATAGAATAGATAGATAGATAGATAGATAGAGAGATAGATAGATAGATAGATAGATAGATAGAAGATAGATAGAATGGGAGAATACGATAGGTAGATAGATAGAGCAGAAGAATAGATAGATAGATAGATAGCATAGATAGAAGATAGATAGAAGATAGATAGATAGATAGATAGATAGATAGATAGATAGAAAGATTAGATAGAAGATAAAGATAGATAGCATAGATAGATAAGATACGATAGATAGGATAGAAGATAGATAGATAGATAGATAGATAGATAGATAAAGATAGATAGATAGATAGACAGATAACAGATAGAATGGCGAAGCTAGATAGATAGCTAGATAGATAGATAGATAGAAGAAGACTGAAGACGATAAGATAGATAGGATAGATAGATAGAATAGATAATAGATAATAGATAGTAGATAGATAGATAGATAGATCGATCCGCTAGATTACCACTATAACCCCTAAAAGCATGGCTGACAAATCTCCTCCTGTATAATAAAATCCAAAATAACTACAAATGAACCCCCCATCCCTCCACCTAATACACCACAATCACAGCCACTGACTCCTACATATAACACACATTAAACATAAAATTACAATTGATAAAATACTCATCAAATCAGGATTATACCGAGAAGAGGAAGTGGAATGTGATCAGGAGGAAGCATTTGAAAAGGAATCTGATCCCAACGATTAGCGCTGGTGATAACACAAGTGTGAGAAAGTAAAAGAAGAGGATGGATGGATTTGGGATAATTAAATGTGATTATATCGGTAATACTGCCGGTACCGCTGCCTGTGATAATTACCGGAATACAGAGGAGAAGGAGGATTCGTTATAATTAATTGAATGATGATGATTATTATTATTATTATTATTGTTATTATTATTATATTTGCCTTTGTTATCACTCTTATCACTGATGATGACTCTGGTTCGGATTCAGTAGTTGTGGTGTTGTGCGTTTTCCCAGCACATCCCAGATGAGGATGATGACATTACCAGATACTATTTATTATACTTTTTTTTTTTTTTGCTGAATTGAAGAAAAATCGATATGTCAAAAACCATTTCTGTTTGTACCTGTTTTTTTTTTCTTCCTCGTCGTTCCTTTATCTTCCCTGCAGGAAGAACAATAATCTCTCTAATTGACCCACTGGGGAGGTTGGTATACACAAAAAAAAAAAAGAAAGGCCAGGCCAGACTGTACATCTGTTTTGGATCGCCGGGTCGGAGTTATTTGGTTTAATAATAAATTGTTTAGCATAAAAAGAATAAGATAAAAAAAAAAGATGTCAGCAGGACCGAATGAGGCATTAAATATAGAAGCGCGATGTGTGTTTTCTTTTTAATTTCTTTTTAATTAACAGATAATCAAGCTCGTATTTAACAAGGGATTACGTGTGAATTAAAACATTATTGCCTGGGCATCACACTGAGGGAAGGGGTGCCCGGAAAATGTCACCATCATCGCATTGCCGCTATCGGAATAATGATTTAATTACTTATTAATATATATTTTTTAAGAAATAACGAACTTTATCGTTTTTCTAAGAATTTTAAATAATTTTAATTGTTGCAAGGCTTGTAAAATGACAGATGATGATGGCGGAGGGATGAATGATAAAACGGTGAAGATGAAAATGAATGAAAATGAATTGTCGGGTATGTTTGTCATTGGGGATATTTGGTAGGTTGGCACTCACCATGCCCCTTCATGCCCGAATGCAGGTCGTCCCGGATTTTCTCCCCTTTGCTCTTGCCATCTTGCATCATCTCCTGTTCTAGTTTGGGTCGGAAACTTTCTGAAGACACATTGCCCTCCTGTTTTGGCGTGTGATGGGGGGAGGACACGCTGGTGCTGTAAGGTGCGCAGGCTGCCAGGGGTTTGCTGTCCCCCAAAATGTCTTTAATTAAGAAGGAAGAGGTGGAAGTCCTTGGTGCAGAAGACTGCTGCGGGGACGACTGCTGAGGTTGCTGGTTGTGATGAAGGTGATGGAGATGCTGAGGTTGGTGAAGGGCGCTGTCCACTAAGCGGTGCTGATCTGGTGAGTCCATAGTCACCGAAATAGGAGAGGATGGAGAACTTCCCACAGTGTCTATCTCCGAACCAGGAGACAAGGGGCTCCTAAAATCCGCTTCTCTGCCATCCCTGAAGTCCCCATTCAGCATGCCAGGGCTGCCAGAACCAGCGTTGGATAATATCGTGTCTATCCCAAAACTGGACCCTTCCATGATGCTTTGCACTTTTTTGTTTTAAAACAAAGTCTTCATAACAATCCCTTATAACCGGAGAACAATTGTCGGTCCACCAAACGAGAGTAAAGACTTTATAGGACTATATCAGCATGCAGTGATGAGAAGAGGAAGCTGATTTTTTTTGGGGGGGGGCGCCTTAGGTTGACTCACACGTGCTGGTAGTTGTAGTGCATACGTGGAGCAAGCGGAAGGCTCCAGACTTGAGTCATGTCGGTGGCCCCTGATGAAGCCCGGCGGAGGGTCTGCAGCGTTCCGGTAAGTTGTTAAACTTTCTTTGGAGGGGGAGGGGGGGATACAAAAAAATAAAGTTGAGCTTGCTGACAGACTGAGCTTGCTGACTCCCGGCTACTGCCGCACTTTCCCTTGTAATCCTTCTCCTGTTGGCTTCCAGTGACTCCCTCCCGTGACGTCACAGCCAGCCCCTCCATCCTCCTCTTCTTCTCTAACCTTTTACATCTAGTCTCATCCTCAACAGCCATTGGTCGGGGCTGGGTGGGAGAGACTCCACGCTCCAATGGCAGGGAGAGCGGCTTGTACAGTGCAGAGCTATGGGCTGAGGATGCTCCTTTTATTTCATTTTTGGGGGGGTTACAATGTATCTCTTGGGTCGCTTCCTCTAATCTGAAGAACAATAAATTAAATAACAAATAAATAAATAAGAAGAGAGGTGGCACAGGGGCAGGTGAAGAAAAAACTGGGGTGGCATTTACTTCAAATAGATAGATAGATAGATAGATAGATAGATAGATAGATAGATAGATAGATAGATAGATAGATAGATAGATAGATAGATAGATAGATAGATAGATAGAAGGATGACCCAGGGTTGTGTCATGTGTTTGAGTTGCAGGAATCCTCCATCATTACTGCTAACAGGCAGCTGACTTTAATCCTCTTAGTCTATTATCACTTCTCATATGAACTCTCCTTTTTTACGGCTTCCCTGCACCCCTCTTGCAAATCCCCCAAATTAGACAGCCCGCTCCTCTTCATTTACCAAATTAGAAAATAAGTCACCCGCATTCAACGAGCAGATGGAACTGCGCTGCCTTCCAATGGGAAATCCTTCCACAATGTCCTCGCAGGGAAAGGGGACATATTTCGGGAATGACAAAACTTACAGGGGACAGAGAGTCAGTGAAGTTTAAGTGTATTAAAGGGTTAAGTCTCAACTTTATTTCTATTTATCTATCTAGTTATCTATCTATTCTTTTCTTTTATGTCTGTTGTATCTATCTATATACATCAAGTTTTTTTTTATTTTAAAGATATATATATATTTATATACAAAAATAAATAAAATGAAAAACTTGATGTATAGATAGAACAATAACAGACATACTATATATATATTAGAAATAATAATAACCGTATAAATATAATATTGTAGGATATATTAATATATAGGTATATGCATATTAATATATCTATATATATATATATATATATATATATATATATATCTGTATATCTATATCTATCTATATATATATATATATATATATATATATATATATATATATATATATTTAGATATACATACATAGACATATATGCTTATATACACATATATATTAACCATGGCATGCTGTGTGGTTATTGCTTCCCCCTGCCCGATGTATATCTTGAGATAAACCGATTCCTTAAAAATGTTAATGCCAAATAAAATGTAACTTGAAATCCTTCATTAGCACCTTATAATTACTCTGCTAATTAGGTTGAACACGGTACTTAGTCAGGAGTAATATGGAGTCTCATAGTCATAGACACCCCCCTTTCAGTCCTCCTCTGACATTCACCACCAGACAGGTTGGAGCTGTCCTCGAGAAATTAACACAACTTGATGCTGTTCAGTATCAGCAGAATCATTTCACATTCCCAGAGGATCCACAACATCTATTCCTGTTACTACAAAAATAGGAGCTAATTACACCCCGTATGCAAATATGGAAATTGTAACCGTAACACATGGAAGTGGTGTCATCCAGTCTACTCGGCGAGTCGGGGGCGTCTCTGTCATTGTCTCATGAATGGACGGAATCAGCTTCACATTCATCAACTAACAACATCATCACCATCATCATCATCCACCGAACCGTGCACAAGTGGTTTCCTGCAAATATCCCTGTAAAACAATTATTAATAATTTTCTACAAATCCAGACCGTTCAACCTAAATCACAATAAAACGAATAAACCCATTTTAAATGTCGATCCAATCACAGTACAGTAGGAATCTTTTTGAAATGATCTCAGTCACTTACTGGGATAGGGAGCTGCTTCTGAAGTTTGAATGCAGTGAAATCTCAGCAGACAACATTGTTATATATTGTGGAATTCTATT
>CM070037.1:120005407-120019395 GCA_036250615.1 Ptychadena robeensis | reverse complement strand
AAACAGAAGCCCTCGTTCTATCGGATGATAAGACAAAAAAAAATATCGTCCATTTCGGAGAACAATAATAGGCCATTATCTGACATAAATGTGCTACGGAGTGCCAAAAAAAAAAAACATACAGAGAATTGCAACATTGCTCAAAGTGAAGATAGTCACAAAATGCTTAAAGTTACAGATGTAATGTCACATGCGCCCCGGTTGATGTGATACGACCATCTCCGGGAAACAAAGCTAAGTGCAGTCAGGATCGGTTAATATTGTGCGTTTTGATGGAGCAGCTGAGGCAAGCATTGCCCATGGCGTGTTCTTCAGGGCAAAATACTCACTACCAAGACTTTTGCCCTTTTGAAATGGAATAGAAAGGAAGGTAGCGGCATCGCTGTGGGTCACGAGAAGAAACGCTGAGCGGAATCTTGGAAGGAGGGAAAAAAAAATCATCGCTAATTAGCAGGTAGTCAGACAAATTACTCAAGAGTTTCCATTCAGGGGGGTGCGGCTGCCCCGTGCGCTGTACATGACGGTCCTTTTTGGTTCTTACAGCAATAAAAAATTGTGTGTGGATGGTTATAACCTGTACAAAAATACTATTGTTTTGGGCATGGAAGTCAATATTGGAAAATCTCATACAAAATTTCAAACATTAGAATTGGGTAAGTGAGGTCTATATATAAATGCTAGATGTGAGGGGCTTGTCCCTTGTAACTGTTGGAAGATGGACATTTTCTTCCTCTGTTATGTACATGTTTGACGTAATTAACCAATGCAACTTATATATTTACTTATGTATCTTCTGTTTCTCTCTGACTTGTAGGAACTTAATCCCCCCCTCTCCCAGTGCACATAGCCTCCGGAGGGTTAGTTGCCAAACTTCCCTGAGAGCCACATCGCGGGCACTGCTTACACCAGTGGTTCCCAAACCCAAGGGGGGCGTGAAGGTATTCCAGGCGGGCACAGGTGCTAATTTTTAACCTGTGTTTGAATAGGGAGGGGGGGCTCAATAATGTTCCTAAATAGAAAAGGGGCCCTGCAAGGAAAGTTTGGGAACCACTGGCTTACGCTATCAGGAGTAAGCAGGGCCATTTCTAGCCTTTTGGGGGGCCCTATGCAATGTAGAACAGGGGGGTTGAATTGGCTATTGGTGAAGCTGCTGTCAACCGGGGGTTTGTTGATGGATTGGCTATTGGAGAAAGATATGGGAGGGGACGACAGGCGTGTCGAGGAGGGCACCAGATATTCATGTGGGACATTTCTTGACATGTGATTATGACTATATTTTGGAAATACATTTTAACAGAGATGGAGTAAAATATCTATTTTTATTGATTATTTGCCATGAAAGTGCCAGAGGCTGGCCACCTCATTTAGTTGGTGTCACTTCTGGTATTTGGAATGTGGCTTTTCTGCGTTCCAAGTGCAGGAACTGACGTCACTTCTGGTATCGGAAGGCCTCTCTTCCATTAAGTTGTTGATATGTGATAATAAAATGTCTCTGTTTTTTTTTTGCCATGAAAGTGCCCGAGTCTGGCCACCTCATTTAGTTTGTTTGGCTTGCCAACTTAATATTTGAAATTTGAATCTGCAATTTATACCTGTCAACTTCAATGTTCAAGAATAAGGGAAAAATACTTTTCCGCATTCAAATTGCAGGAAGTGACGTCACTTCTGGTAATGGGAGGCCTCCCTTCCATTTAGTTGTTGGCCGATTGAGAAGGGAGAGGCCCTTTACTATCCCTGCTACAGTCCTACAGGGAAGGGAGAGTAATGCCCCCCTGCTTTCTAAATCACTCTGATTTAAAATCTGAAAAAAATCCAGGATTTGGCTGGGAAAGCCACAAATTAAAAATGTGACTTTCCCGCCCAAAAAACAGGATATTCGACGGGTATTCCCCAATTTGTACAGGGGAATATGGAATAGGCCCGGAGAAATATGTTATTATTAACAAGGGGGCTATCGTTGGAGCCTGGGAAGAGAGAGTAATGCCCCCCTCCTTTCTAAATCACTCTGATTTCAATATCTGGAAAAAATCCAGGATTTGGCTGGGAAAGCCACAAATTAAAAATGTGACTTTCCCGCCCAAAAAACAGGATATTCAACGGGTATTCCCCAATTTGTACAGGATAATATGGAATAGGCCCAGAGGCATATGTTATTATTAACAAGGGTGCTATCGTTGGAGCCTATTTGCATCACGTTTATCAGTCAACTGAAAGCGAACCATCTGTGTCGTCCCTCTACCAATCAGAGTCTTCGGTTTCTTTTTTAGACTCGTACTAGTAATCAGAATGACAGCTATGGACAATCTATGTATGTTATATATTGCATTCTAGAACATGGAAGAGTGATGGCAGAAGAAGGCCAAATGGTCTATCAACTCTGACCATTTCCTATTGCGCGGTTTTACAACACACACACTAACACACACGTATGTATATATATATAGCGCAATTCTGCTGTAAATAACGCATGATAAAGCTGTGTAATTGGCACGGATGATGTCATATAATATTACTGATATTTAACGCCTGTATCTAGAAATGTCATCTTGCTTGTTAGATGTCTTCTCCGGCATGAACATGTATTATAGTCATAAATTAAAGTCTTCTTTATGTTTCCCCTAAATTAACTGTTTGTGCCAATTAAAAATAGCCTATCAAGAAGTGGAATGCGTTAGTTTTCTTCAACTGACTTTGTCTTATGGAACATATCATAATGGGGAACTGAGATGGTGAAGATTTATTCTAAGTTAAAGCCAGATGGAGCCTCTAATCATCATCTCTCCCCCCTGAACCGAACATACAAGTAGAGATGGTCGAATTAACCGACTTGCTTAATTTGTGAGCTGACTGCAAAGCCTCTGAACATGGTATCATCACCAAAATTGCTGGAGATGTAGAGAAGGGCTGGGGGAACATTTGAAAAAAAAAAAAGTTTTGCTCTAGCATAAATTAAGTACAAAAACAAAGTCGAAATTTTGATTTTTGAAATTTTTACTTGACTTTGAACTTAATTTATGCCAAAACTATTTGTGTTAGAGCAATACTTTTTTTTCGTATACCCTCAACCCACCGCTACATCTTCAGCAAGCTTGGGGATGATACCATGTTCAGGGGCTTTGCAATTAACTCAAAATGATCAAAATGGTCAAATGTTTGAAAAAAATTCGACCATCTCTGCACACAAGGCCTTACTGCCATGTTTATTTTTGGGGGAAATATCAGTATACAGGTAATTTTTTATGCCCATCACATGACAAGTAGGGGCTTGCCTCTGAGCATCAATCAACCTGTAAGAGGATCTTCATGATTCCAGGTACCGGAAATGACATCACTGATTTTTTTCTACAATTCAAACAGGAAATTTGTATCTCCCTGCGAACAGGCGGACTTCAGACTTTTCACAGACAGACCTGGCCGAGGTCCGGCCATCACTATAAATGACATAGTTTAAGAAAACTTATGGATGAAAGCTAACATACTTTTCGCACAATAAGACGCATCAAACCATAAGACTTACCCCATAGCTTTAAAGAGAGTGTTAGAAAAAAAAATTAAGAGTCAGAAGCACAAAAAATTAATATACAGCATGTCCCAGCAAAGTATCCAGGGCTGGGCCATGCATTATGCACCCTAAATTCCTCCAGCCAAGCCAAAAGCCCAGTTCAAGGAGACTTTGTTTCACTACTAGAGATGGTCGAATTCGACCATTCAACGATTTTGGGTTAATTGCAAAGCCCTTGAACATGGCATCATCGCCAAACCTGCTGTAGATGTAGAGAAGGGTTGGGGGTATACAACAAAACAAAAGTATGTCTCTAACACAAACAGTTTTTCACACAAATGCAGTTCAAAGTCAAGTAAAATTTTAGAAAATCGTTATTTTGACTTTAATTGTGAACTTAATTTATGCAAAAACTACTTGTGCTTTTTGCTTCAAATGTTCCCACAGTCCTTTTCTTCATATCCAGCAATTTTGGTGATGATACCATGCTCGGGTGCTTTGCAATCAGCTCACAAAGTTAGCAAGTCGAAAAATTCGACCATCCAGCCAAGCCAGGAGGCTGAGCTTAGCATGTATATATACGCTAGTAGTACCCATTCTCTAAAGCCACTGACCAACCAATGAGCACCAATTTACACATGGAGGAGAAAGGAGTCTGTGTCACATAATTGTTTTTATTGCACTGCAGAATGGTAATGTAAATACACAACTCATGCTATCTAAATAGTCTCACCTCAAAAATCAGTTCTTTTTATATAGGAATTGTCACATTATATATTCTGAGTCACTGAGTTATTCTTATCCCTCCTTCTATATGTAAATAGCTGCTCATGGGTAAGTTGTTAATGCCAGACTGTAAAATGTGTCTAGGCCTAAGTCAGAGAATGGGATCTACTAGTGCACGTGGCAGTGCTCTTTTGGCTTGTACAGAGGGGATGCAGAAATATTGCTTCCAATATGTTTGGAACTTAAAACATTCCACATATTCGGACCATAAGACGCATAGAACGTTTGCTATTGATTTTAAATGGAAAAAGTGTGACTTATGGTCCAAAAAATTAGTACATCTTCGTATGGGAGGGAACCATGGAAAAAAGGCACAGGAAGAACATCCAAACTCCTTGCAGATAGTGTCCTGGGCAAGTGTTGCATGACCATAACCATTGAGCAACAGTATACTGTGTATATTACTGTGTATATTATGTTTATTATTATTATCTATGTTTATATAGCGCCGAAATATTATGCAGCACTTTACAGAGCGTATGCATTCATACCACTGACTGTCTTTCAGAGGAGCTTACAATCTAATGTCCCTACTCCCTAGTCATATATATGTAACTAACACAGTCATATGTCACAGTCTTAGCCATATGTAACTAACATAGGAGAATATTTTTGGGTGAATCCAATCAATCTATCAGCATGTCTTTGGAGTGTGGGAGGAAACTGGACCCTGTACCCAGAGGAAACCCATGCAGACAAAGGGAGAACATGCAAAATCCTTGCAGATGGCCCAGGCCGGATTTATAGACATTTGGATCCAATATCGATATTATACCTACCTTATGATGACACATTTAGGGTAGGTTTGAAGATATTGACCAATCTGCATTCATTGGCTCCTGGTGAACTAGATGTGGAACTATGTACAGCATGCCCATCCAGTTGGCCTAGACCTTTCACATTGTGATGCAATCTTCAACCGCTTGAGATTTCAGATTTACATCTGAGTCTCTTCAAGTATCCTTGACTACCTTATGTTACTCAGGTGCTCGAATATATTGCTCTTTAGGTCACAAATTATATATTCTACGTCCTCCATGCTTACATTTCTCAGGGTATG
This sequence comes from Ptychadena robeensis, assembly GCA_036250615.1. Lineage (NCBI taxonomy): Eukaryota > Metazoa > Chordata > Amphibia > Anura > Ptychadenidae > Ptychadena > Ptychadena robeensis. The sequence continues at coordinate 120,014,047 of CM070037.1, read as the reverse complement.
GGGAATTCTTCCACAAACTAATCTATATACGCAGATCACAGCAACATTCTGTGTTGATTGCATGGTTCTGTTGCTCTTTACCAGTGGACGATGACATTCAATCAATATTATCTACATTTATGTCACTACCGATCAGAGAGACATTTAGGTGGCCTTCCTGTCTGTTTTTGATCTTTTTTTTTTTAAAAGGATCTATCACACATAAAGGTATAAAAGACCATGTCTGTGTTTCATAAAGAGAATGTTAAATTACTAAAACCTTTTCATGAGGACTAATCAGTTTCTAATATACTGGTGGGGCTAAAAATGTCAGCTTTGTCCATATGGTGCTCATAGACCTTCCAATTGTCACTCAAACCTGACAAAATTGTCATTATAGGGTGATGGATGTCTCATGACTATGTGCCTCATTAAACTTATCCCTGAATACTAAAAAAAAACAAGCATGGCACCATTTGCTAACATAGGCTAATCCTATTATCAATAATATATGATAAGATTATGCAAATCTGTAAGAGCCGAGGAGTCTCGTTCAGCAACGTGTGGGATGTAAATGGCAAATATCAAATGATCCCCACAAGCTCTGTAAGCAATGAATCACTTTATACAAGCTATGAAGGTACAAACATTTTATAGGTATTGTGACATTCCACTAAAGACATGTTATATAAAAAGCTTCCTAATTCTGTTATTAAACCCTCTCTTGTCATCGGGAATGTGCAGAGAATTCTTCAGGGGCAGGTGCTCAACTGAAAAGCAACGTAACCAATGGTCTCTAGAATAATATCCATGTATCATGTTACTACAGAAGACATAGATAATGCTTTGTAAATGGGGATGTAGTGATGTTATTGAATGGAACAGTGCTATACATGGTTCTTTTTGGGGTCATTTATAGATTTGCATCTCCTTCCCTTTACTGTGTTAACCTAAATAATTTGACAAGACCTGTTTCTCTCATCACAGCCCCCCACAAAGACCCCCTAATGGATACACATACTTTGTATATGCTAATACTTACATCAAACTTTTCCATATGTCCCCCTTATTTACATACCTGTCAACTATCCCACTTGGCCAGGAAAGTCACGTTTTTTTATGTGGCTCTACCGGCCAAGTCCCTATTTCACAAAATACCGGAAGTGATGTTACTTCCTGTATTTGTCCCTTACACTGCCACAATGATGTTGACAGGTATGAATTTACCAAGGACTCCTATGGAATACTTAATTCATCCACAGACTCCCGCTACCTGTCCCCACATACAGTTACAATCATCTTAACCAAAGACCACCTAATGCAGTGGTTCCCAAACTGGGGGGTGGGCCCCTGGGGGTATTTCTGTGGGCCCCTGTGTAGTTTGAATGGGGGGGTCCATAATGTTCCTATTTAGAAAAGGGGGGCCAGGCAGGGCAAGTTTAGGAACCACTGTCCTAATGCATCCGTAGACCCTTTACACTTGTTCTCTCACAAAGTCATAGACCTATCTTAATTGTAACCATACATCCCCTTTGGTCTTCCTCAGGAAGCCACAGACCACCCATTGGACTACCCATTGGAGCTGACTTCCCCAACTTCATCTTCATCATGGTCTAGGTTCCTTTAACATTCTAAATTCAATAAGGCATCAGGGACCTTTATTATGAAGCAACTTGCGTAAACATCATGAAGATTAATATAAAATATAATGTGTATAACCCAGACGTGGGCAAACTAAGGCACTTAGGACCCCTATGGTGGACGGCCCTTGCAGGCTCTTGGTCCAGCCCCTATTTCACATTTTAAAACCCATTGTGGCCCAAAAGTCAAAATGTTTGCCCACCCCTGGTATAACCCATGTTCAATATAATGCGTAGGCCAGACGCATTTTGATTAAACCCATCGCCTTGGCTGCTCTTCTTCATGAATAGACAAGTGAATATTGTTTCAAGTATAAAACTATAATGGGTACAACAATGTACAACAATGTAAGTGGGGGGGGGGGACTACAGATGGTTATTAAGCTCCAGGTACCCCACATTCCCAAGAGTTGTTGGCAATTACAACTAGAACATAACCACTGTGCCCCAAGTATCTCTGGTGACAGATCTTTATGAAAGATGAAAGCTTAAGGTGTAGCCCTATCACTCCTGGTCACTTTGAGCAGTCACAATACTTCTGAAGTGGGAAGCAATCTCACACTGAGAAGAAGAAGAGAAGTCGAGAGTGCACCCAAGCTAATGTGTAAAGTAGAGTGGCAGCTGGGTAAGTCCACCCTTCACCGTGACCAGTCACCAGGTACTTGGGGTACAATTGTTGTGGTCGAACTGGCATCTCCAATCACCTCTGGGCACTTAGGGAACCTAGAGCTCAAGGAGGAACTACAACTCACACTTAAGGACATGTTTGATTCTATTTTAATAACCTACCAAACAAAGTGATTGATTTTACCATAAGGTGTCTAGCCCAGGTACTGTATAAAAGGTGACATATTTTATATTGTATTCACATTTTGGATGTCTGCATGTTGCTTTACACTAAACACGTCCAATGATTTTTTGTTTTAAGAACTTTTAGGAAACCCAGCCAATGAAGACCCATGTGTGTGATGTTTGCATCAGTTGCGGTTGTGTAAAGAGTTCTCCATACTAGCCATACTTTTTCTAACCTATAGCTAAGTTGTCTCCTAAAATTGTTAAGGGCTTGACAACTTGTTTCATGGTAAATTTAAGAAAGCTGCTGTCCTCCCTGCTGATTATTCTCATGACTGGCTATCTCAGTGAACAAAATAGTAAAGGCAAGGGGATGGAGACAGTTGTCAGGGGACCTATTTCGACTGACAACTTAGCTGGAGGCAAGAGAAATCTGCAGCTGGGTGGAGAAGCCCATTAATCCACTAAGTGAATTCTTATCGCCTCCATGACTTGGTCTTAATATAATATTTGTGAAACCACAACTGGTGTTTTCAACCTAAAAAAATTCATTGAGTGGGGTTAGAAAAAAGAAAATCAATTGACAAACACGTGGTTACCAACCAAGTCATAGACACCATTCATCTATGGTAGCTAGGAAGAATGAAGGCTAATGCTTGATTGGTTTATATAGGCAAGGCCACTACCTTCCATCTTCCTGCACATACAGTACTGTGTTTTTAAATAGTACTTCATTGCTACATGTGTTTTTGCATCTTCTTGCACATAAAAACAATATAAAGAATGAGTTGGTCTTGAAAGGCACTATATAAAATTCCATAACATTTGTTATACTGTTAAAAGGTCTTTAGTTCATACATTAGATATGCAAATCATTCTAATAACTTTACACATTATTATTTAATGGGTGGGGGGAACTTAACCCAAAGGGGGGTGGCCAACCCCTGCAGACTTTAAAGGTGAAAAAATATCATAAATAGAGTTCCAGTCGAAGGAATGAGATTTGCACTTTTTAATCCAAAAAGCAACATATAAACAAATTAACATATAAATGATCATAGGTAAAACATATTCGGTCAGTCTAGGTAGTCGGTCTGGTTAAGCATAGGAGTAAATCCACTGTGCATGCCTTAGTCAAGTAGTTTTACAATACAATAACAACCTCACAAGGTATATGAAATGTCCAATTTTTGCATCCAATCATGTTCCAACGCGTTTCGTTCTACTTGGGGACTTCATATACCTTGTGAGGTTGTTATTGTATTTTAAAACTACTTGACTAAGGCATGCACAGTGGATTTACGCCTAAGCTCAACCAGACCGACTACCTAGACTGACCGAATATGTTTTACCTATGATCATTTATATGTTTATTTGTTTATATGTTGCTTTTTGGATTAAAAAGTGTAAATTCCATTCCTTCGACTGGAACTCTATGATATTTTTTCACCTTTAAAGTCCGCAGGTGTTGGCCACCCCCCTTTGGGTTTAGTTCCCCCAACCCATTAAATAATTTTATGATTTGGATGTGGTGAATTGGCTGCCGGATTGGGTCCTCCTTCTCTCTCCCTTTAATAATTTTACACATTAGTTGTTGTTTGTTACAACATAACAATGGCTGGTGTGTCCCCAAGGATCCAACATGTTATGCCACTCAAGGCTTCTTCAGGGAATTTTGAGAACACCACTGCATAAGAAGATATTACAACAGTCATATACACAGCAATTTAACTATCAAATAATCACCTCTCAACAATTAATCTTATACATACCCAATAGAGAATAAGGTTAGGTCCAGGTATGTATAACACCTAGATTAATTGTTGAGAGGTCATTATTTTATAGATAAATTGCTGCCTATATGACTGTTGTAATATCTTCGCATACATGCAGTGGTGTTCTCAAAGTTCCCTGAAGAAGCCCTGAGTGGCGAAACATTTTGGATCCTTGGGAACATGCCAGCCAATGTTATGTTGTAACAAACAACAACTGTAGTTTAGTGGAAAACACACTAATAAATGTATAATAAATAGGTCTGGCCATGACAGGGTTAACGTCTGTAAAATGTGTTTATGTCTGGAAAATGTGTTTATGTGCTTATGTGCCAAGCACCTTCTGAGGTGTTACTAGAGGTCAAGCCAAAGCCCTCCCCACTTCTAGTGTATCAAGACTAATCTGCCCAATTACTGGTTCTGGTCATTCCATTCTGCAACAGTGTGATTTATCACCTAGGGCCAGGGAATGGAATGACCATTCCCTGGCCCTAGGTGATAAATCACACTGTTGCAGAATGTTCTGGGCAATTCTATAATATTAATGTAACCTCCTGGGCATTGATCAGGAAAATATGCAAATATTGGCTTTTTTATGAAAATATTAAAAAGATTTTCGCAATAAAGTTAATAATGACTAGAGATCACGAATTCTCAAATTTATGAATTTGTTGAGAATATAAGGCAATTTTTTTTTATATTTCGCGAATACGAATATTGCCTATGCTGCTCATCACTAGTGATGATATTTTGTTCAGGGGCTCATCAATTAACTCACAAACTGAGCTAGTTGAAATAAAAAAAAAAAACACTGGTTAAACTGGGATTGTGCCTACTTACCTTTGCTCGGCGAGCCCACGGCAATTCTGAATCCAGATGGACCGGCCCCTTTGGCATCATTGATGATGCCAAAGAGGCGGGGAGTGGCGTCATAGACCTCAATGTTAATGGTGGGGCATTGGTTTCCCAGCCCATATTGCTGGCGTGGTGTATAGGGGAGGAGAGTACTATGTACTCTGCTTTGATAGCCCGTTCAATGGCACCATACAAGCTGACCGCTAGGGTTGATCGGTTGCCACAGAAAATGGTCTTGAAATGTCTTGTGACTTAAGAAAAGTAGATTCTGTAAAGGAATCTTGTTTTGAAGACAACATCCTTGACTTCCGTTGAGTCATAATGACCGTCCTCAACCTCCGTCGAGTTTTAATGACCGTTCTACCCATCTATCATTCACTTACTATCTACATACATCTACAAAGCTTCCATCCTTATTCACCTACAAAAGTAGACATGGCAATGTCAACGCTGCACACAATCAGCGACACTACCTCGTTCCAAGGTGCCTTTTCATGTTTACTTGTTTACCAGAAGCACGTTTCATACTTCAAGATCTGTTACATGAAAGAGGACAGATTATTTCGTTTTGACTTATTGTCTTGAACAAGCCTCCCCTCCTGGACTGACCACATCTTGGGTGAGAGCTACAGCTACCTCCTTCCACTCTCAGCAGGATGGTTAGGCATTTGTTTGGAACTGTAGTCCGTTTTTTCATTGATGATGCCAAAGAGGCGGGAAGTGGCGTCATAGACCTCAATATTAATGGTGGGGCATTGATTTCCCAGCCCATATTGCTGGCGTGGTGTATAGGGGAGGAGAGTACTATGTACTCTGCTTTAATAGCCCGTTCAATGGCACCATACAAGCTGACCGCTAGGGTTGATCGGTTGCCATAGAAAATGGTCTTGAAATGTCTTGTGACTTAAGAAAAGTAGATTCTGTAAAGGAATCTTGTTTTGAAGACAACATCCTTGACTTCCATTGAGTCATAATGACCTCCGTTGAGTTTTAATGACCGTTCTACCCATCTATCATTCACTTACTATCTACATACATCTACAAAGCTGCCATTCTTATTCACCTACAAAAGTAGACATGGTAATGTCAACGCTGCACACAATCAGCGACACTACCTCGTTCCAAGGTGCCTTTTCATGTTTACTTGTTTACCAGAAGCACGTTTCATACTTCAAGATCTGTTACATTAAAGAGGACAGATTATTTCGTTTTGACTTGAAACCGTTACAGCGCGGACGTGGAATCTGCTCAGGTTTTTTTCTTTCCGGTGTATGTATTTTTCAAAGGCTTCCCTGTAATTGTCTTCATTATTTTTCTATTTGTCAGGCCAGATAAAGATACACATCATGTTTATGGCGTGTCAGTTATCCCAGCCATGATTGATTTGCACAGTGTCAGCGGTATAAGGCAATTGCGGAATATTATTGATGAGAAACATATCTGAGCTTGACATCAAATTAGTGGCCTTCATGTAACAAATATAGGAAGAAATGTCTCAGATACTTAAACTAGTGGGCGGCTGGAGGTTTTTTTCTCACTCATCAATGAAGCGCGGCTTTAGGAGAGGAGGGAGGGAAAAGAAAAAGAGGGCTAAGTCAAAACTTCAGTATTTCTCATTATTATCTATACCTAAAGGGGACAGAAAAAGCCTCCTGTACTTTCTCTCATCAATACAGTAGAGCTTTTTGTCAGTAATTTGCAATAAGTGTCTGCTGCGGTTCTATGGGGACCTAGAAATCATTATTGGCTGCAGACCTGCACTGTTCCTAATTGGAAGCGTTGGGCCTTATCAACTGAGGATTTTCTAGGACCTTTGACAGATACCAATACTAAAATCATTGTTCACTTGTCAATTTAAAGACCATTAAAGCGGCTTATTTTTGTTTTAATTGGAAGCTTCTCCCCTCAACAACCCTCCAAAAAAAAAAAACACAAGGCGGGATAAGGTATATTAACATTGAGGTAGAAAGCTATGTAGGTCAGTTCATTGGGTTAGGATGGAGTTAAGATGAAAATAAAACAAGAAAAAAAAAACAGGCGCTTTTTTAGTTTTTTTAAAGATTCTTTTAATTTCCTTGGGATTTCTGCATCAAGCATCCAGCAAGGTGGTATCGGCCTTAAATCTCCCAATTAAGCAAAAACTGCATTCATTTAAGATGTTTGCAAAAAGCGTATCGGGGCCAAAATCAATCAGATGTTATAGCCTGACCGCACGGAAACATATGCATAACGTATTCATGGACGGTGCTCTGTAAGCAACCCTAAGCAGATCTCATTAATACAAGTGTATGCATTATGTGAGTCTGCCATATCGCTGATACTGTCAGATGCAACCAAAGTAATATGTGTAAATGTTTTGGAGCAATAATCTGCTTACAGCAGCTTTTTCCCTGACTAGCAGAAGTTCAGGGAGGAAGGACGTTTGGCTATATGCAGAAGCAGACTTGTTTTGACACTTCATTGAATAAATAATGAAATCAGGGCTGATAGCAAGTTGATGGAATAATTGGATGTGCTATAGGTTAAATCACAAAAATAGGTTTCCGAGAAGAGGGGGTAACAAAAAAAAAACACAAAAACTCTTCCTCTGGTAAAACAAAAAAACACCAAAACCTTAAAGCTAGGCATTCTATTATTATCATTTATTTATATAACGCCAACATAATTCGCAGCACTTTACAATGTAGATCACCTTTGATCTTTGGATGATCGTAATGTGGTTATGTCACCATTAGTGATACAGTTCGACTGCGAAAATAACATGTTGAGGTGATTTTCTATTCTGGGGTTCCGGAACTGCCCTGGAACTGTTATTGGTGATTAGAGATGGCCGAATTTTTTGACTAGCTAACTTTGTGATTGCAAAGCCCCTGAAAATGATATCATCACCTAAATTGCTGGAGATGTAGAGAAGGGTTGTGGAACATTTGTGGAAAAAAATGTTGCTCTAGCACATGTCGTTTTTGCATAAATGAAGTTAAAAAACAAAGTTGAAATTCCGATTTTCGAAATTTTTACTTGACTTTGAACTTAATTTATGCAAAAACCATTAGTGTTAGAGACATACTTTTTTTTTGTAGTATACCCCCCAACCCTTCTCTACATCTCCAGCAAGTTTGGTGATGATACCATGTTCAGGCGCTTTGCAATGAACTCAAAATCGGCAAAATCGGCGAATGTTTTAAAAAAAATTTCGACCATCTCTATTGGTGATGGAGAAGGGGCAGGGAGGAAGCCATGCCAAAGATGGGTGTCTGTTTCCCAGCCAGGGGTGGGGGAGGGCATTAAAAAATGGGGATGACCGCCAGGGAGGTTAAGAAGCTATAGTACTATACTATATATACACAATCGAATTTTGATTTCAATTTGCAAATTTTGACTTTTTTTTGCGATTTTTTTGACTGTGAAATTTTGGCTTAAATTTTCTCATTTCAACTTATATTTTTTTAAATTAGCCTTGAGTTTTCATGTGATAGTGTTGATCCCAAATTTTAATTCTAATCACGAATATCGGCACTTCACAAATTATTGCAAGTTTTTTTACTTAAGCTAGCCATACACGTGTCGGATTCCATGGCCAATTGATCACTCGCCCAATTGAT
>CM070037.1:119908867-119927837 GCA_036250615.1 Ptychadena robeensis | reverse complement strand
AGAACAAAATTTGATTGTACATAAATTGTATGGAAAGATTGTAAGGTGTATGGGGGGCTTTACACTAAAAAATGTATCTCTACATCTGTCAATAGTAATGTGACAGCAGAGATCTCTCCGCCCTGTGATGTGGCTACCAGGGCAGCTCATTTCAACGTGTAGGTCTTCTTGATGGAGCATTCTTCATTATTTTCTTCAAGAGCTACCATTTTCTGTATTTGATACATTAGTATAATAATTACCCACCAGTATATAAAATAAAATATAAATATTATCCTGTTATATATTGCTTACCAAGCATTTTTTTGGAAGCACATGATCTATTCAGATATATCTTCATGAAAAATCAGGTTTAAAAAGGGGGAATAAAAAATCAAAGGCTGTTCTTGTCCACATGACCCCTTCATTGATAATGCCTTTACTTTCCCAAGAGCACGGTAAAAATAAACATATTCTATTTGAACAAGGCCAGTGACAGCACATTTGCTTGCTTGTCGTTCAATAGGCTCTAATAATGCGTATCAAGAGACAGACCCGGTGTCTGTTGGAACAGCGTCCCCCGAGTACCACAAAACCTTCCAGTCGGTGAGATAAAACAGCATCTCTTTTGCTAATTGTAAAACAATTAAATTTTAGAACAGACAACATACTTCTTAATGTGGTACCTTTAACGAGATGATATTATTTGTTCTTTAACTTAATAATTTATTGAATTATGCACTCGCGTTCTGCCAAAGGTCCCAGGAGGGAGGGGAGGGGGGGACCAGACAAAAGAACATAAATGCAAAATAGTTGTTGATTAACAAGACTGAACAAATAATTAACAGGCTAATTTATTGTACTTTGCAGGGTATGTCCGTCATTATCTTTGTTACAAGCATGAGAGAGCATTAACCTGTGGCGAATGGAAAATCATTTGTAAAGTCAGAAGGCCAATTAAATGATAGAATGGGAGACAATGTATGTTGTCCATAGAAGTCCAAATCAAAGAAATTAGATTCGAGTTGTCACATTTTTGGCAAAGAAACACCGTATCCTGTTTGGTTGATATACATCATTTTAACTTTTCTTTTGTGTCTGCTTTTCACTTTCATGACTTTTTGGCCTTCACCCACTTACAGGCCCAACTATTTCCTTCCAATTGGACTATGTTGATGTTTACCTTATAAGAATTTTTATACCAATGCGTTGATGTCACAATTACTATAATTCATTAATAAATTGGATTCATTCATACTGGGGGGCCTTGCACAAGCCTGTCTTTTGACTGGGAACAACCCATACTCTCAGAATTAACTGATAACACATCGACGTGAGAACCAAGATTGCTCTTTGTGTTCCCCCTCGGTCACCCAGAGGCAAGCTAGAGCGACCACTCCCATCTGAAGACTCTGACATAAACCCAAGGTGCCCTAAAAATGCTCCACATGTACAGTAGTGTTGAGCGAGAATATTCGAAATTTTTATATGTGTATCTAACCCCTACAAACCCTCAACACGAGGTTAGATCTTAGGGTTTGGCGGGCCACACTTAAAGTCCCCCTGTCCTTGCCCTTGGGCAAGGAGAAACAAACAGGAGAGACCGTGGACCCGATTTACTTTCGGTGTCCACTGCCTCCCCACCCCCCCCCCTTTTTGGAATATTTGAATTGGGATGTGGCCCCCCCAAAGTAAGGCGCTAGTGGTAAGTCCCTCTTAGTTAGATACCATCTGAAGACTCTGACATAAACCCAAGGTGCCCTAAAAATGCTCCACATCTACAGTAGTGTTGAGCGAGAATATTCGAAATTCGAATATATTCGACGAATATCCGTCATTCGAGAATTCACATGTGCGCACAGATATTCGCAATGGCGCATATTCGTCATATTATGCTTCAACGTTTTTTTACCGGCATACATCGCGCATATTTGTGCGCATTGTGAATGGATATGTGCAATACACACTTCGCTCGTGCTGGCTAAGATCACAGAATGAGGAAGAGAAGCTGTAAAGCTGCATTGCGCATCTTTGCGAATCATTGCGACAGGCGCGCACAATGGAAGGCAATAGAATACAGTCGAATTGAATTTTATGAATTTAGAATATTTCTTTGTATATTCGCGAAATTACGCGAATTCGATTGTACCATATGCTGCTCAACACTAATCTACAGGTCTGTTGGCGCCTAGGCAAGTAACCGAGCTGATACCAACAGCTAAACTGTGAGGAACACAATTGTGAAAGGTCTAAAGGTCCCCATACACGGGTCCGATTCCCAAGGGATTCCGGGACGATCGATTCCGGGCACCTGCAAGCTAATCCATCGTCCCGGAATCGCGTGAAGCCCACCTTGCCCGATCGATCACGTCCGATCGTTCGGGGACCCAGAATCTGATCGGACAGAGAACCAACATGTTGGTCTTTCTGATCCGATTCAGCACACATCAGGGGGAGCTGCCATGTGTGAAGTGATCGATCGGGCACGGAATCGTCCAGGAATCGGTGGCCCAAGGTGGTAGGGACAGGCTTAATTGGGCGATCGATCGGACATCCTATTCCCTCTGGCATCGCGGAATCGATCGGATGGGTGATCGATCGGCCATGGAATCAGAACATGTATGGCTAGCTTTAAAGGTCACCGCCATGCACTCCCTGTTTTTATTTTTCCAAAAGCCCAAACATCTTTTTTGTTTTTTGTGCTCTCCCACTTATCCCCTTCTTTTTTTTTTTTTCTGGTGTCACATATAATCTTTCAGGTAATACTCAAAGGAAAGAGACACTTCCAATTTACATGAAGTTATTAATGTTGCATACCTAGATGTAATCTAGTCTAATCTGCAATGCTATGGTTATTCCTCAAGAACTGACGTCAGCACATCCAAGTGCATAGTGGAGCTATAGCCTAAAGCCCTCCATACATGGATCGATTTTCCGCTCGCTTGATCAATGTCAGCGTTCACCACGATCATTTGTTTGCCACAATCACTCGTTCGGCATCCATTTGGGAATCAAACCAAAAAACCCTTTCTTCAAGTGGGATAGAAGAAAGGTCGATTGAACAGGGACATGTCTGTAAATCCCGGTCGATTCCCCTTTACTTTGGCTGGTGAAAGTGGTGCATATCAATTCGCTGTTCGATCGACCTGCAATCGAGCACAGCACGTTTTTTTTATGTGACTTTCCTGGCCAAATCCAGATTTCAAGAAATCTTGGATTTTTGAAATCACGCTAATTTAGCAGCGAGAGGGCGTTACTCTGTGTCCCTCCCCCCACATTATCAGTAGAGATGGTTGAATTTTTCGACTTGCTAACTTTGTGAGCTGATTGCAAAGCCTCTGAGCATGGTATCATCACCAAAATTGCTGCAGATGTCGAGAAGGGTTGGGGGAACATTTGAAAAACAACAGTTTTGCTCTAGCACAAAATTAAAGTCAAAATTCCATTTTTTTTTATTTTGACTTGACTTTGAACTTAATTTGTGCAAAAACTATTTGTGTTAGAGACATACTTTCTTTTTTGGAGTATACCCCCAATCCTTCTGTACATCTCCAGCAAGTTTGGTGTTGTTACCATGTTCAGGGGCTTTCCAATTAACTTGAAATCATCGAAATGGTCGAATTTTTGGAAATAAATTCGACCATCTCTAAATTATCTGCACAAGCGGGGTGGGACATTAGCAGGTAGAGTAACACCCTCTCCCTGCTAAAACAGCCCGGAGATAAGCCTGTGATGTCACTGGTGTCACTTCCAGTTTGTTCCCCATTTTTTAAGTTAACAGCTATGTGCCAGGGAGGTTAAAGCTTTACTTATATTTTAATAGATAATTTGACAATAAAACATCATTCATTTACTTAAAATGACTTCCATTTTTACTCTATTAAATGTGTGAGTCTTAAATTATTTTACCTGCGCTCCAAACGGATGAAAAAAAAAAAAACATCTCCTGAAAAGCTGATACATTACAAAGCCTTTCATAATAGCCAGACAAGAAGCAGTATGAGCGCACAGCAGTTACATGCTGACTTGACATATAACCATGAAAAATGTGCAAGACCCACCACTGTTCTGTATAACAGAAGTTCAATTCCTGGCATGACCACCAAGGTCACAGATCAAGCCAATACTGTCTGACAACAATCCGCTGGATTATGAGCCGTATTAACCGTCAGAGTACACATTGTCCCGAGGTATACAGTCTTGACCAAGGCTTTGGTTTCTGGCACCGAACGCTGAGAAAGACCAGAAAGAACAAATCAAACTTCTATTCTGTTACAATCCTGCGGAAGAAAAATGTGTAATGAAAGACCCCAGTGTTCACAAGTTACTTATTGAACGAATTAAGTGGAATTAAAAAAAAGAAAAGAAAGAAAAACAGCAAAAAATAATTATAAATGAAATAAACATTTTAATTTTACATTATTTATTTGTAGTAACAAAAAAAGAAAAAATCCAGTGTGAAGATAAACTTTCATTTGGACATCGATAACCCTGTTCGCGCTCATATTATTCTATCTGTAAGCGTCTATTGTGATTAGAGATGGCCGCATTTTTTAAAAAAAATTTCGACTTAATTGCAAAGCCCCTGAAGATGGTATCACCACCAAACTTGCTGGAGATGTAGGGAAGGGTTGGGGGTATACTCCAAAAAAGAAAGTAAGTCTCTAACACAAATAGTGTTTTCACAAATTAAGTTCAAAGTCAAGTCGAAATTTCAAAAAACGGAATTTCGACTTTAATTTTGAACTTAATTTATGCAAAAACTCCATAGGCTAGAGCAAAACTTTTTTTTTCAAATGTTCCTCCAACCCTTCTCTACATCTCCAGCAATTTTGGTGATGATACTATTTTCAGGGGCTTTGCAATCAGCTCACAAAGTTAGCAAGTCGAAAAATTTGACCATCTCTAATTGTGATAAGGATGGCAACACTTATTTTGTAAGCAGCTTTGGTTCTTCTCAGGGAGCATATAGAGGATGCCAGGCGTTCCTGACTCAAGCCTGAGAACATCAGCATGCTTAGCTTTCAACAAAAGGTGAGAAAATAGAAAGATATAAAGTTCCAGGAGGAAGAAAATTTTGCTGTTTCTTGTTTTCTTGTTCTGTTAAACTGGGTGAAGAATCACACGTAGCACATGGCAAGGAACCGCTTGTTGGTCTATGTAGGTATCTGTGGGTGAGCAGGCTGCATCATTACATTATAACATAAAGTGTTTGTAAACAATGATATTTAAATATGTCCACATATTTGTTGCAGTGTGAAGCCTGTTTTGGCTGCCATTTTGTTGCGCAATCTTCCATTTTGTATAATACTATGCACAGTGGAGGGCTGGAAAGGGAGGCAGTTGCCCCCCAGGCCACCCTAAACCCGTGCTGAACAAGCAGCGGTTACCGGCACCGGCTGTTGGCGCGGCTCAGATCCCTACACGCAGGCCCGCCGCAACTGTCATCCATCACCACCGCACCCCAGCCCCACAAAGCTTCTTCAAGTCAGGAAGTTGAAACGGAAGGAGGGAGGGACTTACTGTACATGGACCTCTTCATCTCGCTCCCAGTGCCAGCTTCTGTTCATCTTTACCATGCGTATGAGATGAGAATGATTGAGGAAGCTGGGGGCTGCTGGAGGCGATGAAGAGAGGCTGAGGCTGCTGGGGGCAGAAGGAGATAGGTTGCTGGGGTGATGGAGGGAGGCTAATTCTGCTGGGGGCAGAAGGAGAGAGGCTGCTGGGGGCTGATTGTATCATATATGTCTTGCTTCATAACGCCAATATCCGTTATAAAACAAGGAAAAGGTGGGTGTGGATGGTGAGCTGATTCGGCGGTGCAATGGGCCACTTGACTGGATTTGCCCCCAGGTCTAAGGCTACCAGCCCTCCCCTGGCTATGCAGAAGATGTGGCTTTCCTGTTCATAACCTATGAGCCTCTGTAAACTTCCTGCCCTCTCAGATTAACCTTCCTTGTGGTACTCCCATACCACATTGTTTTAATCAATGCGGCAATCAATGGAAGGAGGGGGGGGGGGGAAACACAGCAGACTACTTTCTACTCCCACCCTCCGTCCTCTCCTTTACATATCCCTGGTGTCATATAAGACCCACTTTTTTACCATTAAAATCAATGGGAATATGTCTTATGTTCCGAATATGTAAGTAAAAAAGTGCAATTTCTTTCTTTCCCTCAAGCCAAGCCAAAAAACCACTGCCAAAATGGAGATCTGCTCTTTTTAGCACTAGCAGTACCCATTCTCTGAACACACTGACAATCTCATCGAGAGACACATTTTCCAATTAGATAGCATGAGTTGTGTATTAACATCAACATTCTGCATTACAGTAAGTACATTTTGTTCACACAGACTCATATCTCCTCCCATATGTACATAGCTGCTCATGGGTAAGTTGTTAGTGCCAGATTGTAAAATGTTTCTCTTGACTTGGCTGGAGGAGTACCGAGGTGGTGCCGGAAGTGATCAGTGAGTCTGCCGATGTTAAGAATCGCCATGGGCTCATCTGAGATAGGTAAATATGTGTAACTCGGGTGAGTTTGTTTTGAACTTACCCAGAACTACACTTGGGGTACTGCGAGGGAGGTTTAGGGCACTCAATGTTGTTTGTTTAAAATATTGTTTAGTGGTTACAGAAAATGTCACAATAGCACATGTTATGTTCACTGCCTGTCCAAAAAATAAGTCACCTCCAAACAAAAAGGTCACACACTAATATTTCGTTGGACCGCTTTTGGCTTTGATCACGGCACGCATTTGCTGTGACATGTTTTTTTGGTAAGCTTCTGCATTGTCACAAGATTTATTTCCAACTTTTCACCAAGATCTTGCATTGATGATGGTAGAGTCTGACCACTTCTCCAGCACATCCCACAGATTCTCAATGGGGTTAAGGTCTGGACTCTGTGGTGGCCAATCCATGTGTAACAATGATGTCTCATGCTCCCTGAACCACTCTTTCAAAATGTGAGCCCGATGAATCCTGGCATTGTCATCTTGGAATACGCCCGTGCCATCAGGGAAGAAAAAATCCATTGATGGAATAACCTGGTCATTCAGTATAGTCAGGTAGTCAGCTGACCTCATTCTTGGAGCACATACTGTTCCTGAACCTATAGGTGGGCTTGTATTTGCTTTGTTAAATCCAGGTGGCCACATTTTTTGGGGCCAGGGAGTGTAAATCACAGGCAATATGATGCACATTATTGGTGCTATCATTGGTCATTGATACTTATCTTCGGAAGATAAGGTTATTCCAGTTAGACTCTGAAGGAATGAAGCAGTAGCCAAAAGCTCCTGTTGGGGTGTTGCACCCAAGGCCTGGCTCACAATGGGACCTTATTTGTTCACTTCCTGTTACAACCTTACCCTATCCCACATTGTCAATATATCAATATGCTATTAAAATGTTTTGATAAAATGGTTCCTTCTTTTAACAAAACTTATTTGAGACTCAATTGGTCTTTAGGCTTTTATATGCAATGTAGGAGCTTCCTTGGTAAATACTTTAGAGCACCCTGACTAATTAATTCTCTCAATTCTGAGAAGACCATAGACTGGCCTTTTGATGAAGTTGTACAAACATCCCAAAAACCTTATGAGAGCATGGACTCTCATGGAGGTCTAAAGCAGGGAACAGACAGCTTGATATTGGAGCCGTCCGATATCCTGTAGCTGGGTTATGGCCTCATCACAGCTCTGCTCTCTCCCCACCTCAGCCGATGCTTTGGATGGAGACCCATGGATTCCATGAAAAGCAACGGACATCGGCTGTAATTAACGGTCATGTCCGATATCCCAGTTTTCAAGCAGGATTGATTGGTCCCGCTCAAAAACTAGGATGGCCGCATATTACATGGGCCAGATAGAAGCCTGTGAGCACGCACGACGCTTGAAGCTGTCATCGATCTGGCCCATATCTTCATGTGTATACTGTCTTCTTAGGCCGAGTGTGTTTTTATGATGGTGGACATTGATGATGACCAATGTCATGTAGATCCAAAATTATTTAAAGAGTTAAGATCCAATAAATGCAATGGGAAGGCCATGGCAAGTAAAGCTGGTGAGCAAAGCCAAATTACCCACCAGTCAGAAAATGAATATGGCTCTTTGAGACTTGCTGTGGAAGAATGACCAACTTTGCCTGACTGAAGGTCGGGCGGCAGTTGAGTTTTAATTACTCTCCTTCATCTTTTTACACACTAAATCGAAGTTTGAATCTTCGGCAACCCAGACACTCTTCACTTCAATTCAGTTTCCAGGGTTACAGGTGACACGGTGCACAGTATGACATGTTAAACTGCTGATGATCATTACAGTGGTGTGCCAAAAAAATTTGCACCTGGTATTCAAGGTGTGATATCACAAAGTCATTTCTAATTGATCCTGAATATCAAAGTCAGTTCCCATTGCAGAGACAGAATGTGTTACAAGCACGTAAAGATTAATTATATCCGATCCGATCTCGCTTTCTTCCTATGTTTGAAAATGAGGTAGATTGGGGAAAAAAAGAGTCTTGGAATTGACTGGAGAACATTATGTGAATAAGTGGACCAACATTACAAGTGGAGTAGTAATGAGGCAAATTACCTGTGATGATTAATTCACAGTCATTAATCCTTAATTAATGTTTGCAGGCTCATCAAGGAAAATACACTCTATTTATCATTGTTTCACATTGTTAACGCATCTACGTTGTTTAGAATGGAGAATTTACATTTTCTTCATTTGAAACAGCTCATTTATATCCTAAGATTTTTGGCATCTGAGACCACCTTTCAGGTGAGAATCTTGCATGTCCCTCGACATCTTTAACTGATTCCTAGCTTGCCTAATTAATAACTACTAAAGACTTAAGTGCTTAAGATTACATTAGAATAGGGATAGCTTGTTAAAAAAGTTCTCCTGCGAAAGAACTCTTGAGGATCAAATGATCCAACTTGATAAGCTGGATAATTAGCACTGTTCTGATTGGCTAATCCTGCTTTACATTAGGTAGAAATTAGACATGATCAAATGATCCACACCAACAAGTCAGGGAAGATCAACTCAATCAGCTGATCCAGTTGATCATGTGCTTCTCTATAAGTTCTTTTGCTTAACTCTTTTGATCTGCAGTTTGGGTTCGTCTCAACCACTACTGGAGTGGGGATCAGAAAAACCCGATATTCCCCCGAACCTTCCAGGGTGGGGGTTCGCGCCATAGATTCCGCCACTGTGCAAATTGGGGAGAACAACTGGAGGAGGACAGGAGGTATTGGGGAGGGAAGAGCGGGATAGGGGGGTCACCATTCATGTAGTGGAGACACTGGAATACACCATCCCTACGTGAGCATAATTCCTCCATGGCAACCAAATGTCCTAAAATTGTTGATGGCGGTTGAGGAGAATACTGATAAGGTTAGTTTAAGGTAAATTTAATTTAACTTCAAACCTTCAAATCCGCAAGAGATGTTTTTTTCCAGGCCCGGATCATAGTTTGGGCCCGCTAGAAAGATGAAGATGGCCAATTTGTGTTGAGGTATGGTTAAAGAAGGGTGACGGAGGTGGAGGAGAGAAAGCAAAGTGTCTCTTAGAAGGAGGGTTTTAGGATCAAGTGGAGTAGGCAAAAAACTCTTGTCCCGATTCTAGTTACTAGTGGATACATCCACCAGATGTCAAGCATATCTCTGGCTAACAGACAGACTTGAAAGCAGAGGTTTCAAGTAGTCGGGGTACAAACAGGCCAGATGTTCCGGGACCAGGTACCAACGAGTAAATGTCTGATGCTGATTCAAGGATTACAATGTTGATAAGGGAAGACGAGATAGTGAGCCTAATCTGGGGCCATATTTTCTCCGTTCCAAAAGATGATAGGTCCTTTTCCCATTGCACGGCGTATCTATGAGCTTTATAGGATGTAGTATTGGCCATGCCAGAACAAATTATGGAGATCAGTTTGGGCGTCAGGGTGTTCATTTATTTAAAAAATGTCCATACAGTTTCAAACCTCCCCAAGCGGCAAGAAATGTTTTTTCCAGGTGTGGATTATAATTTGCCCGAAAGATGAAGGTGGCCAATTTGTGTTTCTGTGTTTTTTGAATACTAGGACCTCTGCTTCTGTCTCATAGTGATGGAGGTAGAGAAGAGCAAGCAAAGGGTCTTTTGGGAGGAGGGTTTTTAGGATGTGGAGCAGGTGAAAAACTCTTGTCCAGAATCTGGTTACCAGTGGACACATCCAACAGATGCTGAGCATATATCCGGCTATGAGACAGACTTGGAAGCAGAGGTCCGAGTAGTTGGGGTACAAATGGACCAGATGTTTCGGGACCAGGTACCAACGAGTCAAAGTGTTAAATGCTGATTCAAGGACTACAATGTTGACAGAGAAGGACCAGATAGTGAGCCAAATCTGGGACCATTCTTTCTCAGTTCTAGAAGATCATAGGTCCGCTTCCCATCTCATGGCGTATCTATGAGCTTTATAGGATGTAGTATTGGTCATGGCAGAATAAATTATTGAGATGAGTTTGAGCTTCAGAGTATCAGTGTGGCATATGTATTCGAAAGGCGTTAGAGAGGAGCATAAGTCAGGGGATACGCTCAAGGAGGTTACCCAGTGTTTAGTTTGCAGATATCTAAATAGTTCAGTAAACTGGGGCTTTTTTTTTATTTGGTTATTTCTGTGTTAACTTATTGTTCTTTGTTCTGCTATCAGCTACTTGTTCTTCCACACATGGCAATTAATAATCTGAAAAACTCAAAATTATTTTAAAATGTGTATTGTAGACAACCAATATTGCCTGACCAACCAGTCACATCGGCTTCTCCCATCTTGGAAAAATAAATGGCTGTAGATTGTTTATTTAGAGCTGTAGACTTTTTATGTAAATATTGTTTTATGACGAGAAAGCATCTGGATATTTTAATGTAATTCATCAGAGTAAACTCATAAATTTTAAAACACAACACATCAGAACAAATGTCTACAGCTGCCGAAGTATTTGCACAAGTTTGAAAGGTTGTAATACACTAGGTGTCCAAATTGTCTTCATTCGGAGAATGAATGTTAACAGGGCCTTATTAGCTCCGTTTACCACTAATTAATTACCTTTACCTAATTAGACACCCTGTTTCCAGCAGACATGGAGTCAAGTAGACTAGATTATTAGTGTAGTCATTGTCTTTACAAAATCCTGAAATTAATGAAACGTGCAAAAGAATCTGCAGTTTTAATTGCGCAGGTGTTGCCTTATGGCAAAGCTTTATCATCTGATTACACCGAGGGATTATTAGTGAGTTTTTATATAGAGGCTGAGCCTGTGAAATGTACCTTAGCAACAGCTCATTAGTTTAGGGTTGTTACTGTATTATTTATTACATTCAGCTTTCATCATTATCTAGATTGATTCATGGCCCTATATATTTACATCCTTTCTTTGCAAGAGGAAGAGAAAAAAACATTTGCTGTCTGAGGTTCATCTGCAGCACAATAGTACAATTATTAAGTTACATGGAATTATTATTTGTCTAACATGGCTTGTTAAAATCCTTTAACAAAAAGAGTCCTTTTGTTTGTGTTTTGCAGCAAATACCCCCAAAAAATAAAACATAGATTAATTTGTATACCATACAGAGTGTATGTAATAGCCTTAGTAATAGCAGGGTACAGACGTGGAGATATGGGTCAAATCGATGGCCCTTGCGCTGTTTTCGAGTGGGACAAATCAATCCCGCTCGAAAACAGCCTTATCGAACATGACCGTTAATACGGCGATGTCCGATGCTTTGCGTGGTTCTCCAGGCAAAGCTCGGCTGAGGAGGAGGAGCCAGGGAGAGACAGTTCTGCTCTCCCCGGCTCCTGCGACATCTGACAGCAGCGTGATGACGTCACCACGCCACTGCAGGGTACATCGGACGGCTCGAATATTGAGCCGTCTGTACCTGGCTTAATTGTTCCTACTTCTCTCAAGCTGAGATAATGGGTTCATACTGCCAGTTTCCATCCTTTAGCTTTCTGACCTCTCCAAGCATGGAACCGGTGTGGTCAGCAGAGATGGTCATGAAATTCCAAACTCAGAAAGGTAATAGTTGCACACACAACTGTCAGCAGCGGTTACACAGTAGAAGTGATGTCAGTGGCCAGAAGGACCCTCAGTAGTTGTATCCACCATGAAACTCAGCCCAAGTTAACTGAGGAGAATCTTACCTGTCCGCCTGAGTACCCCTGTGGTTCTGTGCATCGGCCGATGCTTCCGGGTCTGCCCCCGATCGCGTCAGCTGTGACGCGAAGAGGGCAGGGGTAGGCAGAGCCATAGAACTCCATGTAATTGAGGGGGCGTCCCCTTTTCCCAGCACAACTCCGGTGTCTCCGGTAGTGTTGAGCTCGAATATTCGAATTTCGAATATATTCGGCGAATATCTGCTATTCGAGAATTCGCAAATTTCGCGAATATGGCGGTGGATATTCGCAATTTCGAATATTCGCATTGGGATGCTTATGGGCATGGATTGCGAATATATATTAGCAATGCGCCTGATTTTGAATATTCGCAAATATAGAATCGAATATTAGTAGCATTATTCGCGAAATATCGCAAATTCGAATATTGCCTATGCCGCTCATCACTAGTCTCCGGTGACTCCGGAGTTGTGCACAGGAGCTCCGGGCGGGCAGGAAATCGTGGTGGAGAATATCGTTCTCCACTGCGACCGCCCGTGGTGCACTTTTGAAAAAATCGCACCACGCATGTAACGCCCAGGAGGTTACGTTGTGTGTAGGTGTGCAACTTTTAAAATGAAGGGGGAGTGTGGCCCCCCTCTTACAGACAAATAGGAACAAGGACTTGAAACACACAACCTACTGCAACAAAGTAAAGTGTTGTCAATGATTAAATAAAATATAAAATACTTACATTAAAAGAGGTAGAGTGTAGGCTTAGCAAGAAGTGATATCTTTGGGCCCTGGTAACCACACGGCCCAAAGAGTCCACTCCTTGGTAAGCCTCACAGAGTAAACATGGGTTTGAGGGGTTGGTTGTTTAAGTTCTGTGTAGGTGTGCAGCTCTCAAAATGAAGGGGGAGTGTGGCCCCCCTCTTACAGACAAATAGGAACAATAATTTGAGGCACACAACCTACTGCGACAAAGTAAAGTACTGTCAAAGATAAAATACTCACATTAAAAGAGGAAGAGTACAAGCTTACCAAGGAGAGGTCTTTTTGGCCCATGTGGTTACCTAGCAGTGATCCCTAACGTCATCCTGGTTCACTTGAAATCAAATCAATTTGATGATTATGGAAAAAAAACGTTTTAATCCATTTTATTGTTATATCAAATGAGAAGTAATAGTCTTTTCCATTGTAGACATTTGTTAATTAAATCTCAAGGTTGGTCCTTGACTTGATCCAAGTTTTTAACAAAATATCATCCCCAAGAAGTGGCCTTGCTTGCCCGAAATGCATTGATGCTATAATTATTCACCAATAGATGAGTTCTATCAAAGTAGGCACCTTGCTTGAGCCTTTTTTGTCTGAGAAGTTCAGCGTTGGACAAAAGCAGACCCAGATACAGGTGAGGGGTACATACAAGGAAAGCCAGACATCCCATGGTTGCCAGATGTTTATGACTTTCGCTACATGATCATAGAGTCTAGATGTTAGGTCTTACAATCTCCGGACTTACGTTGGAAAGTATCTGCAATCTTTTCAAAGCTGTCCATTATTATTAACTTCTATTTATATAGCATATATTCTTGACTACCTCAAAAATATAAATCTGCAACACCCCAACATCACTTAGAATATTAGACAATACAGAAGTTCCATACCCTCTATGGCTTATATAGCGTCAACATTTTACGCATCGCTGTACATTACATTAGGGTTAAGATGCAACACAAGATAACACACAGGTACATGTTATGACACAGGAGAAGGAAAGGACCCTGACCAATTCGCCCAGGGGTTGAGGTACAAAGTATACAATAGATGGATGTAGATATCAAAATGGTGGCAATGAAGCTCATGTCAAAAAATGGGATGTGAGTTTTTGAGACAAGAGAGGTCAGTATGTTCTTGGATTTTGAAAAGAAGTTTGGAAACACAAACAACAGAACAAATAACTGATAAGCACCTGCATAGCCCATGCAGAGAGTCCCCCTTTTGTAGTTTTAACCCCTAAAAGGCTCCAATCCAATATAAAAATAGAATTTATCAATTGTAGGCTAAATTGCACATTTACTAAAATCAACATATAAAAAATGTAAAAAACATATGTTCTACATACATCATCTACCAAGTTTAAAATTTGGCAGCATACAAATTGGTTATATGGAATAATTTCATTGGTTGGGTGTATGAGGGCATGCCTATATGCAAAGTGTGTGTAGTACTTGTGTGCCTCCATGTCTGTGTGTGTATGTGTGCCCCCATCCCTATGTGAACAGCAGTATGTGTAGTCTATATGTGCCCCCATAGCTGTGTGTACAGTGTGTGTAGCCCATGTAAGCCCCCATCCCCATGCAAAGTACATGTCCTGATGACCCAGATGTAGAAAGTAGATTCAGAACATTTGCTCAGTGGGGCAAATTTGGCCCCGTGCCAGAGTTTGACACCTATGATGTAAGCCAGTGGTGGGCAACAGAGTTGACATGGAGAGCCACAAGTGCGGCCCTCTGCATCACTAAAGGGCCGCAAATAACATTTTCAATCTATACTGACTTGTATAAGCATTTTCTAATAAAAAAAAATAGAGCAGACATTGCTATACAGCAGACATTGCTTATTTTTAAGGTACCAAAACTTGAATAAAATTTTACTTTAAGCTTTAGGTAACACTGTAGTATGGTAGTGCACATAAATCAGCTACCCAAACAGTGCTTTAGCAAGTCCCTTGCCTCTACTTGTCGTCCTGCTCTAAGAAGACCCCGGCCAAAGACAAGTCAGCTGGGGATCAGTGGACATGGGGGGTTCCTATGCCTTAAGCTGGGCAAAGACCTTCCCATTCCTGCACGATCTGACCGCCGATCCGATACCGTGCGTGCTCACGCATCCCTTAGGGATCAGGTCGTTCAGGAATTGGATGCAGCAACTAATGAGTATTGGGCTAAAATCAGCCGTCCTGTCGGATCGCACAGTTATCAGACAGGACGGTAAATTTTAACCCGATCCCGTTAGTTTGGCTGGGGACCCCCAGCCGATGTAATGAGCTGCACATAAAGAGTGTCGTCTGATTCTCTGCACTAGCGGGTGGGCGTGGTGACGTCATCACGCCCGCTCCTAATGCAGAGAATCGGATAAGGAATAGATGGTAAATCGTACCGTCTATTCCCAGCTTTATGCATTAACAGTTAGGGCTTGTTTCCACTGATGCGGAATCATGCGGATTGCTGCGGTTGTATCCGCGCGGCTGCCGCCCCTCTGACCTCATCCATAGGCAAAGCATCGGCCAGGCTCCACTGGTGCGGCCGAGTGCGGATGTGAGCGGATGTGGATGCGGTGCGATTCTGAACGCCCAATACAGCGTTTTCGTGCGGATGCCGCAACCAACCGCCTCCCTGACCATGGGGCATGTCCGAAGTCCACATCCTACCGCACGGACGTCCGCATGCATCCGCATGCTAAACAGCTCGGGGTGCCGTCGGGAGCGGATAGCATGGCAGCCATCCGCATCAGTGGAAACAAGACCTTAGGTTTCAGGGTCCACAAGTGGAGAACTGAGGGGGGCCACTGAAGAATGCCCAAAGGGCCACAGGTTGGGCCCCTGGGATATAAGCCATACGATAGGTAAGTATAATACCCTTTGAGAACTAATATTTTAATATTTGAAATGAAGGCCTCATGCTATAAATGAGCAAACATTTGTTGTATGTAAGCATGATACTTGAGTGCCATTCTTAAATTTAGTCTAGGTCCCTCATATTTATACAATTATATTTACAATTTACTTCACAAATTCCTTATCCTAGAATGCCATACGGGGTTAGTTTTCTTTTAAGACTCTAAATGTACAGAAGAGAAGAATGCATAAGTCAGTAGAATTTCACAGTGATCATGTCCAGGGGTCATGTCATATTGAACGCAGTGGTACCCTATAACTGACAAGAGTGCCCTGCCAGTGATGGTTATAAATACAGCTGCCTCACAGCGAGGTGTCCTTGGAAATTATTTTCAAATTTTGGCAATTACTTATAGCTGTAGACAAAAATGATCATCATTTTAAAATCTCCACATGTATGTTGAAATATGATAAAAGTGAAAAGCGTGAATTTATTCCTGTACACTTCGATAAATGTCCAACTTTTTGTTGACAATATGGCGCAGGATTGATCTTATACTCCATGATGGCTTGGAAAATAAATATTACAGAGCAAGGCATCAATACCTCTTCATATCCTTCTGTCTGTTACACAAAAACATAAAACTTTCTATTTTTTCAATCATGTTAGCTTGTAAGAAAATAACACCCCCCCCCCCAAATCCAAGGAGGAGTGTCTGTTTTTTTATTCCACCCCTCATCTCAACATCAAATACATTCATAGCTTCAACTTGGTGCTATATACCTCCAATCACTATTATTCTATAGGGACCCTTGCACTAATCAGTGATATACCCTCTATCACTATTTTCTATCGGAGGACCGGCCTACATAGCATGATACTACCTTCCATCACTCTGTATTCTATCAGGAGGACCCAACATACATAGCAGTGATTATATACCCTCCTATCCTATGTTTTTATCGGGAGGACCGGCACTACAAGCAGTGATATCTACCTTCCACTCACTATGTATTCTATAGGGAGGACCGGCACTACTAGCATGACATATACCTTCCAATCACTATGTTTCATCAGGGAGGACCCGGCACTATCTAGCAGTGATATATACCTCCTATTACTATGATTCTATCAGGGAGGACCCGCAATACATAGCAGTGATATTACCTTCCAATCACTATGTATTCTCAGGAGACCCACACTACTAGCATGATATATACCCTCCTATCCACATGTATTCTATCCGGGGGACCGGCATACATACAGTGAATATACCTTCCATCCACTATGTATTCCATCAGGGAGGACCCGACCCACCTACATAGCAGTGATATATACCTTCATCACTAGTATTTTTCAGGTAGGACCCGGCACTAACAGCAGATATATACCTTCAATCACTATGTATTCTATCAGGGAGGACCCGGCACTACATGCAGATATTAACCTTCCAATCACTCATGTATTCTAAGGACCGCACTACATAGCCAGTGATATATACCTTCATCACTATGTATTCTATCAGGGAGGACCCGCACACATAGCAGTGATATAACTTCCATACTATGTATTCTATCAGGGAGATATTAGACTACATAGTTGGTGAT
This sequence comes from Ptychadena robeensis, assembly GCA_036250615.1. Taxonomy (NCBI): domain Eukaryota; kingdom Metazoa; phylum Chordata; class Amphibia; order Anura; family Ptychadenidae; genus Ptychadena; species Ptychadena robeensis. Next base: position 119,910,492 of record CM070037.1, on the reverse strand, counting down.
AGATCTAATGGAAATTGTATGGAGTGATCTAAAGATGTATGGGGGGCTTAAGTAATTGCTCCAGCAGTGGTTTATAGTTGAGGTAATAGAAGTCAAGTCAGTTGGAATGATAACCGTAAAGTAACTTGCTTGTAAATGTGTACAAGAACTGCAAGACCAGGCGGTGCACCGAAGCCGAAGAATATGGCATTAGGTAAGATTGACCTTGAAGAAGGAAAACCTGCCAAACCACTCTAGGGCTGCTCACAGGGATATGATGGGGTCAGTTAGCGTGAGCACTACATCATCGCAAACCCGATTTTGTGTGAATGGAGACCCATGTCAATTCCAAAGATGTGGAAGTGTTGTCTAACAGCTTGTGATTGCCCCTGATTCCTGGGCACCTGCATCCCCCAAGCCAATGGCCATTCCATACTTGGATTGACAAACATCTACAAGATCCAGAACATTGTTCAGGCTCACAACCCCAAGGCTAGTTATGCACATCAACCCCTGTGATATTTAATGCATGTTCTGGTCTCTGTTACCCAGCAGCATCCAATTAGAGAACCATATATAGTCACACTGGAACAGTGGAACAAGGCCTAGCACTATACTTTTTTAAGGAGCCACTCCGAAGCTTTAGTGTGTAACGAACTAAGAAAGACAATAGATAGTTACACATAACCGTCAGCAGTGATTACACAGTTACAGTGATATCAGTGGCCAGAAAGGCCATCAGTGGGTGTATGGGGCAAAGATCACAGAATAAAATTGGGTCAGTATGAGGGGTAGGTATGCAGCTCTGAAAATGGTTGACAAAGAGCTTCCACTTAAAACGCGTCCCATTGTTCCTGTTGAGCCCTCCAGCACCTGTAAGCAGGAAGTGATCTCATCCTTAGCCAGGAAGTGACGTCATCCTGGAAAGTACACTGCCCTGAGAGATCAATCCTTGCAACCCAACTTTAATGTGAGTATTTTGGGGGTTATTTTGGTTTTATTTGACCAATTACAGTACCTTACTTTATTGTACTAGGTTGTGCGCCTCATGTCCTTTAGTGTGAAACATACCACTGTTTTATCAATCTGAATTTTTACTAAGGAGGGGGGGGGGGTTCCACATGCATCGGGACCCCCTCTGCTAAGCGTATTGCTTGGCGGTAGGTCCCAGCGGAGCATGTTCACTTACCTGCTTGGCGAATGCTGTGTCTTCACAGCGCCAAGCCGGTTCACAGATGCAAGGCTGAACATAGTGGAGTACGTTGAGCCTCTGCATTGAGCCGAGCAATAAATTCTAACCTAAATTTCTGTTAATGTTCTCTTGCTAATTTTGTTTTAAAAACTGTGTTTATATCTTTGATTTATTTTTTACATAAAGGGCATTGCTGAAAATGTAGCAGGCATTTGAAAACGTTCTATGTAAGTGTGACCTTGTATATCAGTTACGCCTCTTTTTTGAAAGCTCTGAGCTGTAAAGGTTCTAATTTGGTGACATAACATTTGGTTTTTGTACTTTTGCTGTCCTGACCCCACCATGCCGAAGGTTACAAACATAAAGACAGGCCTCTGCACAGTGGAGATAATGAATAGTGTTGAGCTTGAATATTCAATTTTCGAATATTTAGCTCGAATATCGCTATTTCGCC
>CM070037.1:119793533-119803566 GCA_036250615.1 Ptychadena robeensis | reverse complement strand
GGACAGTTAGGGGTATATTTATGTACCAGGTTAGAAATGTAAGGAGGACAGGAGGTGCGGGGGGCAGTTAGGGGTATAGTTATGTACCAGGTTGGAGATGTAAGGCGCACAGGAGGTGAGGAGTGATATAAAAGCAAGGCACAGAACTTGAACTTGATTCTCTATACAATTGGAAGCCAGTGTAGAGATCTGCAGCTACCACAGTTGGATATAAGGTAAGTGGGAGCATTTCATTTGTAATAAGATTTTCATTCTTTAAAAAATATATATTTTTTGTCCATTATTTTTAATTATTTTCTAATCACCTTTTCTATTGATCTCTAGGTGAAAATTTAAGTTTTAACACATCATTAGTAAACACAATTATTTCCTTCTGTTTAATAAAAATATTATTTAAGACAGATGTAGCGTGTGCTCCGGTGTCTTTTTTTTTCCTTTGCCCGATTTTGCGGTCTGAAAAAAAATGGCTGATTTTCTATACATGCCATAAAGTTTTGCCTCAAGCCTTGTCCATCTGCTCTGCTTAAAAGATGGCTGAAGCAGACATAAGGCTCACCCAGACATAAAAGAAAAAGAAAGACTCCAGTGAGGTGTGGGATTAAAACCATCTTTTCCCTTTCTAGGCCTCGTCGTGAATGTTGCCGTACGCGGGGACGAGCACAATATAGTCATTACACCCACCCCCTACTTACTTACCATAATGTAAACCGTTTATACATCACAACAAAAATAAATGTTGTGCTTTACTTAAGTGGCAATTATTTCTCCTCCACTTTGTGCGCCATTTAGCGCTCCGTAATTAGATAATAATCATGGAAAGAAGATTAAAAAAAAGACAGGGCCATAAAAAAAAGAAAAAACAACGCCAAGCCGTTCTTTTAAAGTGGTGCGTTAATGTATATAAAATAAGGGTAATTGTAAATAATTAGAATAAAGCACTAGATTTATAATAATTGTATTGGAGCTATAGGCAGGAACAGTCATCTACGGGTCACTAGGGTGAGCTATTGTTTCTAATGGACTTCAAATTATCAACATTACTAAACTCCTAAGAAGCTCGGAGAGAGATGCTCCTTCCCCCCTCGTTACATCTCATAATTTGTAATCAAGAGCGTAATTTTGTCATTTTGCATTACTAATTATCTAATCATGACACGCTGTAGAACGTACATGTCTACCCAATTAGCTGAGACAATTATTAAAATTTGGAAGCCTAATTATGTCTCAATTTAATGCTGGCAAACTCTTGTCTAGTTGTGTAATTAAAATGCTGTCTTTGCTTCTGCCTCCGGGGCAGCGGATGATTAGGACCTGTCAGGGGGTGTACTCTACCGAAGCAGCCAAGCGTACCGTACAACATGACCCTGCGTTGTAAGTGTGTCAACATATTAACCTGAAACGCAATCAGCGCGTTCAATCACATTCGCTGGAGCTCGCAGAGGCTAGAACGTGCAGTCATTTATTAAAGAGAGAGAGAGAAAAAAAAAACATGCCTTTTAATTAATGCTATAAAAGAATTGACACATCAAGTGCTCCGAGTCACAAGCCTGTTTCATCTAATTAGGAGTCTATGAGTATTTGCTTTTGCAGGCAAGAAGAGCCTTCAGTTTTCTTCCTGACTTCTGGTGACTGTGTATTTTTATTTACATCTTCAATTTACGTCTTCGTTTAAGGGCTTCGGCGAGTCCCTATGTCGCATTGGAGATGTGAAAATTACTCCATTCGTAAATAATATGTGTCATCCAGTCAAGAAAAACTTTATTGGTTAAAAACAAAAAATGAATGGTGGTGTTATTATATAAAGGGTATGTAAATGTTATTGTAAAGACGTAAAGTGCCGATCTGCCCTCAGCGTAATGAATATAGATGTTAAAGGACAGGTGCACCTTAAACTGACATCAGTCATATTTATTATTATTATAACAGTGTATTTATACACAGTACTTGTACACAGATATATAGTTCTATCACTAACTATCCCTCAGATGAGCTGATAAACTAATGTCCCCACTAGTGATGGGCGAACTGTCCACAAGTTTGCGGGTCGATCGAATGGCGAATCGATGTGCACCACTTTGCATACTGATTGCCGTTCAATGAGGGCCTTGTACACCCTGTGTTGTGAGATATTTTCCTACCTAAAGTATCTGATAACACTGGCTGGGAGATGCTGACAGGCAGAGCTGAGAGTGAGACACAGAAAGCCTGCAAGGAGAGGGGCTTCCCCTGCACTGTGCACAGCAGCCTGTGCTCAGCTCCGTTCTCTTTCCACTGTCCCACCTCTGAGCTGTGTCTCAGGCAGTGCTGGCTGTAATTGGGCTGTGTGGTCCCCAGTGCTGGCACTATCAGGACTGTGTGCCTGCTCAATTTGGCCACCTACCTGTACCTGCCTAACCTGGGAGACATAGGCGTGCCCCCTGATTGGCCGCCCATGCCCGCCCGCTCAGGGAGCTCTGCCGGGTCCATTATGACCATGGTCCCTGTCCATGGTCATAATGTATTTTTGACATGTCCATTCCTGGTTCGATCAACCTTTTTCAAGCACGACTGATCAATCCCATTTGAAGAAGGATTTTTTTTTGTTTGATTTTCAGTTTGATTGTCGACATGTGGGGTCTCATCTGAATCCACCTTTGATAGATGGTTGTAATATGTTACCATAAGGCACCCAAAACCTCGTCTGAACACGGCCTTTTTACTCCAATTTAAAAAGCCCAAGATAAGACAATAGGTGTAGTAACAATGGAGTGGTACAAGTGGTGGTGAGTGATCTTGGTGTCAGAGGTTCTTTGATAGTTTTGTTTTAAGATGTTATGACAAGCAATGAGGAAATGTATTTCATCAGTGACACTGAGCCACACTTAGGTCATCAAAAGGTAGGCAATGCCAAGGTAGACATAAGTTCTGAACAGGTTGGGTCATACACATGAGAACATTGAGATACAAGAGGGGTATCATTACAAGCACATGTAGTTTGGTTCACAAGTCCGATGCAGAGATTAGAGGCATGGAAAGTGACGAGTAAAGGAAGAGCATCAGTAGGACAACTGATGGAACAGTCTTGGACAGAAATATATGAGCAAAGAAGAACAGTGGAAGACAGGTCAGAGAAAATTATGGAATCACAGATAAGAAGACCTTCTGAAGACAATTTACCACTGAAGCCAGGCAGGGCTCAGCTTAAATACCCTTTTCATCTTTCCCATTCTTGACATATGACCCACCACTGCCTTCACGAATGGACAAGTCTAAGAATCTATAAAGGGAATCATGACACAACCATCTCACTAAAGGTGCCCATACATGCATAGATATGCACTAGATTAATGGCCGATTTGAGCGCCATGCGTGCTCATGGCCATCTATCTAGTGCATATCTAATGCGGGCACCCCTGTCTGTAACCGGGATCAATCAATCATTGATGATGCAGCAGGGATATTGGAATAGTTTTTGGATTTTTTGTACCTTTTTTAACAAAAAAATATTCATACTGAGGTTAAAAAAAATTTAATTTCAGCAATATTTCTGTCAAAATGCTGAGATATTGGTGACAAGGCATCCTGGCGTCCCTCTGCTCGTTCACTGCAAATAAGGTAGATGTTTGGACTCTAGGCAGTATCTCCACTTATTGCAGGGGGACCCAGAAAGCCTTTTAACCAAGATGACAATGGGCAAATTAAAAAGCCAAATGGGCCAGAGATGGCCCCCAGGAAATAGTTTGCCCATGGTCTCTGACTTCTTCACTTAAGAAGAATGACCATGGTGGCATAGTCAACATAAGTGGTCATCTTCTCTGAAGAATGAAACCTTCATATGATAATGTAGTTTTCTTATGTACAATGGAACAACCAGCTTTTTGTTCTGTTTGCAGATGTCTCTGTGGTGACCAGAAAGTGTCGATCACACCCAGTAAATGAAGCAAGGCCTTTGGTACCCTCCCGTAGTGAGCCCCTACTTGTCGCAAATGGCCTTGTTCGGGATCACACGGGGGTGGGCAGCTCCGTGCTCTGACTTGTTCTCATGCCTGACAGCATGCCTCCCTCTTGTCAGCAGCAATTGACTGGTCAGATTCACCCTTGTACAGCAATTACAACAGCTCATTGACAGCACGGTGACCCAGCTGGACCTGATAATAGAAACCTATTGATTTTTGCGGGCTCGGATGTTCTAAAACAAACCCTATGTATTGTTATCTATTGTTTAGATTCCTTGCACACATCAAAATTTCAATGGTCTCTAAGAGCGAGCGGTGTGCTTTCCCAAATTCAGACGCCTTCCTGATCTAGGAGCTGAGATACCTTGAAAACACAACCCGTAAAACAAATATACATCTGTCATTTCTTTTCTGAATGTGTTACAGCACATACATGTACGTACATGCCAAGACTGTCACTGGAAGGGTGCATCGCAGATGAAACAGGCGTGCAACCCTATCCTAAAATAACTGTGTAACACTCATTGACTATAATACAGAAAAAAAAACATGTGTATATTCTTCTACAAAATCTATTTTTTATCTCTGGCTGGTATCCACTTATATCTCTGCCAGTGATATTCATGAATCCAAAATTAGTCAACTTGTAGAGACTCTTATCTCCAGACATTCACTTATTTATTAAGTGGTCTTCAACATGGTCAAGCCCAATGACGTTTGATTGTTTGTGGTTATTTTTTGAATTGTACTGTATTATATGTGAATATTTTTTGGCTGTATGTTGTGACCTAATTATATGACTATATATGCTGTTCTTACATTTCGTTATTGTAATTTGACATATACAATTCTCTGCCCAGACCAATGTTCTGAATGAAGCCCATGGGGCGAAACGCGTCGGGGGGATCAGATGACCATTGGAAAATTGTCGTAATTGAACTGTTCATGTATTTGTAACACCATTATCTTCTTCAACGTTTTTGTTTTATAACTGTTGACAAATCATCTGGACCATGTGTGGTCCCAATATGTCAAACTTCCAATTTTAATTATCATGGTCCGTAATATTACAAAATAAAGACCTTTTAATCAATACTGACCCTTTTGATGCCCGCAATTGCCAAATTTAGTGGTCCCGCTCCCAGGGACCGCGGTGTAACTAGGATTAATCTTCTCAGTAATTTTCCTGGCTAGGGCACATTTCTATCTCACCTATGACGCTGACACACCTTACCCCTTAGTGAATACTTTTTTTGACGTTTGATTGTTCTTCTATTCCAAGGAATAAAGGAAGCCGTGGTACTATTATAATTAATAAAGTTTGTAAAGACTGTGATTGGCTGTTTCTTAAATGTGAAGTTCCCTGAAGTTTTTAAAAGCTTGCAGGATTAAGGTGGCCATACACATTTCGATATCTCAGTTTTAATGACTTAAAACTATGGATTTTTAAGTCGATTGAATGAAAATCAATTGCCGAACACCTGGTTTGATCAACCAAGGTAAATGTGTGATCAAGGTAAATTCTACTCGAGCTGATCACACAAATATCTGACGGTTCTCTAGGTATTTGGATAGATTTGTTTGTGATCGCATGCGCTCGCCGCTCTGTAGCATGATCGTGTTTTAATCGTTCACACTGCGTGGTGGTACACTTGATCAATGTAAGACTGGTGCACAATCATAAACTCGCACAGCATGGTTAAATCTAAAGGTAGCCATACACTGCCCGCCTTGCACCCGATTTTTCGGGTGATCGATCGCCGTGCTTGCGGTTGCTTGGCTGAAAGTTGTGTGGCCCCATCTGGTGAGATAGGCCAGGAATCTCCCGCATGTCGGCTCGCACAGTGATCCAACATGAGGGTAAATTCCCGGTCGATCCCATTTCTTCAAATGGGCCCGGAAGTCCCCATTCAAAGTAATGGTCGTCACACAAAGGGTGACTGCCGATAAGCTAAGAATATACAGAATGTTCCAGCAAAGTAGGCAGGACTGGACCATGTAGTATTCACTCCATATCTTCCAGCCAAAAGCCCAGTGCCAGGAGGGATGTCTTCTCTGCAGTGTCAGGGCTGAAACTTTACCATGTGTATATACACTAGCAGTACCCATTCTCACACTGACCAACTTATGGAGAGACACATTATACAATCTGGCAATAAAAACTTACCCATGAGCAGCTATTTACATAAAGGTGGAGATATGATTCTGTGTCAACATATGTATTTATTGCAATGCAGAATGTTAATGTAAATACACCCCTTATACTATCTAATTGTAAAATGTCTTACTATAAATGGATGGATGGAGGGAATGGCTTGGATGGAGGGAATGGAAAAAAGTACAGTCTCCTGGGATGCATAGCAATTGATTCCAGGATGATTGGTACTAATAAAAGAAAAACTTATTATTACATATTCGGACTATAATTTTCCCATTGATTTTTGATGGCTTAAAAGTGCATCTTATAGTCAGAACAATTTGGTATGGGTTTATTCACATGGATCCTAGTAATACTAGTAGTATAATTGCACTTACAAAACTATGCATCTCGCATCGCATATATATAATTGCAGTTTAAAGTAGGTAATATTATGTATCTAAAATTGTCTTTCAACGCGTTTCGCCCACCTTCTGGGCTTCCTCAGAGAATCATCTGCTAACTTGTTTTTGTGTTTATTAATCTTAATAAACACAAAAAACGAAGCATATGATTGTTTTAACATGTATAGAATATGTGAATGTTGGTTAGCATGAATCATGCACTTAAATTGGGTAACTTAAATTGTAATAAGCATTATTCCCTGAGGAAGCCTAGAAGGTGGGCGAAATGTGTCAGAATCACAAAAATTTGATTAAATTAAATTTAAAAATTTCATATTTTTTCTATACTTTAATGTGAGGTTCGTATTTAATTTTTTGCTGTTTGACAAGGTCAAATTAAACATTTCAAAGAGACTGATAAAATGTAGAGATGGTCACAAAATGTTGACTAGTTTATTAGCTTCCGGGTGGTATGCCTGTACTGTGCTGTTTTCAATGATGCAGTAGAGGCAACCAAAGCAGGCTACACAGTATTTTGATGGTTTTCCTCCGCTCTCCATCCTTCCCTCTACACATTGCTGGTGCCACCGACGATAAGGTCTATGTGCTACCCCCCCCCCCCCCTGCCTCTTCGGTATCAGCAATAACACTGTTGAGATGGTGATGAAAGGATAAAGGATAGGTAAGAATAACCAAGTGTAGATCGGGGTGAGTTTGTTTTGTTTTGTAAAGGTTTGGGCAAACTGCCAGGGAGGTCAATATGTTAATTGCAGTACCTGAACACTTCATAAATAATAACAACATTATGGAAAAGTGGGTCTTACCAGATTGCACAACAAAGCTAAACATACGTGGGGTTCCAGGTTGGGCTGATTGGATGTGATCCGATCAATGGTTAGGGCAGGGGGAGGTCGTGACATGGAAGTGGTGTGGAAAGTCTTTGAAGGTGGACAGTGTCATTGGTGTTAAAATGATTACAGGACCCATCTGTAGGTGGTGTCCTATGGTCATTTGGGTCAACAAAGAGAGGCCAAAGAGAGTCAGTGATGTTGCATCTGGGGGCCTTATATGGTTGGTTTGAGTTGTGGCAGACGTATCAGTGGTTGTGAGAACCTTCAAAGACTGTCAACCTTGTATGGGAAGATGGTATTTGATTTTTTTGATATTTCAGTCTTATTGATGTTATTAAAGATTTTATTTAAATATTGTAAATATTTTGGATACATTTTGTAAATAAAAGGATCACTTTGGCCATTTAAATCCAAATCAGGTGTTTATTACTCGAAAGTAAGGCATCCTCCGGGTACCCCCCCAAAAAGGCATGCCCGAAGATACGGTACTGTAACTCTGGACAGGAGGAATCAGAATGACACAGGAGGATCAGAAGGGGTTACTAAAATGGAAATCCCCTCCTCTGAGTCTCCTGTGCCATTTCGATTCCCCCCTCGGATCCCCCCTGTGTAATTTTGAAGGTGATCCCCCCACCCTAATACCCCAGTATCTCAAAAGTTAATGGTTTGGGCAACTAGTAGTGACCATGCATGTTTGCCCTCCTTCTCGCCGGCGAGCAGTACAGGTGTTCGACCCACCCTGTTCCCCGGCAAGAAGGAGCTCTCTATTTTTCCTCTGGCAGGATCAGGAGCAGCGAGATCCTGCTGGAGGAAGAATTTTTTTCACTGAAGACCCGGTGGAGAGACCGGTCTCGCAGTGAAAAGCCGGCTCATAAACCCGGAAGTGACGTCAGTGACATCACATCCGGCTAGCACAACCAGGAACTATGCGTTTTTCAGATTCAAATTCCCCACCTAGAGGTGGGGAATTTGAATCTGCCTGCGAACTGGCGGACGGATCCGCCCGTTCGCGAAGGGACATGGCCGAAGTTCAGCAATCACTAGCAACTAGATTAGGCAACTAGTGCCCCCCCCCCACCATTGCTTATTTTCTATACCAGCTGTAAAGACAAGGGGACTTTACTGACCACCACAATTGTTAAACACCATACCCCCAAGGGGGATTTTAAAGTATGAGTCCACAGATTAAAATCAAAATCAAGTCCAGTAGTAAAGTCCAAGTCTATAAGAATTTCCAAATTGTATTAGTTCACAGTTAATGGTTCTGGATGTCAAAATTCTCCGGGGTGCCACTGATTGGTGAGCGTAGTAGCCATCATCGTGGTTGAAGAGGTTAAATCATTGTGAAGTGGATCTCCCCGCTCCTAAGCCTTGATGCAGCTGATACCCCAGTGCCGTATTCTTCTTCATGGAAAAATAAGACATCCCCCAAAAATAATATAAGAAGAAGGTTCAATGGAGGGAGAGACCGAAGGTATTCTGTCTATCCGTCCATTAAGTTTTTTCCTTTGCCTAAGCAAAGGCAAGGGGACTTTCAGAGAGGCCACCCCATCTTACTACATTACCCCAATCGGGGGTTTAAATCAAAAATAAACAGTGTCAAAAACACAATAAAGAAAAAGTCCAATATACATAAAATTCATAAATGTAAAGTCTATAGGTTAAAAAATAGAATAAGTCTTTAATCTTCTTGTAAAAAGGGATCCAAATGTCCACTTGACTGGTTATAACCAGTCTAGTCCAGTCCAGTGGACATTTGGATCCCTTTTTACAAGAAAATTACAGACTTATTCTATTTTTAACCTATAGACTTTACATTTATGAATTTTACGTATATTGCACTTTTTCTTTATTGTGTTTTTGACACTGTTTATTTTTGATTTAAACCCCCGAATACATCCAATTCATCTGTAGGTTTACTACTCTGTCCCAACAACCTCGGCGAGCGTTTCTATGAACTTCATCTATAATCAGGAGGTGTGGTTTTTATTCAGGTATCAAAGGTTTGGGTATTGAACCAGTCCACCAAAAGAGGCATATAGGAGGAATAGGGGGCCACTGTGTGGTAGATAGGTATCCCTCACATAGGTATATAACCTGTAGTGATGGCCAAACTTCGGCCATGTCCATCCGCGAACGGGTGGATCGGACTTTTAAAAAAGTCTGCCCGTTCGCGGACAGATTCAAATTCCCCGCCCCCATCTGGAACGCATAGTTTCTGGTTGTGCTGACCGGATGTGATGTCACTGACGTCACATCCGGGTTTGCGAGCCGGTTTTCACTGAAAGACTGGGTTCTCTACCCGGTCTTCAGTGAAAACATTCTTCCTGTGGTGGGATCTCGCTGCTTCTGATCCCACCGGAGGAAGAATAGAGGGCTCCTTCATGCCGGCGGACAGGGCGGGTCGAACACCCGTACTGTCCGCTGGCGAGAAGGAGGGCGAACATACTTGTTCGCGGCCGAACTGTCCGCATTGCGGGCAGTTCGGCCATCACTAATAACCTGATGGATTTCAGGAAATGAAAGGGTTGAGGTAGGAGTCTGTTATTCCCCCTGGATGTCCTCCGGTGTTCGACTCCCCTACAGTGTGTAAGGCTTTTTAAGCCCCTAAAATCCCCCAAAAATAAGACGTAGGGCATCCTTAGGAGCTGTTACGCCTCCACAGGGGTAATGACAGATGACACCAACGACAGAGGGAGGAGTCTG
>CM070037.1:119737134-119747401 GCA_036250615.1 Ptychadena robeensis | reverse complement strand
ATGCATAGGGCATAGCAACTCACCTGTGAAGTGGTCACACGCTGGCCCAGCTTTCCTAATTAACTTTGGTGGCCCTACATCAGTAATATTGTCAATGTTGATGAGGAAAACAAGGTCTACATATGAGCGCTGCACCCAGGGGGGTTGCTGTCAGGTTTTGACTGCCCGACGGGATTTGGTGAGATATGTTGACAGGGGGAGGGTCTGGATCGATGTTATGTGCGGCCCTTTAGTGATGCCGAGGCCCACCACTGCCCTAGGTGCCTCAACCCTTGGGAATTCTCCAGCGGCCCTCCTCAGTCCTCCACTTGTGGCCCCTGAAACCTTACTGTTCATGCATAGGGTATAGAAACTCATATTGCATCACATAACCTCTGAATCAAAACGTACATCACCCTACTACAGTGTTACCCAATGCTTGAAGTATCATTTAAAATAAGTTTTGTTATTTAAAAATAAAAAGTAATGTCTTCTAGCTCGGCCTGTCATCATTCCCACATAATAAAATGCTTATACGAGTCAGTATAGATTGAAAAAGTTATGTTCAGCCCTTTAGTGATGCAGAGGGCCGCACTTGTGGCCCTCCATATGAACACAGTTGCCCACCACTGCACTTGACCACAGCATTAGACTACAGAAAAGTCATTATATTCCGATTCTGCTTACCTGTATGCAAGGGAATACCGAAGTGTTTGTGTGGAGTGCACATGGGGACAGAATCGGAGTTAAACGCTTGAAGGCATTTCTGCGTCAACCTCTTCCTTGCGGTCTGATTGACCTTTTGTGAAATGTCGGAGTTTTCGCCAAATTGTTTCATTTTACCGAATTCCGTCAGCGATTTCTCTGTGTCGCCATTTTCATCGTATTCGCTCGGGAACATGTCTTCTTGCAGCATTTGCTCTGAAGCGCCGTCGGTATTTATGCCATTGCAGTGCGCTTGGGAAGGTGCAGCGTTGGCCTTTCGCCTGTGTCCCGAATAGGATCGGTGAGCCGGCCTTTGAAATGGACGCCTGTTGTTGAGAATCTTTAGCAGTTGCTCGTACTTTTCTTCGTTTTGCAGCATTTCGTTCAGGACGCAGATGGGAGATTTGTGCGCGTCCCATTTGTTTTTACCCAGTCTTTTCAGGTGACCTCGAACGTGGTTTGATAGTCCAATTTTCGTATCAAACCAACCTCCGCACAAAGCGCATGTGTGCTCCGAAGGGCTCTCAGATTTCTCGATTACTGTTGGCAAAAAGAAAAAAGTCAGATTTCAAATACTCATAGAAAACACTGTACAAGGAACAAAGCGGCCGGCTGGGCAGAAGCAGAGAGAGTTAACCATCCTGCGTGACCCCCCCTCTCATCGCACAGAGATGTGCTGGCCCCGCCCTGGCAGCCTGGCCATTACTTTAAATGGAGGCCCGCTGTCCCCATTTAAAGTAATGGATTTCGACCAAGGTTTTCCAACGGGTTGAGTTCCTTTGAGCAGGATCAACTGTTACTGCTCGAACGAACCACGGATGATTTAAATCTTGTAACAGATTAGAGCAACATTGGCTGCTGTGCGTGCGCCCGATGTTGCTCTAATCTGTTTCTTCATTGAGCCGTGTATGCCTGGCTTTACTCTTTGATACTCTATGGGGTATAGCTTTTATCCCATTGGGGGGATGGCAACTCCTGGCATCCAAAATAGTGTATACAAATATTCATATCTGGGTACCAGTGAAGGATATCTGCATTCAAATGCTTTGTAGTTGTATTCCATTGGATTTAACCTCTTAACCCTCTGGGCGTTACAGGCTTTTCGCGCCATTTTTTATGGCACGAAAAGCCGTTTCCCCCGCAATCGCTCCGCTGTGATTGCCGGCTCTCCGCCCAGCCCTCTACACACCGCCAGTGTCAAATAGACGCCGGCGGTGTGTGGGGAGGAGAGCGGCGCCACCTCCATTATCATGGAGGTCTATGGCGCCGCCCCCCGCCCCTCTTCAGCATCACAGCATCGCAGGCACACGGAGGGGCGCCGTTTGTGGGCGATCCCGGCATGGGCGAACTGAGTTCGGGCATAGCGCCCAGGAGGTTGAAAGTACTAAGTCTCAATTATGTAAGGGCCCCCACACACCTCTAGATTTATCTGACAGATTTCCTTTAAATCTCATTTTCTTTTACCAAAACCATGTAATATGAGGGACTTTCTAATCCATCAAGTCTACCTGTGTTCAGTGGCAGAGGACTCAATTTTATTAGTGATCAGCAAATTGTTTTTGGCTTCATTCACCTTCTGGTTGGTTTAAGTGTATAGTTATTTATTTATTATCAAGTTTAATATGGAATAGAAGATTGGATTTTGTAATACTCCTAATCTGAATAGTGGTGGTAGCCCCTTGGAGTTTACATCTAAGGCATTGATGGCGAACCTTTTAGAGACGGAATGCCCAACCCACACTTATTTATCTCAAAGTGCCGACTTGGCAATTTACCTGAATTACACACATACAAATCCCCGGGGTTCAGTTGTCGTTCATAGGGGATCAGTGCAGTTACAAGCTTTCTGTAAATACTAGGCTGCTGATGGACTACAGACACAAGCAAGCATATAGTCTTGTTCCCTGGCATTCTGACAGAGCATAAAAGGTAAAGAACCAACTTGCTGTGTAAAGAAACTACAACTGCAAGCATTACATTCTGACAGTTGCTGAAGAACTACACTGCCCAGTATGCCCTGCTGCCTTTTCTAGCTGTTGTAGAACTACAACTTTGAATCTGTGAGAATCTCGCGTGAATACATTCGTTTGGGCGAGCCCAGCTGGCAACATGCGGGTTAGTATGAACTCAATGTAATACGCTGTGATTTTCCGCTGTTGAAAAAAAGCCGGAGCCGCCTTGATAACATGGAGGTCAATGGCACCGCCCTGCCTTTTCACTTATGATGCGGAAGAGGCGAACCCAGAAGAAGTTGGCCGCCCATACTCCGATCTGCTCGGGCTTGCCAGCAATACGTAAGTATTCCCAAATGTAGCTCCCGGTGAGTTTACGGGGCAAGCAAACTCACCCGAGCTACGTCTCGGCTCAGGTGAAAGGCCTCAGAATTGATCCCTTTTGAAGTTTCGGCAGGAGCCTTGGAGTGAGTAGTTATGATTCCTTAGTAATGTTATGTAGTTTTGTTTGTTTATGTAAAAGGTCTCCCTGTAAAGCTGGCCATACACCTTTAGATCTCGCTGTCAGATATCCTTTAGATCTACCAACAACTATGTAGTGCCGGGTCCTCTGCGATTGAACACAGGTAGACTTGATGATTTAGAAAGTCCCTCATATTACATGGTTTTGGTAAAACAAAAAGAGATCTGAAGGAAATCTGACAGAGAAATCTAAAGGCGTATGGGGACCTTAGGGAAGGGACTTTACCTCCTTAGCGCACCACTAAAAATTACACTGTCTGCAAGTCCCGCCCACCCCACCATCATTAATCCTGCTGGCTGGGATGCGATCGGGACGGTGCTGAAACCCCGAAAATGCTGCAGCGATTTAGACAATCGCTGCAGCTTTCCACACGTGTATCGGGTGCACCTAATTCTCGCTGACCTTTTGGTTGGGGTTGAACCCAAACGCAGAACGAACTGGGATCGCCTCAACCACTTGGGAGGTTAAATAGGTTAAGGGGTATAAAGGTGGGCGCTAGGGCAAGATGGGGGTAGACCAGAGAAGACTTTGGGAGGAAGTCAGCCAGAGGAAGAGCCAGGAGGATCAAAGGACAGGTATGACCAGGGTTGAGCAAGGCATACACAGCTTGATTTTTAATTGATTCAAGCACAATCGATTGCCGTGCTCATTCAAGGCGACTGATTGCTCTTAAATCTAATGTGGTCACCGGTGAATCGAACCCACTTGAAGAAACTTGATTGAACAGGGAACCAACATGTTTGTAAACCCTGTCCGACTTATGTTACAGTTCTCCTCTCAGTCGAGGAAGCTTGAGGGCAGCGAGATGACATCATCACACAGCACTCAAGGGTTCCTTGATTGCCAGGGCATCGACCCGTGTACCCTTTAGCAGGGTACAGACGGCTCAATATTCAAACCATACGATGTACCCTGCAGCAGAGTGATGACGTCATCACGCTGCTGTCAGATATCGGCCGGCTGGGGAGAGACAGCTCTGCTCTCTCCCCGGCAGCTGAAGCTTTGCTTGGAGACCCGCGGTCTCTAAGCAAAGCATCAGACATCAGCCGTATTTACGGTTATGTCCGATAAAGCTGTTTTTGAGCGAGATTGATTTGTCCCGCTCGAAAACAGCGGTGGGCGCAGAGGATATGAGTCAGATAGATGGCCGTGAGCCCCACGTCTGTACCCTGCTTTAGTGTCTGATTACTAGTATGCCCCCCAATAGTAGTAGAGGGAATTTTTTTTACGCATTAGATGCGTTTATTCTTTTCAATTATAATATTCTGAGGGGGGGTTTCCACAATGTTTCCTACATTTAGCACAGTGCTTGGCAGGGATCCCAACGGATCACATACACTTTAGCTGGCCGGCGGATGTCTGAACACAGCATCCGCCGGCCAGCTAAAGTGTATGTGATGCAGTGGTTAACGTACTCTACTATCAGCGGAATGGCTCCGTAAGAACACAGCATGCACCGAGCAGGTAAAGTGTATGTGCTCCGTTGGGACTCCCCACTAAGCACTGCGCTTAGCGTAGGGGGTCCCAACGGATGTGGAAACATCTTACAAATCAAGCTTTCAACAACAAAATCCTAAACTTTATTAAAAAGACAAAATGGCACCCACCTTTCCTAACACGCTTTGTTGGCGTTCCTGTCCTCCTGAAGTGTTGCATTTTATCACTAGTTGCAATTTGCTCTGGAGACACGACATGGCGTGCGTCATACGTTAATCCGGCTCTGTGTAAATGTCCGCGAACATGATTGGACAAGCCAACGCCCGTTTCAAAGGTTGCCGGACAGTAAGGACAAGACTTCTTTTCAAGGGCCAAATCGCTCCAGTGGAATAAAGAACTGTGGCCTGCCAATCCAGCCTCAGCGTTCTCCATATCGAGCTCAGACAACTCGTGCATGTAAGCCTCTCCCTCACCATCTTCAAAATACTCTAAATAAAAGCCGTCGTTATTATTATCGTAATGCAGGCCGTTGTCTTCGCCGAGCTCGAGGTCCTCGGTTTTTTCTTTAAAAATTGGGAAAACGCCTTTTTTTGTGGGGCTGCCATACGGATCCTCTGGAGACTCGGAGTAAATTTCGTTATTGTTCCAGGAGTCGTAGTCGTCCTTTTTATCGGACGAGTCGAGTTTTTTGAGGACGACGTAAGTCATTTTTTGGAGGAAATCGGGGTAGCTGTCCATATCTTCTTCGGTGACCGGCCTTTCCAGGTCGGCTTTCAGCACCCTTTTGACGGCCACCCTGTCTTTAAAGCCAACCAGTCTGCCTGGGAGACGGTTATGAGGATCCATGATCAAGCACTCTTCCTCGAGATCGGGCGAACTGGAAAATTGATGGGAGGAGTTACCCTCTTCCTTCTTCAAATTGAGCGGGAAGATGTGCGATTTTTTCAAGGGTTTGTAGCCGTCCCACTTCTGATTGTACGTGTACGAGTTTATCTTTGAATTTTTCCTCATTTTTAAGTACCTGTGTTTTTGGTCATTGCTAGTGAAAAGCAGAGATTTATTTGGGGAGATGGAAGGAGCGCCCACGGACTGAGCAGCACTCTTCCGAGCTTTTTGGATCTTGTTTTTTCTATACAACTTTGTGAAAGTGTTACTTTGACCCACGGATCCGTACGGTCTCTTGGCGTCCTGCTTCAGAACAGAATTCTTTGGGAAAGAAGGGGTCTGTTTCGTAAATTCTTTACTCTCGGCTTCGAGTTCGTTATCTGAGAAATGTTCTTGTTTAATTACAATGGGACCATTAAACTGGTCCAAGGAAGTTGCGGGATGTACGTATTCGTTGTGCTTTTTTAAAATGTAGCGGCTTGGTGCGGTGAATGGACACATCTTACACATGAAGTTTGCGGGCTTTTTGGAAAGTAAATAGGAACTTTTGGGGTTTTTCCTCTGATATTTCCTAGGCGGGTGATCGGACTTGAGAACGGAACACTTCACCACGGCCCCATGAGCGATACTTCTATGACAATCCAATTCGTTTTCGGTAACGGCCATAAAGTTGCACTCCTCGCAGCAATAATAGCGCTTGTCTTTTTCGTGCGTTTTGGCGTGCTGCACAAAAGTCTTCGGGCAGTTGGTTCCGAACACGCACTGTGGGCATTGAAGTCGGGCGCTCCTACCTTCGTCTTGGAGCTCTTTCAACTCGCGAATCTCCTCCATCAGTTTCTGCCGTCGCTCCTGGTGGATGATCATATGTTTAAGGAGGGAATTCCGGTCTCGAAATGTTCGCCCGCACTCCCTGCAAGCATACGGCCTGGGAACGTTAAGGTGTCGGAAGTGATTGTTGCCATCCAGGTGATACATCATGTGTCTGTGAAGGTGTTTCTTCTCCCTAAAATTCACATTGCACTTTGTGCATGGGTAAAACGCTGGCTCTTGATCGTTAGTGCACGTCGGTGGCGACTGCGACCCGCAGCTTTGTACATCGCTAGAAAAGAACGGATCGACGTGAACGGGTGAGGTGTCCCCAGAATAGTCACACACGGGGCTATAAACGTAATGATTGAACGCCTCTATAGCTTCTTTTGGAAGATGATCTTCCGTGTCGTCGAGAGGCGACTCGCACTTGATATTCAGTAATTCGTAATTGTGCGCAGCAATCGCTTGCTCTTCGTCGCTGTGATCCATCATTTCTATATTTAACAGTTTCGATTTCTTGGAAATATTTACATCGTTGTAAGCATCTTCGGAATAGCACCGCGTGATCTTGCTTCCGTCCATTTTCCGCTTGCGCTTTTTTTGTACCCTTACCACACAGTTCTTTTCGGGCTCCGCCGTTTGTTCGTTGTTTACCGAGTCCATCTCGGTGCCGAAGTTACCGTTGCTATCGCCTAAAGAATCGAGGGCGCTGGAGCAACTTTGCATCTCATTCGCAGGTAACGTTTCTCTATCGCCGCACTCGTCTATCGGGCCTGCTAAGGTGCTGTCCGATCGAACACTGTTCCCGTTAGACGTTTCACAACCGAGTGAGGAGGAGGTAGGATGTTTAAGGTTGGAATGGGTTTCTTTCTTGGCGTGTGCTACGTCAGGTAACAAGAATAAAACCTGCTGACTTGACATCTGTACAGAGTTCTTTGTTGGTTGATGAAGATCGTAAGCTGAACACAAACTTGATGGATCTGGGGATAAGGAAATCCCGTCCGTATTCGGGATGGAAGTTTTATTTAGGGAGAAGGAAACTGGTCCATTCGTTTCTTTAGGCAAGACAGGATTTTCACTTGAGACAGTAGTAGCACCTTCATGAATTAAAAGGGAAGCCTGGGCTTTGTTTAAGGCTTTCTCGGGCCTGTCCTTGGACAGTTCTTCAGGCACAGTCAATGAACTTTTTTTCTGAGCAGGTGATTCACAGGCTTGTACTTTCTTATATACTACATTTTCCTCAACGGAGTTGACATTGGTGTCCTCTTTGAGGCGCTCGTTAGCATCAGCACTTTCAGCACTTATTTGGGACTCCTCCATACTGTTTTTCTTCCCATTAAACAATCTCTAAAACAGAAGAAAAAATTTATAAAGTATACTTCAATAGTATAACATATCAAAATGTGTTACCAACATTCAACAACACAAAGCTCTAATACATATTAGTAATAAAAAAACCGAACATGAACAAGACTTGTAAGCATCTATTAAGCCCCCATATAGATCACTCCATAAAATTTCCATTAGATCTACCAACAACTATGTAGTGCCGGGTCCTCCAGAATACATAGTGATGGAAGGGTAAATACTGCTTATGTATGCTGGGTCCCTCCCTGAGGAATAACATATGATTGGAAGGTATAGATCACTGCTATGTAGTGCTGGGTCTCCCTGAGAGAAATCCATAGTGATTAGAAGGTAATATACCACTGCTATGTATTGCCTGTGTCCCTCCCTGAGAGAATACATATTATTGGAAGGTATATATCACTGCTATGTAGTGCTGGGTCCTCCCTGATAGAATACATATTGATTGGAAGGTAATAGATCACGCATGTAGTGCTGGGTCCTCCCTGAGAGATAAAGTGTTGGAAGTATTTAGCACTGCTATGTCGTGCCTGGGTCCTCCCTGAAGAATACATGTGGTTAGAAGGTATATATCACTGTAGATAGTGCCAGGGGAATCCTCCTGATAGCATAACCATAGTGATTGAGAGGGTACAATGACGGTATGACAGCCGATGGGGGAACTAGGGGTCCCTCATGAGAGCCCTCAGAAAGGCGGGTTTTTAAGGCACAATTGATCTATAAGTGGCTGATAGTTAAAAATTAATCATCTTTTATTAAATAAATATTTTAAAAGAACATG
This sequence comes from Ptychadena robeensis, assembly GCA_036250615.1. NCBI lineage: Eukaryota > Metazoa > Chordata > Amphibia > Anura > Ptychadenidae > Ptychadena > Ptychadena robeensis. Next base: position 119,738,961 of record CM070037.1, on the reverse strand, counting down.
TCAGTTTACAATAGGGAGTCAGAGCCTTGGACAAACTTGGGGATGACTCCCCATATCGTGACATATTACCATCATAAAATCCACAGAATGCCTCTTAGTCATAGATATAGGTACGTTTACAGTTACTGGTTAGAGGTATGTCTCCTACATGTTTCGCCTGTGCGGCTTACTCAGGGAGATGTCTCTAAACCAGTGTTGTTCATTTGTACCCTCTATATATGTTTTTGGGTGTGGCACAAGACTTATGTCCCCTCCTCTACCATCCTGTGTTATTTATAGTGATTGGAAGGTTTATATCACTGAAATGTAGTGCTGGGTCCTCCATGATAGAATACAAAGTGATTAGAAGGTATATATCACTGCTATGTAGTGCTGGGTCCTCCCTGATAGAATACATAGAGATTGGAAGGTATATTTCAATGCTTTGTAGTGCCGGGTCCTCCCTGATAGAATACATAGTAATTGGAAGGTATATATCATGAATATGTAGTTCCGGGTCTTCCCTTATAGCAGTGATATAAACCTTCCAAGCACTTTAGTGCATGTGGAACCCTAGCCTACACTTTCCTGAACATATGCTACATTCAAGTCTTCCTCAATGTTTACAGATAACCAGAAGTTCATGGGGCATGTCTGAACAGTTCCAGGAAAATTAAACCTTTTAACACTCCAAAAAGGTGATTAACAAGGCGTTGCCATAATTAAGTCGCATTAAAAAGTTTCAAGACATCGTATGTAATAAGTTTAAAGTGAACTTATGTTCCATTAATCGCCTTATGCTCACGATTTTCATCACATGTGAAAATCGGCATTGACCGCGTCCATTCAGTTAAATGGGCTTGTCCCCACTTAACTGATGGTCGTGATCTGATCACTCCCATAGACATGAATAGACACAATTTTGAAACACATAGAGCAGTGGTTCCAAAACTTTCCTGGCAGGGCCCCCTTTTCTATTAAGGAAAATTATCGGGCCCCCCCTCCCTATTGTAACACAGGTTGAGAAAGAGGGCGCCCTGGAATACCTTCGGGCCCTTCTAGGGGGAGCCACCCCCCAGTTTGGGAACCACTGACAGAGAAAGAATGGACGCAATTTTTTTTTTATAATGGGGGCGATTTAAAAAAAAAAGTGCGGGTGAAGATCGCCTGTTCAATTTAAATTAAAGTCGGGAGGCCAATAAATCTTATGTGGGGACATAGCCTTAAATTTTTGGACAAAAAGAGAAGAGAAAGCGATATTGGAAATCCTGAAAAATTGAAACCTATCAAGTCTATGTTGCGGCTGATTACAAACCAGAGGTAGACAAATGCGCGCTCGCTCCATTTGAGATTATATATTAGCGTTTCTCAACAGGAAGCAATGTTGCTAACGAAGTGGTAAATTCAGTGTTAATGAGTGGCTTCACTGTTACCACCTCAGAGGTAGAACCTTACATGCCTCATCCATCTGTTCTGGTGTTAGAGGTTTCGGGAGAGAACAGACGCTTCCCAGTTAAAACAAGTTTGCTGGTGCCCCCTGAACAGCGGGGGGACGAACCAGTCATACTGGGATTTCTGACATCCGCACAGATACACACTCTCTTCCTGAATTTCAAGAAACATATAATAAGCATGAAAATTATCATTTTTGTAACACTGTTTTATTTGCTGGTATTCAATGCAGTTTCTATTGGAAGCATTTTATAAACTGTGAGACTTCAAATAACTAAAGCCCCCCATACACCTTAAAGCTAGCCATACATTGTCCGATTCCATGGCCGATCGATCACCTATCCAGTGTTCTCCCCAGAGGAGATTGGCCGGGCGGCCCGCCCGGGAGATTTTGGT
>CM070037.1:119666226-119676574 GCA_036250615.1 Ptychadena robeensis | reverse complement strand
CCGTCTCCCCGGGCGTGCTCATGCATTATAGGTAAGCATGCTGGGGGAAGGCATTTGCCCAGATGCTGCCCCCCCCCCCTTGTGATGTCACCCTGGGCAACCACCCATATTAGCAATTATCTAAAACCGCCACTGCTTACATTACATAATAATAAATGGTAATAAACATGGTCAATGAGATGCTGACATTAGCATACAAATTGTGTGCAGACTAAAACTGAGCACAGCACCAAAGCATAGAACTGATCGGCTCAGTTTCTGTCTGCATAAATATTTGCATACTAATTAAAAAATGTCAGCATCTCATTGACCATCTCTAGTTGTGAGTTTTGTTTTTAATCTGAGTGACTCAATTTGGCACCTAGTCCTGGAGTTGGGAGTAACATATGCAGCACTCTATCTACAAAACTAGTGGCACAATGAGTCTGACAGTGATAACTAGAACAAAGAGTGGTAGGTAAGTTACTAAATAAAAAAAACACAACTTTTGTGGACCAAATGTACCATATGTTTCATTCCATAAGACGCACTTATGGAGTGAAGTTCTTGACCCCCCCATGGCCAAGTGGCTTGGCCAGTAGTTCCATACTTGGCCTGACCTCCAGGAACTCTGTTATGTGTGGCTTTGAGTGGGGAAAGTACCTGCGTCTACTGTGTGTTTAAGCCACCGGCGCCCTGCGACAACTTCCCTGCAGAACACACAGCGGAGGGTTTTTCTCAGCCGTGTGTGTCCTCCTGACAGCTTCTCCGTATGCACTTCTATATACAACATAGTACATCTGTATATAGGGGTCCACCTTATCTTGTGATGCTTTTAAATGACCACAAAATAATAAAATTAGTAACAAACTGTAAAAACCAATAGCAAAAGCCCATCATTTTTGATGTGCCATCTATTTAACTTCAAGTAAATAAACTTTATGAACTGGCCTATAGTCGCAGCAGGAAAAAAGGGAAATAACCAAGAAATGTCCCTGCTGGAAATCTTTCACTTAAATTCATGTTCTGTAGTGTAGCGCAGGCCTGGTACCCTCACCTGTCCTCACCAGCTTGCGGGCAGCCGGTGAGCCAAATGGCACAAAGCTTTGGTGGAAGACCCAGCTACTACACCTTGCAGCCCCTGAGGTACTGTTCATGTGCCAATGTTCTAGTAGGGTGGCCAATTCTGTGGTTCCATGGAATGGTTCCATGGGTGGGCATCTGCACACTCTGTGCAGGTGGTCGGGGGTTAATCCGACTAATAACCTGTGTATCTTCATTGTTTATATTCTTTTGATTACTGATTTTGTATTTTTCTAATTCTTAACTAGGATTGCAAAAACAGCCCTTTCCGTGCAAGTAAATACAGTCTTGACAAAGCCAATAAAAAGGTGAAACACGTCGACCATTTACTACAACTGTAAAGCTGGCTATCCACGGGACAATTTTTCAATCGATCACTGTGTGTGTTCCCAGTGATCAATTGTTCGGGAATCAAATGCGGCCACCCTTTGTTCGAGCGAGATCGATTGAACTCTTTCGAAGACAGCTTGATCGAACAGGGAACCAACATGTTGGTAAATCTCTGTTTGATTGCCATTACTTTGTAAAGTATCGAACGGGATTGGGCAAAATGCTGCACATCGATTCGCTGCTCAATCCACGAATGCTTAAGTGCAGTGCGGTGACATCATCATACTGCGCTCAAGCATTCAACAACCATAGAGTATCGACCCGAGTATGGGGACTAAAACTGGGCAGTATATGTGGAAGATCTATAAATATATTTGCTGCATTTTTATGTCCATTCTATGAATCTTACCCTCCCTGGCGTTATGGCCGTTTTATGCTATTTTCACAATTACAAGCCCTCCTCTTGCACATCGTGTTGTTCGATTTTACGATTGTGCACCAGTCTTACAATGTTGGATCGTACCACCACGCAGCGTGATCGAATTAACAGGCGTAGTACGATTGTCAATATGATTGTAATTTGGATTCCAAATAAGATTTTAATTCCGATCATAATCCTGAGTCAAATTCAGATCGTAAGCCTGATTCAAATTCCAATCAGAATTATAATTCCAAATCCAATCGTAAATACCTATAAAAACCCTTTAGATATTTGTACGATTGACTGAAATTTACCATTTATGTCCCATCATTTTTAGATTGATTTATCAATCAATTTTGATCACTTTTGGTCGATAGTACCAGGTTGGCAGGAATTGACTTTTGTTTGATGCTCTTAAAAATCTATAGTTTTAGGTCGATCGAAAGGAAATATTAAACCGTGTATGACTAGCTTTACGGTCCACACACACGTATCGAGTGGGGACCGACAGATGAGCTGTGGATGACGTCATCATACTGCTCTCCATCGCTCACAGCATCGGTGGGCTCCCTTTGTGTGCCGGCCGTTAGTTTGGACAGGGACGCCGCTCCCCATTGAAACTAATGTCATCGGCTAGAGATTTACAGACCTGTCCGACCAAGCTTTGGGCATGTGGGTACCCCGATCCGTGGCCGATTTTGCGGCCGGCCAATGGCAGCGCACATCGGTCGGGGACAAAATTAGCCGTGGCTTGTTATGTGTGTGGTGACCCTTAGCCTCTCGCAAAGACAAACCTATAATGTTAATCTTACTTTCTATTGCCTGCATCATGACTGAAGAAAAAGCCTCCAGGCTGACGAATGTTGTATCTGTCACCGGCACACCTTCTGTTCTCTCGATGTGGTTCCGAGTCATCCTGCTGGAAATTGTGTAAAGATGAACTCCCAATAAACAGTTTTTAGGTTGTATTTAAGTATTATAAACTTACAGGTCTCTCTCCAGGCCGTCTGTAACAAAATGTTCCTTTATCCCCTAAATCTTCATGATTTTGTACAATATACTCGTTTGTCTTTCTAAAATAAAAAGTTTAGAAACATAGAAATTAAAAAAGTATTTCAGGTCTTTGTATAAAGTTTGTTAAAACATGGTTTCAAAGAAAGTAAACACAGAGAAAGACTAGGGCTCCACTATGCGCTGGGATCCGCAGATGTCAGCGCAAGCCTCCCATGGATGTGGATCGTTGCGTTGAAATCCACCTGACAGAGGCGGTGACTGACGTATCAGGAGCTCTGATGGGTCGTGAAGACAGCACTTTCATTGTCACCAAAGGGGTAAAATCCCTGGGGTCAGTACAAGACCTTCTCTCTGTGAGTACTGGCAGGGAGGGAAGGGACGAATGGTCGACTTGACCACAACTTTAGTAACGATGACAAAAACATTGTTTGTTATTGTCCTATTACACACATATATAGATATATATATATATTGTACAGGACGCCAAGGAATGGTCCTGAATGGGATATATGTGTCACCCATTTTCGGGCTGGGTCACCTTTAAGATAACCCTTGGGATGCTGGAGAGGGGTTGGTTTGGGCTGCACAGCAGCCATATAATGAGGTCAGGTGAGCTCATCAGGGGGAACTCATGGTCTTGCTAAAAGACATGTCTATGAAGGACAAGCTGGATCCCTTCCCCCTGTGGACTACACGGACTGTTGATCGTGACACAACGTGTTTGGGGTTTCTGTTTTGAGGATATTTTGGAACGGCTGCCATTAAGCCTTTTTGTTGTTTGGTTGGCTCAATAAAGCATGGTTTGGGACTTTTGCTGCACTATAGTGTGGTGAAGATGAACCCCTAGAACCCCTCGAATTCACAATATGTTACAAGCAGGCCCGTATCTAGCCTTTCTGGGGCCCTTTTCAAAGTTGCCTAGTTGGCCCAGTTGTTGAGAGTGTGTGTGTGTGGGGGGTGATTGTGGGGGTCAGGGTTCTATCGTTCGGCCGGCCTAGCTGTTTAACGGTCGGGGTGTGGATTCCTATTGTTCAGCTGGCTAAGTTGTGTCGGGAGGCATGCAGAATATGTGTGCAGGGTAGAGCACCAGATTGGGTCCCTATGCGCCTGCATACTCCACATAGCTGGAAAGACTTTCCTGGATCCAAGTATCTTTTTTGTCATTTGCACAGTTGTTTGCTGCCTTTTTCTACTGAAAAGTGCAGAGGTGAATAATAGTTGCTGTCTTCATCTATAATATTAATAATAATATACAAGAAGCCATTACTTATTGTAGAAGAATAAATATTATCTGAAGACCCTGCAAACACAGTATTACATTCAGTTCATAAATGGTTATAAATGGCAGTTAACCTCCTTGGCATAATGCCCAAACCCAGTATGTGCACATTGTGTTCTTAAAACAAACTCTGCCCATGCCGGGATCGGGCAAACACGGCTGTGCTGTGAGAGCCCACAGTGATTCTGTGCCATAGACCTCCATGTTATTGGAGGCAGCGTCGCTTTCCTAGCCCATATCACTGGTGTCTGGATGGCGCTGGTGATGTGTAGAGAGGAGGGCGGGAAATCTGGGCAGTGTCAAATGCAGCGATCGGCCATACTGCGCTGTGAGGCGCCGGTGAAAATGGGGCAAAAACTCTGTAACGCCAGGGAGGTTAAAGAAACGTCCTGTTTAGCAGAAACATATCTTTGTACAAAGCATAAAATAACTCCGACCAGTTTTTATCTTTACAAGCTAATCATAACACACAAAGACTTACCCTATTCCATCCATAGAAGTAAAATCTGTATTTTTCTGCTGAGCGGAGGACGATGAGTGTTTTGTTGATGTTTCTCCCTTAAATGGGACCATAGTGTTGCCTGTTAAATGTTCCCAAGTTTAGTCCAGGCTTTGGGTTATAAGAAAAACATACAAACTTCACGTACCCATGGCGGCATTAAATATTATGGTAAAATTCCCTACAGAATATACAATTCACTCAGGGGATACTGTACCCTGTTTCCCCGAAGGTAAGACCTAGCTGCTATCCCCCCGTGCTTCTAATATAAGCCCTTCCCAGAAAATACCATGTCCCAGAGACAGCTTCCATATTTAGGGAAGACCTGACAGGAGGTGTTTTGTCATCTCTTCTAAATTTAGAAATAAGCCCTAGTGCATTTTTTGCACCTAAAATTAATATAAGAGAGTGCCTTGTATTCAGGGAAACAGGGTTATAAGATGCTGTTGTCTGTTGTTGGAAGAGCTCCTGATTAAAACAAAGGAGCCTTCTACTACACCTTTATAGAAAGCTGAAGATGACTGCTTTCCCTTTATGCATTACCTCTACATACCTTAGTGGACTTTCTTTTATTGTTAAAAGCAGGATGGAAATTTCCCACCCGGTGACTTCACTGACGTCATCAATGATGCCAGGAATGTGAGGACTCTGGACATCTATGCCGGTTTCGGCTTTACAGGTGAACGCCATAGGTAGCCGCACGTCCCAGACGTCATCAATGATGCCAGGGATGTGAGGACTCTGGACATCTATGCAGGTTTCGGCTTTACAAGTGAACGTCACGGGCAGGGCAGCCGCCAGAAATAGGCAGGACTTGTTGAGCGGGGGGGGGGGGGGGGGGGGGGGCGATGCTAGCAGAGAGATGTCCCCCCCTGAGGGCGGCCCTGGTCACGGGTAGCCGCACGTCCTCAACATCATCAATGGTGCCAGGGATGTGAGGACTGGTTTTGGCTTTACAGGAGAATGTCACGGGTAGCCGCACGTCCCTGACATCATCAATGATTTCAGGGATGTAAAGACTTGGGACACCTATGCTGGTCCGGTGTTTTGAGATATTTTGCTACCCTGAGATATTTTGCTACCCTTACAACTGCACATGTGCAGTTTTTGGTAATTTCAGGATTAAACTTATGAATTGCTGGTGTCAAGGTTAGAGGTTGGGGGGGGGGGTTAAGGTTAGGGGGAGTGGTGCTTAATAGTAGGGGTGAGTTTTGGAGGTAGGGGGTTAAGTGTAGGGGTTTGGGGGGGGGGGGGGGGGGGGGGGGTTAACACTAATCTAACCTCCCCAATCCCCTAACCTTAACCCTTGGAACCCTGAAAAAACTTACCTTAACCCCCCCCCCCCAAAATCCTTAACCTTGACACCCGCAATTTGCGATTAACCCTGAATTCACTAAAAACTAGGGCTATCTGCACATGCGCAGTTGTAAGGGTAGGAAAATATCTTGGGTAGGAAAATATGTCACCGAACCAGCATAGGTGTCCCAAGTCTTCACATTCCTGGAATCATTGATGACATAGGGGACATGCAGCTTCCCATGGCATTCACCTGTAAAGCCGAAACCGGCATAGGTGTCCCGAGTCCTCACATTCCTGGCATCATTGATGACGTCAGTGACGTGACCGGGTGGGAAATTTCCATCCTGCTGTTAACAATAAAAGGAAGTCCACTAAGGTATGTAGAGGTAATGCATAAAGGGAAAACGGTCATCTTCAGCTTTCTTTAAAGGTGTTGTAGAAGGCAACCCCACACTCATTTGTAGGTAACCTGATGATCTAAAGTCCCTAAAGGTGGCTATATTGGCACGTGCCTTATTTCCCTTCCTCTTGATCAATGGCGCTGGGTACGTACAGCCAGGATGCAGGGGTAGGATGGACTTCATTGGAGGAGCCGCTGGCTTGTCTAGATCAGGCTTGTCCTAGATCAGGTCTAGATCAGGTAAGCAATCCAGAGTCTGGTAGATTTTGATGACCAGAAGTGGCTAACCAAAGCTGAATTGGTTACCTGATCTGGAGGAGCCAGCGAGGTTCTCCATTAAAGTCCATTGGACTCCAACGTCCTGGCTGCACGTATCCAGCATCATTGATGACAAGGGGCGGACATGAGGGTCATGCCGGACCAGCATAGGTGTCCCAAGTCATAGTTCTGACCATTTAGTGAAAACTATAACTAATAATAATATTAATAAACTAGTTTCATAATGTATTTCTTTTCTGCAGGGATTAAATGAGAATAAAATTTGGCGCTGTCATATAGGCATTGCTGTTTTCTAAGTGTCATGTGACTGCAGGTATCAAACTTGCTCATAACTAATAAATCCATTAGCAGAAAAACGCTCTGTATACGTACTAGGGAACATAACCAAGAATCAAATGTATATACTGTAAGACACATCAAATATATAATTGGAAAAGTTTCTCTCCAGTGCTGAAACCGCGCCGGTGTCATTTCATGGCATCTAATTAGGCATCGGTGACATAATTATGTACTGCATTTTGCCAGCTCCTTCAAAGGGAATCTTACGAAGAAACACATTGTTAATGATAACAAGGCCCTTTCCTGCGCGATATTTTGAAATATGTGACAGCCATTATATGCAGGCGGTATGATTTTATTTCATTGACTGTAATCATTCCCGCTTATATTTCAAAGAAAAGCTTCCGCTGCCTCGTGAGCAATTTGTGATGGCCCTTTAACGCTTTTAATGCGTCACTTAAAACATTCTGCGCTAAACCGTGCCTATTGTCACCGCTTGTAATTTTTAGTGCTCGCCGTATTTTGTGCAGAGAAGTTCCGAAAGTCTTCTAAACGCTTTATTTGTTTTAAGGGTGAAAATCTGTAACCAGTAGAACTATGCTCTTTAGGCGTTATAAAGACTTCACCGTCTGAACAGATCTGAACATGGAAGTTATATTTAGCGATTCACCGTGCATAGTAATGTCAATGGTATTTTATCCCAGAAGGTGCATAAATATACACCCCCTCCCTTCTTGTACTTTTATATATCAGGCATTTGGTTAAAATCTCTTCAGCCTGGCCTATCTATCTGCTCTTTCCTAACATCACCACCATGCCAGTCCCATCCCCCCTCCTATTGTATAGTCTGTTACCCAACCTATTAGACTGTAAGCCCAACCGGGCAGGGTCCTCTACTCCTCCTGTGTCATTACCTGTACCTGTGTGTTATATTGTGTTGTATCTCCACTCTAATGTATTGTACAGCGCTGCGTAATATGTTGGCGCTATATAAATAAATGATAATAATAATAATAATAGCCAACAGATTTCAAAAGCAGCTGCAACACTTTGGTCAATGAGGTAAATGTTGCATTAAAATGCAAATAGGACATAGGATAGGATAAAGGATATAGGCAGGGACGTTTCGCCTGCTATGCATGTGGGCACCTAGGGCTCCCCGGTGCTCTACCCCGCACGCAAATCCCGCATGCTGATCGCTATTCACAGCGCAATCTGGCCGGCTCAACAACTCGACCAGCTGAACCATAGCAACTCGCCTATTAGGGGGCCCCATGCTATAATACAGGTTAAAAATTATTCATCGTATTACCCCTCCTTCTATATGTAATAGCTGAGCTTTCTAATGGAAGTCCCAAATATCACTAGATCTGTGGCTTTTATCCAATTCTTGGAGAAAGCCTTATAATATGTCTAGGCAAATGTATCATACAGTAGTGTAAAGCTAGCCATACACAGTCGGATTCCATGGCCGATCGATCACCTATCCGATCGATTCCGGCGATCTCAGCGGGAATCAGAGGTCCGATCGATCGGCCAATTAAGTGTGTCCGATCGCTACATACCACCTTGTCCCACGGATTCCTGGACGATTCCGTGTCCGATCGCTTACTCCACAAATGGCAACTCCCCCTGATGTGTGCTGAATCGGATCAGAAAGACCAACATGTTGGTTCTCTGTCCGATCCGATTCTGGGCCCCCGAACGATCGGACGTGATCGGACGGACAAGGTGGGCTGCACACGATTCCGGGATGATCGTTTCGCGTGCACGCGCCCGGAATCGATCGTCCCGGAATCCGATGGGAAACGGACCCGTGTATGGGGGCCTTTAGACTGTCTTCACAGCGTTTTGTGACCAGTCAGGACCCCCCTACGTTAAGCACAGTGCTTGGCGGGGGTCCCGATTGAGCACATACACTTTACCTGTCCGGAAGATGCTCTGTTCACACATCCGTGTGTAAAGTAAAGTGTATGTGATCCATCGGGACCCCCCCAAGCACTGCGCTTAATGCAGGGGGTCCTGACGGATCACAAAATGCTGTGGAGACATAGCCTAAGAGTGTCAGGGGGATCACCAGTCTCTGTTCAGGTAGGATACATCAATTACCACTGCAGTCTTCAACTTAAGCCAAGCCCGAGCTTGATTGGGAGATGCGATACGTCTACCCAACTGAATGCCCCCGGAAATTACATATATATGGTTTTTTTAAGGCATACATGCCTTTGCAGTGCATGAAATTTTTATGTTACTGTATTAATAGATTTTTTTTATATGATGGGATACATAAAAGGCAGACCTTGCATTTTGATGCAAGGTCTTCCTTAAAGCGCACCTACACTAAAAAACACAAAAAAATGTCTCCTCACAGTTACAGATTTTTTTCTTTTATTCACAGATTGCCACAATAATAGAGGGTTAGCCAGCTAGGGACAAAATTTATGTGGTGGGTTTAGGTTCCCCATTTAAGGTAAAAAAATTGAAGCTAGATTGCAAGATCATGGAATCACTGTTTATTTGCAACTTCACCCTTTGTATACAAGTTATATATGAAGAGACAAGGTGAAGCAGTGATCTCAAAAATACATTTTGCTATCTTTCACAGCATAATGTTGATTCTATAATAATACTATAATAAAAAAATATGATTACATTGTTATGCATAGTTATATCCAGGGGTGCACATAAGCAGTACGCTGGTATGCAAATTGGTTTAAAAACTCACTCTGCGCACCTTTTGTTGTCCTTCCTAATATAATGAGATCTGGTGTTGAACTGTGAGAGTTGCATGTGACCCAAAGCCAGCTGCTGACCTGTGGATGGAGACAGCTAATCGGAGGATCAATCAGAAACAGGGAGGTCCATCTGCAGCAGAATCTACCATGATAGAGGCTGATGCAGAGGACAGTGAGGAAGACAGTGAGGTAGACCACCCTACATATGGGGTAAGTACCAAACATTATCTCCTGGTACTCATCTGAGGAGCTCACTAAAAAAGTTATGTGCATCCCCTGGTTATATCCTATCTGAACTAATAACACAAAACAGTTAAATATTTGTACTACTACACTGTTGGGAATAAATACATTATACCTGTTTTTCCTAAACTTGGTGTCTCCTCTTTGGCAGGAAAACTGCCGTCAACAAGCAAATTGTCATCATCGAAATCATCCCAGATGTCACTTCCTAGATCAAATGTGACAGCGGGCGGCTCTACAGGCCATGAGTTGTAGCTGTGTATATCACCAAGATAGCCAGCTGTATTCTTACTCTGCTGATTTCCATAAACACTGGTCCTTGGATATATATGACCTGCACGACACAAAGACACACATACAAATCAAAGGACACACCTTCCAAAGTAATTGTTAGGGTTCACCCCAGGAGCGTGGCAACAGCTGGTAGGGCACTGGGCAGCAAGAAGTATAAGTGACTGGCGGTCTTCCCCCAGAGCCCCCCTAATGGGAGATAGGCAGGAACCCCTTG
>CM070037.1:119636625-119666126 GCA_036250615.1 Ptychadena robeensis | reverse complement strand
AGTTGTTGTCCCTATTTAAACCGTATTCCAGAGTTTTGAATTTTTTTATGAATTTACATTTACAACGGTATCACTTGAACTCCAAACTTGCTGTATTTATCGATGGCTAACACGGTACAACACTCTACTATTGCTAAGATTTGTAGAATATAAAGTTGAGGCCAAAATTATTAGCCCCCCCCCGAAGCGGTGACACGCGAAACGCGCACACATGTAAATGCACCCATAGTGTACACTGGCTTCTGGACGTAAATCTGGTCGTAAATCGAAAATGTGGTCGTATCTCGTGGGTCCACTGTCTGCTAGGAATCAGGACTCATCATGTTTGTACTTTGAAAATACATTAAAACATCATACCTGTTTTTCCTAAACTTGGTGTCTCCTCTTTTGCAGAAAAACTTCCGTCAACAAGCAAACAGTCATCATCAAAATCATCCCAGACGTCAGCGGGTGGCTCCACAGGCCGTGAGTTGTAGCTGTGTATATCACCAAGATAGTCAGCTGTATTCTTACTCTGCTGATTTCCATAAACACTGGTCCTAGGATATATATTACCTGATTGACACAAAGATACGCATACAAATCAAAGGACACACATTTCACAGTTACAATATGTTACAATATTGAATTTCAAAGATTCTCCATATTATTTGTAACTTTCTGTTAATGATGGACTGCCTCCACACCTTACAGATTTATAGAATTTGAGTTGAGGCCAAATTATTAGCTCCAGCAATTTTGGTGATGATATCATGTTTAGGGGCTTTGCAATCGGCTTACAAATTCAGTAAGTCAAAAAGATCAACCATCTCTCATGAGGACTTGTCGGCGGGGGATCGGTGGACAGGTAAGTTCCTCTGCACTAGGTCAGGGGCCACCAATTAACAGATTGGGCCCCTTTGGTATACATGATAATTTAAACGAGTATATTCAGCTTCTTGAAGTGTTCAGCTTATGTTAACCTCCCTAGCGCACTGAGATCCAGATTTTATACCAAACCTGCACCATAGACTTAAATTGATTTTTTTTATGTAGTAGGCCTGTAATTTTCCAAAATCTGTCCGCACAAGGGTCTAGTAGACATCCTGGATATAATAATGTTTAAAACACACAATTATGTAAAACAAATTACATTAAAAAATTATGTAATGATTTGGATGATAAAAAAAAAATGATGAAAAAATTTGGATGATAAAATCCCTAAAATACTGTATCTTAGTCAACTGTGTCCAGTACAATTCCTTTTGGCTCCCTCTCTCCCCTGGTGTGATGGACCTGGTGACATCACACCAGGGGACAGAGGGTTAACTTCAAAGGGGAACAATTGGGGAATCACACTGAAAACAGTTTTCTCCATAGAAAACTGTTTTCGTGCGATTTACTTTTAAATCTCCCGCCGCCGCCCCAATGTTCAGAAGATCGGAGCCACCAGAACAGCACAGATCTGTGAGTTTGCGCTGCCGGGGCTCTGATGCCACACCAGACGGCCCCATCTTGTCCAGTGCAAAACTAACAGGACAGCGCTGAACGAGATTGGGGCCGTCAGCAACGCCAGGGGTGTTAATTTAACAAAAATAGTGCCTCTGCAATACCGTCTTTTGCCATAAGATGTCCTCAGTCTTCCAAGTTCACAGTGTTTCCTGCACAGAGCTTATTATCTGACATCTCAGCTGCTGCCATCTGTGGCTCACAGTTGACAAGCTGTAGACCACTACAGGCCCACAGCCTTTGTCCTAAATAACTGTGGCCATAATCTCATAATAACCTAGCGAAAGTCTCCATTATGCAGAGATAAAAATACAATTAAATTACACAGTGAAAATAACATTTATGATTTTGCTTATGAAGAATTTCCACTTTTCGATTAAGATACAGTAGACTAGATTTCCTTCCTGATTGACTAAGATATCAGAGCACATTGAGAGTCATCAATAACATGTGCAATAGAACAAGAGGCTGGTATATTTTGAATGCTCGCAAAGTGTCATTTTTCAAACAAAGTATAACTGTGTTTAGCTGCAAAAATTTATCTTTCTCACGATTACACCCTCAGAAGTAGTTTTTCACGTCCATATGAATTGTGGTTTCATCTAACCTGACAAATTAATTTAAATGTTAATCTGCAGAGCTATGGTATAAGACAGATATATGAAGTCAGACCTAACATTCCTATCGGATGTCTAACACAATATGAAATAAAGTTAGCTCTACTTATTGTATCTCATGATAAAATCAAGTGAATGTAATGGAATTCATTCACTAAGTGGCAATTTATTATCTTGTATGGCAACATCATTAGCTCATCTCATAACTTACTGCAGAATTAAGTCATAAGAAGTACAAACTCAATTTTATTTTTCTTCTGCGGCACCCGGACAACTTACTTGCTCCATCTAGTGGCTGATCTGTGTAACCTCTACGATTTACATGACAAGCCTCTGGTGTCATTGTTTGTGCTGCTTCAGCGCCTGGCAATGTTGTAAGCCTTTATAGAGGAAAAATAAGCACAACAATGTGAAGAAAAAACTATCTATCTATTGATCTATCTATATGTGTGTGTGGTCTTTTACATGAAGCAGTGCTTCCCAAACTGGGGGGCGCAAAGGTATTCCAGGGTGTCCATATTCCTAACGTGTTTGAATAGGAAAGAGGGGGGCACTATAATGTTCCTAAATAGAAAAGGGGCCCTGCAAGGAAAGTTTGGAAACCACTGAAAGAATGTACAATACTACATTTTAGTACAATAACAAGACAATAAGCCACAGTACGCCATAACAATCACCTATGGAAATTGTTTTAGGTGAAACTAACACCAAGGGGATTCCCCCTGAATTACTCAGGGGTAAGGGGACTTTTAAGGCCACATTAACCCTCTGAGCGTTTGCCACGTGGCACGGTTTTTTCATAACTGTGCCACGGGCGATTGCCAGCTCAGCTCAGGGTAGTAAACATAAGCCCGGCGTCACTGGAGACGCCGGACTTATGCTGACGAAAGGCGACGCCCCTCCATTTACATGGAGGTCTATGGCGCCGCCTACCCCCGCCCCCTTCGCGTCACCGGTGACGCGATCGGGGGCGGACCCGGAAGCATCGGCATACATGCCGATGCTCCCGACCGCCGTCAGAAGACGGCGAGACCTCGGGCGTTCCTCCGGCTAACTGGGGCTGAGTTTCATGATGCATGAAACTCAGCCCGAGTTAATTCGGGGAGAACGCTCAGAAGGTTAAGTAAGTTACATAATCAAAAAAAATGTGTATTTAATAATTAAATTTACATATTAAAACAAGCAGATACGGACGAACAATGTTACATCATTATTGGCAATTTTATGGCTGGACAATCAGTTCAACATGATACAAAATTTTGCATTTTTCTAGTGTGGCCGACATCCCAAATATAAATATATAGAAAGAAGACTGCGCATGGTGTGGTGAACATCCGTGGGCAGCAGAAATTCGCCCCCGAACTAATTCAGGAGCTAGGGGACTTTAATGGCCATAAATTTAGATGGAAGTGAATACCAATATCAAATATATTAAAAGTAAAACATGGAAACATTGATTGTAAAGTCATGATAAAAAACATACAGCATGGCATAGCTAGAATGGTTAACATCAATACATCAGATAGGTAAAATCAATAGTCCATATAGTATACAAATAAACACGAAAACATATCTAGGTTTGAGAGTCATGGTTATAACAGTGCTAGGATAATGGACCATGTCCAACAGGGTCCACTTCACAGGGTCCACAACAGGTTCAACATGATATGTGAAGGAATCATAGGCATGGGCTCTATACAGGACGAGCCCACCCCGACGCTCGTTTTTGTTTTTCCACTTTATCAAGGGGTGCCTTTCTTCAAAAATGATATATGTATGTGCAAAAGGTTGTTAGAAGTCCAAGTAGATCGTCCGTAAGGTTAAAAACAAGCCCTCAGAGGGCAAGCCAGGAAAGGGAGAACGGGGAACGAGGAGGCCAAAGCATGCCTTGTTGGTCATCTGTGTTCACCAATGATCAGCGTATATGAGGTTGTTAGGCGTATTAGCAAATGTTGGGTTCTGTTCAAAAGGTATATATTGTGTGAAGGTGCAGCTCATCCGAGTCCCCGTCCACTCTGTTCACCAAACCCATTAGTACAATTAAAAGACAATAAGCCACAGTACTATAACATTCACCTATGCTTAGATGGATATATCTAAATATTAAAGGGTTATTAAACCCATAGAAAAAAAAAACACCATACCCCATATACTTGAGTATAAGCCGAGTTGTTCAGCCCAAAAAATGTGCTGAAAAAGCCCCCCTCGGCTTATACTCGAGTCAGGGGTCTCACTTATCTGTCCGGGTGTTCACTAGTTTGCCGGAAGCTCCGATGTGTTTCGGGTTTCGGGTTGTGAAATGGAAACAAACGTCTCCACACTGCCATCTACTGGACTATTTGTTAAAGTGTCTTGAAAACCCATCCTGTAATAACACTAATCCTGTGTTCTCTTAACTTTATTGAGGGTGTGGCACTAAGATTCACCTGTTTGATTCATTCCTATGGGCAATGGTGCTTTCTCTATATTTTTCACATTTAGAAATCTACACTATCTGACTTTATTTCCCACCCTCAGCTTATACTTGAGGCAATAAGTTTTCCCAGTTTTTGTAGATAAAATTAGGTGGGTCGGCTTATACTCGAGTATATACGGTAATAAACCTGCATTTCTAATGTAAATTGTCTTACCTGCATGGTATCTTTTATTTAAAAAAGGTTACTGTTTTCAGTCTGAGGTTTGTGCAGTCTGTACAGTGATTACTAGGAGAAAACCAGAGCATGCTTGCTCCCAGTTCACACTAGATGGCAGCATGGCCAAGCTCTCTGTGTGTTCATAGAGTTTTTTTGTTTTATTCAGCAGCATGTTCATGTGTGTGGGCTGCATAAACACTGAAGGTTGCAGGGAGATATTGGGGAAGCTTCTCTGTAATCCTATGGATGCAAAGGGAGCGTGGCCACGCTGCCATCTAGTGTGAACTGGGAGCAAGCACGCTACCAAGCATGCTCAGGTGCTTCCGAGTGATCACCGGAAAAAGACTGCACAAGTCTCAAGCTGAAGACAGGAAGTAAGATATTATGTATTTTCAAAGGTGCAATATAAGAAACAATGCAGGCAAGAGCATATTTATGAAAGCATGTTATTCGCTGCAATGTTTTTTTTGGCAAGTGTTTAACCTCCTGGGTGTTTACCCCAGAGAGTTTACTTGGGTGAGTATGTTTACTAACAATACTCAACCAGAGCTTACATCAGGCATACTCATCTGTCCTATGGAAGCCCACAGCCGCCCTCTGCATCGGCGGACCCACTGATCCTTCCGAGTCCGCTGCGATGACTGCATTTATGAGGGGCGGGGCTGGGCAGTGCCATTGACCTACATGTAAGGGAACTGTGGTGCAAAAGTATCTACACAATAAGTAAGCCAATACACTTATTCATGATTTACTTATAGCCTAGGTGCCCAACCTGCGGCCCACATGCGGCCCTTAGTGCATTGTTCGGCGGCCCCCCTTGGTTCTCCACATGTGGCCTCCAAAACCTAACTGTTAATGCAAAGCAACACTGTAAAGTGGTCACATGCTGACCTAGTTTTCCTAATCAACTTTGGCGCTCCTATATCAGTACAATTGTCAATGTTGATCAGGGAAACCAGGTCTACATCTGAGCGCTGCACCCAGGAGCAGGAGGGGGGTGGGTGCTCTCAGGTTTTGACTGCCTGTCAGGATCTGTACACTGCCTGCTGAAATGTGTCAATGAGGGGAGGGTCTGGATCGAAGTTATGTGCGGCCCTTTAGTGATGCAGAGGGCCGCACTTGTGGCACTCCATATAAACTCAGTTGCCCACCACTGACTAGGAATCCAGGCACACATACATCATGACATGATTTTTCACATTTTTTAGATAAAGCGAATAGCTAGCACTTACCACGAACATGGACTGACCACTGGTTTAGGTGTGTAGACAAACTTCTGTAGACCAGATGTCATCTCACCTTGAATCTGCATCTTTTATCAAATGTGATGGAAAGTGTTTGTTAATAAAATGCATTTAAAACAGATAAAGATATTATAAGAACCTTAAGCTGAGTATAGAAAAAGAAGAGCAATAAGAATTCTTGTTTACACACCCTTGAAGATGAACTCCTGATGTGAATGTTATCACTTGTTGCAATTGGCCCCATATAGCACTGCAAGGGTTAATGCTTGTTTAGGGGTTCAGGAGCAGAAATTTGCTTCTCCTGCCTCTATTAAAGCGAACCTACCACCTGGTAGGTAACTCAGCAGTATTGGCTGCAGCTCAGCCGATACTGCTGAGATCCGCAATTGAAAATAAAGAAACTTTTCTGACAGCAGGAGGGGCACTTTTTCCGAGCGAGCCCCACCCACTGTCTGACATCTCGCTGAGGCAGCCTCAATGGGATTTGGGACATCTGAGCCATGTTCCCCTTGCGGCTGTAGGAACTCTCCTCTGCCCAGTCTTGCGAGACTTGGGTAATTAGCTGTGCTGAGAGTATCTCTCCTGTCCAGAGACACATCGCAGCTGCAGATGTAGGACTGCATTGCATTACTGTCATTAAAGAACCTGCTGAGATCATTTCAGTAATCGTCTTGTTAACTCAGGTGAGAATGTTGACCAGCACAAGGCTGTAGGGGTTAGAATGGCAGACTTGACATGTTAAAAGGAGGGTGAAGCTTAAAATCATTGTTCTTCCATTGTTTACCATGGTGACCTGCAAAGAAACGTGTGCAGCCATCATTGCCTTGCATAAAAATTGCTTCACAGGCAAGGATATTGTGGCTACTAAGATTGCACCTAAATCAACAATTTAAAGGATCATCAAGAACTTCAAGGAAAGAGGTTCAAATCTTGTTAAGAAGGCTTCAGGGCGTCCAAGAAAGTCCAGCAAGCCAGGATCGTCTCCTAAAGAGGATTCAGCTGCGGGATGGGAGTGCCACCAGTGCAGAGGTTGCTCAGGAATGGCAGCAGGCAGGTGTGACGCATCTGCACGCACAGTGACGCAGTGAAGACTTTTGGAAGATGGCCGGGTGTCAGGAAGGGCGGCAAAGAAGCCACTTCTCTCCCAAAAAAAAAACATCCGGGACAGATTGATCTTCTGCAGTAAGTATGGTGAATGGACGGCTGAGGACTGGGGCAAAGTCATATTCTCCGATGAAGCCCCTTTCTGGGGCCGAATGTTAGGGGCATCTGGAGAAGGGCTTGTCCGGAGAAGAAAAGGTGAGCGCTACCATCAGTCCTGTGTCATGCCAACAGTAACACATCCTGAGACCATTCATGTGTGGGGGGCTCATCCAAGGGAGGGGGTTCACTCACAATTCTGCCCAAAAACACAGAAACCATGAATAAAGAATGGAACAAAAACACCCTCCAACAGCAACTTCTTCCAACAATCCAACAACAGTTTGGTGAAGAACAATGCATTCTCCAGCATGATTGTCAGGATCCGAACCCAGGGATGCTCCAACGCCTGGTTGTAGCTCTACCTGCTGAGCCCCCTCACATTCTGACTTCACACCTTGCTGGATCCCTTATACCTGGATATCAAGTCACTTAGTTTTAATAAACCCTGAACCCTTGGCCCCTCCCCTGGACTTCCTATAAAAGCCAGGTCCCAACTTGCATTCAATGCCAGATTATTGTGCCTTGCCGGTATCTCGCTCTGTCTTCTCATCATGCTCTGATTTCTGATAACTTGTGTACCGAACCTTGGCTACTGAATATCGCCTACTCTTCTCTCTTTGCTCCATTCCTAGCGTGACACCATTGGCTACTGACCCCGGCTTGGATTTGTTTACTCTTTTGCTTGTTCCCTGACTGCTTCCTGTGTTTGTGTTCTATTCTTGGACTGTGATCACCTGTGTTCTGAGTGCTCAGCTACTGGACTCTGAGCCTGAACTGAGATCGTAACAATGCTGGAGCACCGCGCCATAAGGCAATAGTGATACCGAAGTGGCTCGGAAACCAAAACATTGAAATTTTGGGTCCATGGCCTCGAAACTCCCCAGATCTTAACCCCATTGAGAACTCGTGCTCATTCCTGAAGAGGCGGGTGTACAAACAGAAACCAACTCATTCTGACAAACTCAGAGAAGTGATTATGAAAGAATGGGTTGTATCAGTCAGGATTTGGCCCAAAAGTTGATTGAGAGCATGCCCAATAGAATTTCAGAGGTTCTGAAAAAGAAGGGCCAACACTGCAAATACTGACTCTGACGCTTCCATCTCTAATATTTGTGTCATTCTCAAAACTTTTGGCCAGGACTGTAAGTGGGACAGGAGGTGTCCTGTAATATAAAAGCAAGGCACAGAACTTGCCATATAATATTTTTTGGGGTACTTGGATTTAGTGATGAAAAACAGGAATTATTTGCGGCCAAAAACGTAGCATTTAGTGAAACCTCCTCCTAACCTTGAGGGTTCCTTCACACTTGTTAATTTTAACAAGTTTTATTCTGGAACAATGCATGCTGGGTATGCTGATTTGTTTTCCATAAACGATAACACACCGTAACACACTATAAAGCTATAGCTTGCGTAACCACATTGTGGATTGTGTATGCATAAGTGTCAAAGGGCCTTCAATCTATTTTCATCAAAACAAATTGATTTAAGTGATGAAATATGTTCCAGACTCCAAATGTATTTCATTATTTTATAGACTCTCTGAGTCTTATTTACTAAAGTAGAGTCTTTTAACTTTACAACATGCAAGTTCCTTTAGGTTAGCAATTATTGTAAAGCTGTATTTAGTAATGTGCAAAGAAAACATTTTAAGCGGATATATACTCAATATAAAAAAATATATATATTAACCTCCCTAGCGCTTCTGACGGCACTATCTCGTCCTGCACTTGCTTATGCAGTATTGCAGCTGACGAGATAGAGCCGTCCAGCTAAGCTCAGATTCCCCGGCTGCACACTCTGCTCTGTGCTGTCCCGATCTAAAGCAAGCCGGCTGTGTCACCTGTCTATCAGCCTAATCTGCACATGAATGTCTCAATTTGCATATGAATGTTGGGATATTCATATGCACATTGGGATATCTTCAAAGAGCACACCTGGAATATCACCCCCCTTTGTCATTCCAGATGTGATCTTTGAAGTTAACCCTTTCAGAGAATGCCATTGTATTGGATACAGTGATAACTGTATCCAATACAATTCAAAACAAAAACTAAATAAAAATGTTATTATAAACAAACATAAATACTGTTTTGAAATCAATAAATACTGTTTTGAAATCTTTCACCAAATAAGTATTCAAGAGATTTAAGCATTCAAATGATACATTTCATAATTTTGTTATGTACTTTTTTTTTATAATAATTGTGTGTTTCAAACATTATTATAGTCCGGATGTCTATTAGACCCTTGTACGGACAGATTTTTGGAAGTTACACGCCTACAACAAAACAAAAAAATTCCATTAGAGTCGTGAGTGATGCGCTTCTGGTACAGAAATCTGGAGGTTAAATAATTAAACTTTTACTTAATGCTCGGCACAATGGCCAAGAATCTCTCCACACTCCTGAAAAATATACTTACCTGGACCCATATGAGAGTTTCTATGTTTAGCTGCTAGTCTTTTGGACCCTAACTCACCTGATGAACCTCATCTGTATGAAGATATTTGTGCATTTCCCCGCAGTGAAGCTCATTCTTATCTCCCTGGCGGTGTGCCTGAGCCCAGTATGGGCAGAGTTTGTTTATAAAACAGACTCGCCCTAAACAGGGATAAGGCATACTTACGTATGCTTGGCAAACCCACGAAAATCGGGGCGGACACACCAATCAATTCAGGCACTGCCACTTTAGCGTAATCGTGGAGGCGGTGATGCCATAGACCTCCATGTTAATGGAGGGGCATCAATTTAGTTGAGTACGGTGTACTGTGCTTTGATCCCTGTTTCAGCGGCGGGATACAAGCAAACTGCCAGGGAAGTTAATCTGTACATCTCATTCAATTGACGGGTGCAGACAGACCTACTCCGATATGCACCGGAATGCAAACGTGATGACATGTCCGTTCTCTGGCCGGCCGAGCTGTGGGGCGACAGGGATCTGTCGCCCCATGTGGGCACATGCCAATAAGCAGCCGATTTTTCCGCTGACCGGCGGCGCGAGCGTGCACGCCCGTCGGTCAGGTGAAAAATCGGCCCCTTATCAGCATGTGTATGGCAGGCATAAGTTTCGTGTTCTCCATTAAAAGCTATTGTATATGGCGCCCCCAGTGGTCTTAGAGATGTCAGGTTTTTCTCCTCGCTGTAGTGCCTCCTCAGAGAGGCAGTGCGACGAGGGACATTGGGGATTATATCATTACAGGTTATGTTTTTTTACACAGATCGTCCCTATTATTTGGGGTAGGGCTACGAGATACACAAAGTACAAAAGGCTAGTATAGGCCAGCGCTAAAAAAGCTGACTCGCGGTCGTATTCACCTTACATGAGCTATTCTAATTATAACTTTACCTCACCACACACCTTTCAATCTCACTGAGCAATTCCCTTTAGATTTACCATCAACTATGTAGTATAAGGACCTCCTTGCTAGTGGACAGAGTAATTGTGTAGTGTAGAAAGCCCCTCATATGACAAAGTTTTGGTACAACTTAAGGCTGGCATACACAGGTCGATACTCATGCAATTCAAGGAGCTTCTTTGATATCAAGGCGCATCACTGCTGTGTCATCGATGTCCCCATCAAAAGTAATGGAAAATGAACAGGGTTTTACAACATGTTGGATTGTCCGATCTTCTTCCAGCTGGATCGTCTGATCCCGCTCGAAGAAAGGCTGGGTGTTTCAAATTTTGTAATAGATTCGAGAACAATCGGGCGGTGTGAGTACGCATACTGCTCGATTGTGCTCAGATCTATTACAAAACTGAGCTGTGCATGCCCGGCTTAAATCTAATGGTACAACATTTGTACAGATCAGACTGATATGTTTATGGTGACTTTTAGAAAAGTGGACAGTTTAAGGGCTTGTTTCCACTAGAGCAATTGGCTGCAGATGGACGCGTTTTAATCGCACCGTTGATCGGCCGGGATTTTGCACGATTTTTTCTGATCACGTGCAATCATGCCCATAGGAAATGAATGGACGCGGTCAAATATCGCGGCCCTTTTTGAGCACGTCCATTCATGTCAATGAAAACAAAGCAATTATATTTCATGGGAGAGCGATCGGCCGCTGATGCGCGATTAAAAACGTGTCCATCTTCGTCCGATTGCTCTACTGGAAACAAGCTCTTAGGCTGGATTTGTCACTTGGCAGCATCCCAGAAAATAACTGCTCTCCTGAGATTGGCGTCTGCGCTCGGGGGTCATTCATAAATGACCCCTGTTTAGCCCTATGGAGCACACGAACGAAAACGGTCCGGCAAAACGGTGGTTGTGCCAATCGTTCCTTGACCTTAAAAAATGCCCATGTAAACGAACCCCTTATAGGGAACAGGCTCTCATCTTCTAGTAAATTAACCCTTCTCAGTTCTTGACCTTGCCTAGATGCAATCCATTTTTATGTTCATAAAAACATTACTAAAGGATAACCTGTAAATCTAAAAAAAATTAAAAAAGGACAGCCCCTGCAGATTTTTAAAAGCAGATCTCCTTTCAGAAGTACGCCGACCCATATTTAATAAGGTAAAAGCACTATTATATAGAGGTTTGTCATATTTTATTAAAATTATGTTAATGCGGCTGTAGCTTTTGTTCTGGTTTGCTACCGTTCCTTTTATCATTCTCTGAAATTGAGATTCAGACATGAATTAAAGGAAACAATTACTGCTCCAGTGAAAGACAATGAACACGGAGAGACGTGTCTGCCTCATAAACATCAGATACCCGACTTGTGCCGTTATGGATGCCGCAGTGGGGGTCTGCGATTCGGCATAGCGAGCGCGTTGCTCTCTCTCTGCATGACGTTAGTATAACTATCTGGCTAATGTAAGATTCATTAAGTAATCCATGTGCTGATGTCGCAGAACCCATTTTATGTAATGACATGTTCTTTGAGTTTCCGCGTCCTGCCTTTTTGATCATGTTACCTTTAGTCTCTTCACCGGTGGAGCCGATGAAACTGAATTTCG
Organism: Ptychadena robeensis; assembly: GCA_036250615.1. NCBI lineage: Eukaryota > Metazoa > Chordata > Amphibia > Anura > Ptychadenidae > Ptychadena > Ptychadena robeensis. The sequence goes on along the minus strand of CM070037.1, from coordinate 119,653,973 downwards.
ACTCCTTAGATCACTCAGATATGAAGAGAAGTTTGAATTAGTTTTACTGTCAGCTTTGTGAGAGACTCCAATTTTACCTGTTATTTGTAAATAAACAGATTATATTTTAATGCGTAAATGTCAGCCTGTCGCAGTTTCAGATCACTAAGTTCTAAAGACGATAAAATAAACATATTACATCACCAGTTCTGTACAAAGCTCGCTTTTACATCAGCCTTGCAAACTACATTTACAGTTCCATTTGTGCTGAATATAAAAAAGTGAAAGGAAAGCATAAAATGCATGCAGGTAATGGAAGGTACCCCAGTGCGTAGCAAATCCAGCAACGCGCCCATAAGGAGCGTCTCCATTATAATACGCCCCGCACAACCCAAATTTTTCTAAAGACTTAAGGCCCCCATACACCTTTAGATTTCTCTGTCAGATTTTCTCTAGATCTCCTTTTGTTTTACCAAAACCATGTATATGAGGGACTTTCTAACCATCAAGTCTACCTGTGTTCAATCACAGAGGACCCGGCACTACATAGCTGTTGGTAGATCTAAAGGATATCTGACAGAGAGATCTGAAGGGTGTGTGGGCCAGCTTTAGGGTAATGCTAGCCATACACAGACTGAAGCGGCCGATTTTTAACCTGACCGATGGCCGTGCGCGCTCGCGTCGCGGTCAGGTAAAAATCGGCCGCTTATCGCGTCATGTGCCCACATGGGGCGACAGATCCCTGTGGCCCCACAGCTCGGCCGGCCAGAGAACAGAAATGTCCGATAATCTCTGCCCGATGGAACCGATGCATAAGCTTCATGAAGACGGGTCTTCATTGCAGCTTATGGCCGGCACACAAAGGGTGCCGCCGACTGAAGGGGCCCCATAATGCACCGGGGTGCTAACGTGATGACGTCATCAGTTAGCATCCTGGAACATATCGGGACAGGTCGCCTGCACACCATCGGGGTGGGTATGGCAGGCAATAAGGCTCCACTGAGGCAGGGAGGGGGGGAGCGGAACAGTGTCCAGCCACGGCCGAACAGCTCCTATTACCCCCAGCGCCCGCCAAACTCCACTGCAGCGGAAATCAATAGACTGCCAATGGACAAAACAAAAAACAAACTGCGGTGAAATCCCCGGGGAAACCGGACAGAAAAATACACTTTCTGCATAGTGGAGCCTACCTTAGGGCTTGTTCCATTATAAGTTGGGACCCCCCCCACTAAGCGATTGCTTGGGGGATCCGTGTAGCACATAGACATGCTTGCTTGCGGACGCTGTGTTTACACATCGCCGAGGAGAGGCTCAACGTACTCCAGTACACTCACCTTGCATTGGCGGAGTGGCTTGGCTCAGTGAAGACACAGCATCTGCCAAGCTGGTAGTCTAGTGCTACATCGGGATCCCCACCAGCAATACGCAAGGGTCCCGACGAAATGGAAACAAGCCCTTAAGGTAGCCATACAGGGTTGATATTTCTGTTTGATTGGCAAAAACATCATCATGTTGATCGAACGGGAATCAATTTGCCCACACCTAGTAAGTGGTCCTTACAGCACCACCTCTTCAGCGCCAGCGGTGACACCGAAGAGGCGGGGATAGCACCATAGACCCCATGTTATGGAGGAGCCATTGGCGTCATCAAATTAGTCTGTGCTGGTAGAGGGGAGGGGGGGGGGGGGGATCAGCATAGTACCACATACTCTGCTTTGATCTTCCGTACCGTGCCATTTTCAACTAATATGGACAGGGCCGTTTCTTCAGCTATGCGCCCTCCCCCACACGCATATTCTGCACCCTCCTCGACACGGCAAAGTCCTCTCTCTCTTCCCGATCAGAGCAGCGCGAGCTGCCGTGGGTGGGGATGGTGGGTTTCGGTGCGGGGGGTTGTGGAGGTGGGTATGGGGAAGGAGAGGAAGAAGGAGCAGCGTGTTACTTTTTTTCTTCTCTAATCCAATAGCACCCCACCCCTGATCAAAAACTTGCATAGGGCCCCCTACAGGTTAGATGGGCATACCACTAGGGAAGTTAATGCTCTCCAGGCGCCCTCTAGTGGCTGGAAGGTTTATCAGTCTTCTAAAGCCAAGTAGTTCAAAAGCCTAATAGGTGCCTGTTCAGGGGTATGGACATTTTTAAAGAATGGTCCGACAGAGGGATTTGTTCACACTCAGATGTTTAAAGCTTAAAATCATCTCTGTAAAGTGCTGGCATCTTCAGAGCTTTCCTAATGGAGTCTGTGAGGTTGTTTAACCAAACGAATATCCAAATGCGACACGACCACGAATATCCAAAAACGACAGCACAGTTGTGCTTTTTTCACCACTCTCTTTGACATCATTTTATAAATGTAGTTTTCCAAGCAATTGACCCCGCAAAAAAACTACATGAAAACCGCACGTGTTAATGAGTCCTGACACTGATCTGTGGTTTCTTGGTTATGAAAAATTATACTGGATTGTCAACTTACAGCATTCGTGCCCACAAGCCTCCTTGTTCTTGCAGTGATGGTTACACTCTCTCATTCCACTTTTTACCGCTGTCTGCGAACTGCTGCGGCCTGCATTCCACACAAGACAGACTTATTAGGACAATGCATAAAACCTAACGTTTGCCATTCATAATAATATTAAACTTTGTTTTTCAGAATGGTGTACACAGAATACATCCTTACTGCTACTGACAATACTACAACGTACATACAATACAATGGAACTACAAATTATTATTGTCACTAACTACGATGGAACCACAACTGAACAATAACAACTGTTAATATCTATTTTTTGAGCCAATTGAGGTAAAGACCCTGCAGCCAATTCAAGGTAATTGGACTATGACATTGATGTGCAGACGGCTACATATTGACCGTGCATTTGGACATCGGTTTCCAATTGCAGTTTGTTTGGCTAGGTATATTCCACCAATAAAATAAGAAGATGGAGCAGAGATTGTTAGAGGAGGTGACAGGTCTTATGTCAGGCACTTTTTTATGTCAGTGACTATATAATTCATATAATTTATATGTCACATAAACAGTGCCTAATGGCCCCCATACATGCACAGATATTAGCTGCCGACCGATTAAAAAAGATTTTTGACTGAAAATTGGTGCATGCCCACATGGTCCGATCAACTAAATTTGATCGTAATTGTGAAAAAAAAATGATCAAAACATGATCGGACATATTGGAAAATTTTGATCGGTTGAGTACAAATTGAGTACAAATTATTTTGTAACCGACGGATTTTGATCGTTCTTGATCATTTGCATACTAATACTTCATTGTCATCAAATGACCATACACTCTGTACACAGCAATTCTGATTGAAAAAATAATCGCCCGATTAAACGATCAATTTCATGGACGATCAAAAAAAAAATCGATCAAAAATTGGTTATTCCATGTGGAGTATATTCTATTTTCCATCAATCAATCTCCGATTGTACGATAGAAATAAATTGATCGTTTTTAGTCTGTCGGATGCTAAAATCTGTGTATGTATGGGGGGCATTAGAGTCACTTTAGTCCAAATTTTCACTCTATAACCCAATGAGGGGGAAAGGTCTGTGTGTGTTGTAGAGCAAATGCAGAGGATAGACTCTGTCTGAGCTGTCAGCAGTTACTGTATATGTTGTATACAGGTGCTGTTGTGTGTCTCCCTTTATATCAGCACTTAAGGTGGGTTTACACGTGTAGATTTTTTGTTCGATCAACTGCTGATTAGATTTTTTTATAGATTTTTTTGTCGAACATCGTTGGTCCATTTATGGAATGCAACATTAGATTTTTTTCTTAGTTCATCCCGATATCGAATGAAAATACATTCGGAATTACTACGACCAATAAAAATTTATCAACATGTTCGATGACCTTTTGAACGATTTTTTGTTCGAGGTCCAAACAAAATTTATCCATTGAACAAATTTGCCATTCCAGATTTTTGATTGAACGACAAAATCTGCACGTGTAAACCCACCTTTAGGAATAGGGAGGGGCAGAGGGCAGGTCTTGTTTCTCCACTGCGTCTCTTTGCTTCTCTAACAGCCCCTAATGAGCTTGAAAAATAATTTTCCCTGGAATCCCTCCCAAAAACCATACGTGCAACTAGTAGCGGTTTTAGATTGGGGTAATATGGGAGGTTGCCCAGGGGGTGCGGCATCTAGGCATAGGGAATTCTCAGATTCCCAGATGCCTCTCCCTCACTGTGCATTCCATCAAGTGCGTGGATGCCCGGGGAGAGACAAGTTGGTCCCTGGAGGAATGTTGACAAGTCACAAAGGCAGCCATACATGGGTCGATTTTTTGTTTGATTGGGAATCGATGGCCCACCTTGATGATCGCAGGGGGAATTGCAGTCTGTGACTCACCTGCAGCCCTGTATTTCTACAGATGTCAAAGTACAAACACTACTCTTTCTCCAGTAGTGGAAATTGAGGACATTATAGGATCTAATATGGGACATGACACCCTATAAAATTTGCAATATAGCAGTTGTAAATGTACATGGGTCGATTTTTCATTCACAGTGATCGATTGTTTGGGAATAGCACATGGCCGCTCTTTCTTCAACTGGGATCAAATTAATCAATCTAACATGGAACCAACATGTTGGTTAATCCCTGTTCAATTTGGATGGATACCAGGGTCACCGTGGTAACTGATCAAGGTATTGACCCGTGTATGGGGAGCTTAACTCACCACAACTATTTGTTTATTTTTTCTTGTAATTAGTAGAGATGGTCGATTTTTTTGACTTGCTAATTTTGTGAGCTGACTGCAAAGCCTCTTAAAATTAGATCATCACCAACATTTCTGGAGATGTAGAGAAGGCTTGTGGGAACATTTAAAAAAAAAAGTTTTGCTCTAGCACGTGTCGTTTTTGCATAAATTAAGTACAGAAACAAAATCGAAATTTGAACTTAATTTATGCAAAAACTTTTTGTGTTAAAGACATACTTTTTTGTAGTATACCCCCAACCCTTCTCTACATCTCCAGCAAGTTTGGTGTTGATACCATGTTCAGGGGCTTTGCAATTTACTCAAAATCGTCAAAATGACCATCTCTAGTATTAAGCTAGCCATACACGTGTCGGATTCCATGGCCAGTCGATCACCCATCCGATCGATTCCGGCGATTCTGCCGGGAATCGCAGGTGTGATCAATCGGCCAATTAAGAATATCCATCGCAGCATACCACCTTGTCCAACGGATTCCGGGACGATTCCGTGTCCGATTGTCCACCTCACAAATGGCAACTCCCCCTGATCTGTGCAGAATCGGATCAAAAAGACCAACATGTTGGTTCTCTGTCGGATCCGATTCTGAGCCCCTGAACGATCGGACCTGATCGATTGGACAAGGTGTGTTGCATGCGATTCCGGCACGATCGTTTGGCGTGCACGCGCCCGGAATCGATTGCGCCGGAATCCAGTGGGAATCCGACACGTGTATGGGGGCCTTTAGTTAGCTGGCTACAATGCTGCTACACATTACTAGTGTGCCAGGATCATTTGCATTTCCATTAAATCCTATATAGCCCCCCATACACACTGCAATCCTTCCTCGTTTCTTGAGGTACTGACCTTATCACGCTGCAGCTGGTCGCCCAGAGGATTGGCAGGTACCCCTTGTGTGCTGGGACACTTGTGTGATCAATAAGGGAAAAAGGGTTCCCTGGGCGATCAGGATTTTTGGCCACATGAATCGGTTGCTCCATGTGGGCACCCGTGATCCGCAAGCGATTTTGAAGCCAATTGATTGGAGCAAACGCTTTGCAATTGGTTGCAAAATCGCCCACAGATGGCAGTGTGTATAGGGGGATTTTGACTCCAGCCTATATCCTTATAGGCTTATTGTAACATGGTCTCTAAATCTGTAATGAAAGGGAGGTAGACCAGTTCTAAATACTCACCGGAGATAGACTGTGTATTGTTGTTGTTACTAAAATATTTATCTTCACATGATGATATATCATCAACATTTGGTCTGAATTTCTGAGTTCCCAAATAAACAGCTGTAAAGATTTGCTGAATATCAAATCCAACTTTAAAATACATCAGGAATAAAAAAAAGAAATTAGAATTAGTATCACTTAACACTGACATTGTTACTGAAGGTCACCATACACATTATGATCTGGCTGTACAATTTTTGTACAATTAGATTTAGATTTACCAAAACTTTGTAATGTGAGGAGCTTTCTACAATGACTCTGTGCACATGCAAGGAGGTTCTTATACCACATGGTTGTTGGTAGATCTAAAGGAAATTGTACAGAGACATTGTAAGGTGTGTGGTGGGCTTTACACTGTAGACTTCATTGGTCAAAAATTAACACTATTATGGTAAAGTACCAAAAATACTCAAATATAAAGCTGGCCATACACCTTAAGATCTCTCTGTTAGATATACTTTAGATCTACCAACAACTATGTAGTGCCGGGTCCTCTGCGATTGAACACAGGTAGACTTCATGGTTTAGAAAGTCCCTCATATTACATGGTTTTGGTAAAACAAAAGGAGATCTACAGTAAATCTGACAGAGAAATCTAAAGGTGTATGGGGACCCTTAGTGTATAAATGTGCTGATAAAGGCCCCCTTGGCTTATACTTGAGTCAGGGTCCCACTTACCTGTCTACGCTGGTCTCCCTGTGGGCACCGGCAGCCTCTGTGGGTGGTGATTTGACTGATCTTTCTTCTGCTTTCGGTATTCTATTTGCAGCATTCCTGAGCTGGACTTGGCTGGTGGACATTTTGTTAATTTTGTACTGGAGATGTGGAATTTTATTTTGAAAACTATGCAAGTAGCTGCAGCATTTTGGGCCCCCTTGTAGCTACAGACCCCAGAGTGGCCACTATGGCTGCTATGGTAGTTCTTATGCCACTGGGCAAATTGATCGCCCACAGGGAGACCAGCAAACCCCAGGACAGGTAAGTGGGACCCTGACCCGAGTATAAGCCAAAAGGGGCACTTTCAGCCCATGTTTGGGCTGAAAAACTCGGCTTATACTCGAGTATATACAGACTATTTAGATAGATATTTGTTATTGCTTTATTTTCATATTTGCTGTAGGTTTGCCTATGGTCTTTTAGGGGCTAATATCTGCAGTGACGCGTATGGCCACAGGCGGCACCAGATATAACTAATGGGAACCACAGCAGTTTGTGCAGCAAAATCGTAGTGGTCAATTTATTTCTCCATGCTCCATTCACGTTCAATGGTTTTCCACCCATGATGTGCAAACGGGCCATCACAAGGGATTTTTATAACATGGAAAACCATGTTCTAAAGAATCGTGCTGCCTTGGGAAGTTAGCACATCACAAGTACATGCCCATTAAATGAATGGGGTGAGTACCAAGAAGGTGACCACTAGGATTTTGTAGCAAGACGCAGTGGAGTTTAAGCCTTTCTTTGACTTGAGACATGATGTGACAGCTCTGTATTACAGCCACGGTATTTTTGAAGCAAAAAGATAGAAGGAGCAATGGGGGATATTCAGGAATATCTTCTGGCAGGTAAGGATTTTTTATCTTTTCTTTTTAGAAATCATCCCAATAGGGGGTTTGCCAGTGAGGGACAGAACATACATGAGGTGAGTTTAGGTTTGTTTTAAATGTACATATATTATCTTACCATACTCAGAGCTGATTAAATTGACACGTAGCTCATCAGATGTAAAAACCCTTTTTATGTCAATTTTTTTTTTCCAGGTTCCCGATTTTAACAAAGCGGAATCCCTAGGAATGAGAGAATATGACACATTCAACACTGAACAGAATTACAAGCCAGGACAAGCTAGAATAAAAACATTTGTATTTATTTAACATGAAAACATTATTTCACTTTCCATTTTACAAGGAAAACATTTCTTGCTTGTTAAAAAGATACATATGTAAAATTAAAGTTTGACTTACCTCTGAGCTGGTATGATGGTGGTGTAGCGCTCCACAATCCTAAAAAGATATACTGTACTTACCTGCTGTTCCCTGGAATCATAAGAGATTTCTTGTTTATTCTCCAGGCTTCCGGGGGTTAACTTAGGGTGTGATGTCGCGATTGGCCACTGGAGGGGGTTTATAATAGTTTTCTATGGGAAAATGGAAAAAAGTGCCTGTGTACTTTCAATGGAGAGCCGAGATTGTGGACTTACCCGGCTGTCACAGCGTTTAGAGATGTTGGGCTCTTCAGTGGGCGCCAATGCACACATCATAAGAGCCAGTGAGAGAGCAGGGGCTGCGAGGGACCTTAAATTACAGGCATGTTTTTGGATTTATTTTATGGCATCCACTTCTAGTGCCATTCATGCAAACATGAACTTCTGGTGGTAGGTCCACTTTAAGTGTTAATGTCTCTACTAAGGTGCGTGTTAACACAAAGTCAAGGAAAGAAGTAGAGAAGTAATTTTTTCTGCCTATTAACCTGAGAAAGGTAATAAAGCCACTCACTGTGGCCAACTGAGTTAATATGGAGTGCTACATAACATTTTTAACCTATACTGACTCGTAAACGCATTTTATAATGGGAAACAATGGCAGGCAGAGCTAGAAGACATTATTTATGTAAAAAATTATACTTCAAGCATTAGGGAACACTGTAGTAAGGTAATGTACATTTTGTGTCTATATATCATCAAAGGTTATGAGCCTTATAGATATCATCAAAGATTTTTCTCAGGTATATCTTATACAATCACCCCCAGTTCATTGGTGGAATAGTGGGAGCATAGGCCCTCACCTGTCTGCTGATCCCCTGGAAGTTGCCTGAGGAAGAAGGTCTTTGCCTCGGATTATCCCTATCTCAAACCTTGGCACTTGGACTTGGTACCTTGTCAGCTACAAACTTGCAAAGGTGCGTCTGGCGAAAGTCTGCAGCAAAGCCAATCCCTACTTGCAGGGTGCTTTGGTGAACACCAGGTGGTCCCTTAGACTCTGCACTCCGCATTGCACCTTTGCCAACTGTGCAAATAGGTCCAGTGGGTTCACTCCGTTGTATCATCGGTGTCACCAGGCGTGTCACGGGATCGGGCACAAACGGCTCCTCTCCATGTGCCTGCAGCTCTGTAGAAGAGCCGCAGACACACTGAGCCTTTTCGGTCCCGTGTCTTCAGCGTCATCTGCCGCGCCATAGACCTCCATGTTAATGGAGGGGGCGCCGCTCTCCTCCCCACACACCGCCGGCATCTATTTGACACCGGCGGTGTGTAGAGGGCTGGGCAGAGAGTACAGTGTACTGCCGCGATTGCAGGGGAAACGGCTTTTTGTGCCATAAAAATGGCGCAAAAAGCATGCACCCAGAGGGTTAAGCAAAAAAATTACAAATTATACCTGTATATAACTTATTACTTTAAAACATTTATCATATCAGATTCTTATTACTGTTCCTTTCCCTTTACAAGCTCTTTATTCTGCAGGTTAAAAATTACACAATAATTATGTTTCAACAAAAAATTTACTACTCACGATATTTTCTGCTTAAAGACGACATTGTTATCGGAGTCTCCAATAAGAAGAGTAATGTGGTGACAATCCGGCGCGGTTCTCTTCTTCTGTAACCTTTCATAATTTGTTAAGAGGATGGTCACTACTATTTCTGCTGCTGATAAGCTGTGTCTTCCCAACTGAAAAGAAGGATGTAAAGTATACAAATCCTTAATTAACTACATATAACAAGTACAGATATATTTTCTATTACACAAAAGAACAAATATATATATATACACACACACACATACACAGTGTACCTAGAAAGTATGCACAGCGCCACCCTACATGTTGTTATGTTACAGCCTTCTTCCAAAATTGATGAAAAATTTTTTTTGCCCCTCCATTTTGTTTACTTGACGTTTAGGCAAATGTATTAAAAATAAAATAATGGAGAAAGCACATGTACATAAGTATTTACAGCCTTTGCTGAGGTTCAAAATTGAGCTCAGGTGCATCCTGTTTCCCCTGATCATTCTTGAGATGTTTCTGCAGATAATTGGAGTCCATCTGTGGCAAATGCAGTTGATTGGACATGAATTTGGAAAGGCACACACCTCTCCATATAAGGTCCTACAGGTAACAGTTCATTTCAGAGCACAAACCAAACATGAAGTCAGAGGAATTGTCTGTAGACCTACTAGACAGGCTGAAGGCACAAATCTGGGGAAGGATACAGAATAATTTCTGCTGCTTTGAAGGTCCCAATGAGCACAGTTACCTCCATCATCCGTAAGGGGAAGAAGTTAAAAACCACAAGGACACTTTTTAGAGCTGGCCGGCCATCTAAACCGAGTGATCATGGGAGAAGGGCCTTAGTCATGGAGGTGACCAAGAACCCAATGATCATTCACTGTCAGAGCTCCAGAGGTCTTCTGTGGGGAGAGGAGAACCTTCCAGAATGACAACAATCTCTGCTGCAATCCACCAGTCAGGCCTGTATGGTAGAGTGGCCAGACGGAAGCCTCTCCTTAGCAAAAGGAACATAGCAGCCCAACCTGAAGTTTGCCAAAAGGCACTTGAAGAACTCTCAGACCATGAGAAACAAAATTCTCTGGTCTGATGAGACATAGATTTAACTATTTGGTGTTAATGGCAGGTGTCATGTTTGAAGGAAACCAGGCACCGCTCATTACCAGAACAATACCATCCCTACAGTGAAGCATGGTGGTGGCAGATGTGGGGAGTAGTGATGTTTTTCAAGCACAGGAACTGGGAGTCTGCAACAATGTACAGACTGGGAAGATGGTTCATCTTTCAGCAGGACAACAATCCTAAACTCACAGCCAAGATATCAGAGGAATGGCTTCAGGGCAACTCTATCTGTTAATGTCCTTGAGTGGCCCAGCCAGAGCCTAGACTTGAATCAGATTGAACATCTCTGGAGAGATCATAAAATATCGGCACTGTCGCTTCCCATCCAACCTGATGGAGCCTGAGAGGTGCTGCGGGGAGGAATGGGCGGGGCCAAAGATAGGCGAGCTTGTGGCGTCATATTTAAAAAGTCGAGGCTGTAATTGCTGCCGAAGGGGCATCGACAAAGTATTGAGCAAAGGCTGTGAATGCTTAATACATGTGCTTTCTCAGACTTTTTAAGAGTTTATTAATTCCATTACATTTACTTCAATATACCTAATGTATACTACTGTGTATTTGCATAGGTTAGAGACATAGAATGATTTATATATAGATAGATACTGAGAGTATCATCATGTTTTCTATTGTATATATATTGTAGTCTTGAAATGGGTTGCCTCAGGACTGGTTCCAAGTAGTAAAATTCTTGTCATTCAACCCAACATTCCAGTTCTCCAAACCAAAATGGGTACAACAGACCCTAGACATTGAGTTTAGGGAAAATATAATTAACCACCTTGGTGTTACTTCTGTTTCACGGCAGAGTACACTGTATTCTTCAGTGCTTCCCCACCTATTCCCATTCCCTCTACACATCGTCAAATTGTCATTGAGGCGCCTTCGATGTGTGGAGGGAAAAGCGATGCCCCATCCATTAACATGGAGGTCTAGGGCGCCAGCCCCTGGGACACGGGGCCGGAACAGATCAACGAGCCAGTAGTGATGTGGAATCGCCCATCACACAGGATGGGCGGTTATGCCCAATACCAGCACGGCCACAGTTTGTTCGAAGAGTTCATGCATAACACCAGGGAGGTTATAAATATATAAATATATATTTTTGGTCCAATACAATTGCTAATATAGAACTGCAGGCATATAAATAATAGTACTCCTAACTTAATTGTTTTCTAACCTGTTCAATTTCAAGTTTATAGTTTGGAAGATGCAGTACTGATTCTTTTATTTGATTTCCAAATGGAGGATGTCTGTTAACGATCTGCAAAATCACATGACATACAAATATTATGTACATATAAAAGAATGGGATATTAATCACCTACTGTTTTTATCACCTGCTGGTTATTCAGCCATATCAGTTCAGTTCTCCCTCCATGACTTCCATGTAGTAAATCCTCTGCAGCGGTTCTCGGGTATACACCACATTTCTAAAAATTGTGGAAAGCTGTCCCAAGCTGTTAGGAATGCCAACTCCATGGTAAAGACTATGGATTAGGAACGGTATGTCTTTATGTTTCATGTGTGTAGTCAGAGTTTTATATACATATTTATATAAAACCCAGCTACATATTGTGTACTGGCTTAGTGCTCACTCATCCAGGTCTGAAGCATGACAGGTCATCCTGGCTGAGTTCTGAAGCATGACAGCTCATGTGAGTTGAAAACAATGTGGTGCGTGCACGCCACTTTGACGAGGTGGAAGTGGACACTGTCCTGACATGTGTCCCCTTAACCCTCTGGGCGTTACGTGGTTTTAGCACCATTTTTTATGGCACGGAAAGCTGTTTACCCTGCAATCGCGGTGGAGTACACTATACTCTTCCATGATTGCCGGCTCTCTCCCCAGCCCTCTACACACTGCTGGTGTCAAATAGATGCCGGCGGTGTGTGGGGAGAATAGCGCCGCCCCTTTATTACTCTCCCTGCTAACTTCCCACCCTGCACATCATCTGCACAAGTGGGGTGGGAACGTAGGAGGAAAAGATTTGCGGCCGATTTTGAAGGCTGCTTTTTCCAGTTTACTATTGACACCACTGGAGGCTCCTCTAGCCCGTCGTAGGCCAAAACTGTATAAACTGAAAACTTCAGCTGGCCCTAGACGTTTAGATTTGCTGCTGATTTCGCCACCAATCAACTGCTGTGCGCGCTTCATGCTGCAAAATGTGCCACAAATCTAAACTTCTAGGGCCAGCTTTTAGTTTATTCAGTTTTGGCCTATGGAGGCCTAGAGGAGACTCCGGTGGTGTCAATAGTAAAATTTAAAAGACAGTTCCTTGACAAGTGTTTTCTACATCAACAAATGGTAATGCTCGGAAATGGATTATGGACTGTTTATATTATTTTTACACATGAATTTTTAGCACAGCCCGTAAATTTTGGGATTCTGAGCGTCCCAGGACTAAATGCTTTTTAGGCCTTGAAGGAGTTTCACATAGTATTTAAGAAGTTTCACTATCTTCATAATACTAAATCAATAATAAAGTTAGGAAATGATGCCCCATTATTAGCTTCAAGTTATTTACTAAAATCTGAGATTCAAATGTTTGGTCATTCCTGTGGCAAACTATGTTTCTGTAATTAACAAACTTCAGGTATTTTGACCCATACTAAACAAAATCAAGATTCACGTACCAGCTCCAGCTCTCTGGGGTTTGTTTCTTCTATTTTCTGAAACGTTGTCAGTCCTGCATTCACCATAATATTAGCCATGGTGACACCTAGGTAACAATATATCTGCATTAGTCACAGAACTGAGCCACCAACAACGAAACATATAATTTCCATGTTTCTACAATGCATTAACCTCCTGGGCGTTCATTAAGACCATAAGATGCACCCAGATTTTAGGACAGGAAAACCAGATAAGTTTTCAAATCAATTATGTTAATGCAATGAATTCAATGGATGCAATATTCAATTCAGCCAGTAGATGTCACTAGCAGCAGTACACTCTCAGCACAGCGTCATTCTCCACACTGATCGGGAGAAAGGGGGTCCAACAGCTGGAGTCTCTCCTCTCCCGATGTTGCTGTGCTTGTGTCCGTGGGAGCTGCAGAATGATTGCAGTTTCCACTGCTGAAGAGAGGGAAAGATGCCAGTTCATCTCTCTCCCTCTCTTCATTGCCTATGGCAGCAGGGCTCTGCTGGCATAGGCAATTACACAGTTCAGATGGGAGAGCCGGACACCGGCCGGCATCTCTCATCTGGAAGCTCCTCCAGCTAATCTCTCTTTCCGGGAGAGCTGGCGGGAAGCATTCGGACCATAAGACGCAGGCACTTTCTGCCCCCAATTTTGGGGGTGAAAAAGTGCGTCTTATGGTCCAAAAAATACGGTAACTTGTTTACAAAACTCCCCCCAAGCTAACATCTAGCGTACTTACCTGTCCAGTGGGAGCAGGCAGTGGTCCTCTGTCTGATGCTGGAGGGGTGGAGGGCGCCATTGATCTACATGTGATGGTGGTGGCATGCATTTTTAGGGCACGGGGGCACAAAGAAGTGCACAAAATCGCGGAGGATTACAATGAAAGTTAAAAAAAAAGTTAAATAAGCGTGCCACATGCGAACTGTCCAGGAAGTGAAACTATAATTTTTCATTTTAATTCAGTTTTTGCAGTGTATAAAAAAAATCATTATCATGAAGGATTTAAAAAAAGGCCTACAACAGAGATTTCAGAGATACAGTGGATATAAAAAGTGTACAACCCCTTATTATTATTATCTTGTATTTATACTGTATAGCCCCGACACATTACGCAGCACTTTACAGAGCATATACAGTCATATCACTGTCTCCCAGAGGAGCTCACACTCTAATGTCCCTAACACATCCATAGGTCACATGTAACTAACATAGGATAATCTTTAACCCCTTGTTAAAATGCCAGGTTGTTGCACTATATTATTATATAATACTATTTAGCAATATTTGCCCTCTCTGAGGATTAACAGGGGTATGTACACCTTTAAAATCAAATATATACCATTCTAATGAATAAACATGTTCCAGTTCTACCTACCAATTTTTTCCAGTTGTCTGGACACATAGGATGAATTTTCCCATAATTTACATCTGAAGCACTTGGCCAGAATTAAGGCGTTCAGAAAGGCAGTGAATTTCTTTTCTTGCAAAGCAAGGAACTCGTAGAGGTCTGCAATTATAATACAAAAAAGGTTAAAAAAATATGTTCTGAATATTAATTATTTGTGAAGTAAAAAGAAATTGCATACATTTAGTCACCCGTGTGCCATGTCTGAAAATCTTTGTCATGTCCTGTGTCAGTGAAAAGTCTTGTACAGGAATACATCCGAGTTGTGCCTGTATAAGACTGAAAATAGAATGACACAAATAAGTGTGTGTATCTTCTATCTCCGGTGTCCCGTCGAAATCTGCTCTCCCTGTCGCACAGAATGGACAGCAGAGGGAGCACTTTCAGGGGGAGCTGATATCGACCTGGGAGTAATCCATAGCAGTGTCGGTCAACCTGTCACCTAGGGCGGCTGCTGTGTCCATGACCCCCCGGTCTCCATTTAAGCTGTGCTCCCCGGGACCCTTCAACAGCAAAACCGCTGGCCGCAAAACTGTCACCCACAGCGGCTACTGTCTCCATGTTCCCCCGCTCTTCTTGCCCTCCATCGACATCTGCTACCCCTCTAGCTAATGACATTATCTGCTACAGGGGGAGCAGATCTCGACGGAGGGCAAGAAGACAGGTTGACGGGCACTGCTATGGATTACTCCCCGGTCGATATCAGCTCCCCCTGGAAGTGCTTCCCCTGCTGTCCATTCTGTGCTACAGGGGGAGCAGATCTCGACGGGGAGCAGATTTCGACGGAACACCGGACATGGCATCCTACACTGAACACACACAAGTATTTCTATTGACACACACAGAGACTGGTACACGTTGTGTATTTACCAATTTACTTTCATTTCCTTGGATTTTATTTTCCCTTCCATTGGAAACCTTTGAAATTAAAGAAATTAAATACAGAATAACTTATTTATTTTAAAATAGTCATCACCACCCTGGATCACGTATGCTATCCCTGATTTGTTGTTGGCTATTGTACACAACATTTAATCATACATCATACCTCCCATTCGCCATTACAACTGGAATTCTCTCTGTTTAAACTCCTGAGCGTTCTGCCTGAGATATTTTGTGTTGATATTTTCACTGATCATGAAACTTAACCCGTACACTGGATTCCCCTGGCGATTCTCTGGATCGGCATACACGCTGATACTTCCGGGTCTGCCCCAGTCGTGTCAGAGGTGGCACAAAAGGGGCGGGGGGTACGCAGCGCCATAGACCTCCATGTTAATGGAGGGGTTTCGCTTTTTCCCAGCATGATTCTGGCATCACTGGTGCTGGGCCCCTCCTGAAGAGCGTAGATCGCGGCGGCATTTGATATGCTTCGTCGTGATTGCCTGTGGCATGCTTTTTAAAAAAGTTGCGCCCAGGAGGTTAAAATGGTATGTTCTTGGTGGTCCTCCCTAACCCCTCTTCCCCCTTCCTCCTCTGATTACCTTCTTTTGTTAAAAAATAAATGTTTAACTTTATCTGACTTTATAACCAGTTGGCTGCTCAGATATTTCACATGTCCACGCTTAAGTTGTCTCCAATAGTGTTGATCGTGAATGTTCTAATTTGCGAAGATCTGGAGTATAGTGCTATATTTTCATAATGGCGAATATTAAAAAAAGGATTTTTTAAATCAGTGCCCAGAACAACATTGCGTTTGCAATATGAGCACGGACAAGTGCCTATTTGCACAATGAACATAATCTGTGAAAGATATCATGCATTGAGTTTGCAATATTTTTGTTATTATTAATTTATATATCGCCAACATATTATGCAGCGCTGTACATTCCATTGGAGGATTGGAGATGTAAGTGGGACAAGAGGAGTGGGGTGATTAAAAAGCAAAGCACAGAATTGAATTTAATGGACTATTTTAAGCCAGAGTAGAGGAGACAGAGAGGAGAGGCCAATGAGGAGCGATTAGAGGAGTAAAGGCTTTGGCTTTGTTACCATTACGTCGGGACCCCTACGTAGCACATAGACTTACCTGCTCGGCGGAGACTCTGTCTTCATTGCGCCGAGCCGATCCGCCAGTGTAAGGCTGAACGTAGTCAAGTACGTTCAGCCTTTGCACCAGCGGATGTGTAAAGAGACCATCCGCCGGCAGGCAATGTCTGTGAGATACGTATAAGCTTAGCAGGGGTCCTGTCGTATAATGGACACAAGCCCTTATAAGGTGAAAAAAATTGTACATCTAACATCAATTTGTGCTAACATTTTCTATTGATTGATGCAACCCTATGGGCATAGAAGAAGGATTATATAGTGTACTGAGCCATTACATTTAATGGGTCGCATTTCAGGTGCTCCTAAAAGAACAGTTCAATGAAGACTCGATGGACATTGAGTGTCAGGCTTTCCTTTTACCTGATGGTGATTCTGTTTTTGTCTTTGTTCAACGTATTAAGTAATTTCTTCTCACTTGCTCTGAGCTGGACATCAGAGAATTCTTTACACGTAGATATCATTGTGACCTTAATATAAGAAAATACATAGAAATTTTAAATTTCCCTTCTACCTAAAATGACCAACATCACTGACTTCTAGGACGCCGACGGAGCAACACCTCATTCTACCTCACAATCCCTGGACCATACCTTTGACTTAGGACTCTTACTGCTTTACTATTTATGGGTATCCCACTGCTGTGGGGTGCGATGTTCGGTCTATGCGGATGGGCTCCCCGCTTCT
>CM070037.1:119625469-119636525 GCA_036250615.1 Ptychadena robeensis | reverse complement strand
TGTCCGGTGTCTGCCAGATCCTTCTGTCTTTCCCCTGCCCAGGTACAAAACTTTTGCTTAATATAAGAAAATATTTACGTTGTAGATATTGTTATTTGAATACAACTGCACTTTTTAAAACGCAAATAATTTTTTTTCACAAATACCGTATTTTTCAGGAGCATTTAAAAATCAATGTCCATGGGAGATTTTAGCTCCCATATGTAAATAGCTGCTCATGGGTAAGCTGGGCATACACAGGTAGATTTCTAAATAGCTTCGAGTACAATCGAGCGCCATGTGCGCTCACGGAGCTCCATTGTGCTCTAATCTATTAAGAAATCTACCCGTGTAAAGGCCCCCATACACATCCATACACAATCAATCACCGATTTCCCTGATCCCCCCCAAAAAATTTTTTAAGTTGATTGAATGAAAAATCTTGTATGGGGGAATTATACCTTCCTTTGAGTGAGATAAATAGATCCCACTTGAAAGAACTTGATTGAACAAGGTTCCAACATGTAGAAAAACCTGTTCCATGCCCATAACCTAAGTAACGGAGGAAGAAAGCTTCAGCTGCACAGACTGTGATCAGGTACCGGCAGTGGCAAGGGGACGGGACCTGTCACTGCTCTGTTCTGTGAGGGGAGGGAGTGGGGGAGCCATGCTGGGCTGCCACTTTCCTCTATTCAGCTGTTAGCCCGTGTTGTAAAAGGTTTTCTAACAACACGGGTGTCCCCATCAAACGGCAATTGATGTGCACTTTGGGGCACATTGATTCCCATTCGATTGGCCCGCAATCAATGACAGTGTGGTGATGTCACCACGCTGTGATTGATTGCGGATCAATTGCATGGCAATCTACCCGTGTATGCCCAGCATTAGTTGGTCAGTGTGTGAGAGAATGAGTATTGCTAGTGTATAGACAAATGCTATAGTTTCAACCCTGCTCACTCTGTTGGAACTAACCTCTACCTCCAGATACTGTGCTTTTGGCTGAAGGAATATAGTGTGAATACTGCATGGTCCAGTCCTGCCTACTTTGCTGGAACATTCTGTATATTCAGTTTATATGTGAGTGGCTGTGTGATGCTTTTTTTTAATTTTCTAACTAAACTACTGGGTGCGTCTTATGGTCGGGTGCTTCTTACAGTACAAAAATGAGTTAAACTACAGGTGTTAAAATACATTTACCAGATCCGACAAGGTCTCTTTTCCATGAATGCCTGAGAATAGTTTGGCCGTGTCAAAGGCAATATAATATAATGCAATCAGTTTACCAGTTTCTAGAAAGAAGAACAGTTCGGTGATGGTTAGTATAATAAATTATAGACATGCAATGCCACTAACTTGTCTATTCTGTATTTTGACACCTTCAGGTAATTCCACCATTCACTTTAGAAAGTGAGCACCTCGTGAGCACCTCGTGTAATCACCTCTTATGTGCCTACATGCTGGTCACTATATGTTTTTCTCTACTTGTTGGATAGTTATATTACTAAAACAGGAGAATGTGCTGGGATAAAGTCTGTGGGAAACACAAGACGTCCCAGTAGACGAGAAGAAGTTGGGAAATATGCCAGGAAATTGTTCTACTAGTGTATACGTCAGAGTACTGGTCAATAGGCTTCATCTATATCTGAAATAATATGTTTTAGGGCTTGTTTCCACTAGGCTGCAGATGGACGCATTTTTAATCCCTTCGATTGCTCCCATTGAAACTCATTTGTAAATTTCTCATCCGCGTGCGATCGGGCACAGACACGATTTAGGGGGTGATTTTGAATGCCACTCTACCGCATTTTTCATCGCGGGCCGCATCTGATCACGTCCCCTTGTGAGAAATCGTGTCGGAGCATTCATGTCAATGGACGCGGTCAATATTCTTGAATAGGGACGCATTTTTTGACCACGTCCATACATTTTCTATGGGAGTGATGGCGCGTCATGGGGGGCGACCAGGAAAATGCATCTGATCGCGTCCAATCACACAAAAATCACATGCAAACGCGGAGGGAACAATCCCTAAAGCTAGCCATACACGTGTCGGATTCCATGGCCAATTGATCACTCACCAATCGATTCCGGCGATTCTGCGGGAATAGCAGGGTGTGATCAATCGGCAATTAAGTAGGATCCGATCGCTGCCATACCAACCTTGTCCAGACTGAATTCAGACGGAGGCGATCACGTGTCCGATTGTCCACCTCACAAATGGCAAATCCCCCTGATCTGTGAGCTAGAATCAATCTGATGGAACCAACAAATGTTGGGTTCTACTGTCGGATCCGATTCTGAGGCCCCGTGAACGGATCGGACCTGATGCGATCTGGACAAGGTGGGGATGCATGCGATTCCGGCACGATCGTTGCGTGCACGGAATCGATCGTGCCGGAATCCGGTGGGAATCCGACACGTGTATGGGGGCCTTTACTGGATTGCACTTAGTTTAACATTTTATTTAACCTCCTGGGCAGTTTTTTAAAAAGCATGCCACAGCAATCTCTAGTGGAATACAATAAAATCTTCCACCATTTTCTGCCCACCTTTCGACTGTGACTGTGACGCCGGGGATGTGCTCTAAAAAGCGTCCACCTCCACTACATGGGGGTAATGAGGGCAATGAGGGCAATGGTGCCACCTCCGCCCCTCTGGCAATGATGCTGAAGATGTGTAGGATGGGGAATCACAGCAAAGTACTGTGTACCACAATCTCCCGCACAGAGACGTTTCATGCCGAAAAAAATGCTGCAATACCGCCGCAATGCCAGGGAGGCTTATAAAGCTAAACATTACAAATTATGTGTAAATACATTCACAAACAAACAGATAAGAAAGAAAACTGTTTACCTGTTGGCTTAAAATTTATGTCTTCATCCATTTCAATTAATCCAACAGCTGATAAATCATTTAAATTTTTCAAACACAATTCTATAAAAAAAATATTAAATTATCTTCATTAAGTTAAGGCTCGACGTTCAAAAGTATAAACCAGACAATGTAAAACATACCGTCCAAATACATCAGTGTTAATTGCATATATTCTAATTGCGGATTTTTATTACGAATATCAGCACTTCGAGAATTGGCAAAGATCATAGCGCTATATCTTGGTAATCACGCATATATGAGATTTTTTTTCATCAGTACCCGAAACTACTGGGCATTGCGCTCGCAATATACGCATGTATAAGGGCCAATTCGCGCATTGAAGGTAATAATGAGTGGAAATCACAAATTCTTGAATTGCTTGTGATTATTAGGCACAAATGCGGTCTGTTTATCCAAGTGTCTAAAGCCTCCCCATTTGATGCAGGCCCCCCTGTTCGCCTTCGCCGTCACCTATTTCGCTGGAAGTGATCAGCAGATCTGCAGTAATAGAATTGCTGCGGGCTTGCACACCACAGGTGTTTTTGTCTGATCCCGGCGTGGGCAGTTTGTTTTAGAAAGAAACTGTGCATGTACTGTGTTCAGGCAGACAGCCAAGGAGGTTAAAAGGATAATTACAAAGCCCCTGAATGTGGTATCATCCCCACAATTGCTGGAGGTATAAAGAAGGGTTGTGTGAGTGCAAGTTAGGATGAAGGGGACATTACCCCAGGGTGGGAGCTTTGTGATTAACCTTCCTAAAATATGTGTATGAAGGTAGGAGTTGGGGGGGGGGGGGCTGGCTTGTCTTGGACACAAGGGGGCCTTAAGGAAAAAATTTTGGAAACCACTGCCTTAAATAAGTGGGACAAATTTTGGATCGACATAGGTTATGTCGATGTAAAAAAAAATCGATCAAAAATCCTGTACTAAATATGGCCAATGATACAATCGACATACAATTATATACCAACTAAAAAATTTATCGTTTTAAGTCGATTGAGCTAAAATCGGACCTGTGTTTGGCCTGCTTTAGCCTTGCTAGATGTGATGTAATTCCAAGGATTTGCAAGTACCATTGTATTGCCAACACTCAGGGCCCTAAAGAAAAGTAGCACGCAGAGCCAACACAGAGCCTTAAGACCATATATATGTAACTATTTTAACTAATCTGCAAAAATCTTAGCCCTTTACCAGAATCCTTGTTAGATTATTGAAATTGTGGTCTCAAAATGTCACCAGGCAAACACCCATAACCCTTTACGATGTGAAACTGTGAGTTTTATTTATCTGCAACAGACATGTTTGCATTAACACTAAAGCCCCCCCCCCCCCATATACCTTTAGATCACTCCATACAATTTTCATTACATCTACCAACAACTATGTAGTATAGTGGTCTCCCTGATATAATACATAGTGATTGGAAGGTTTAGAAAGGTCCTCATATTACATGGTTTTGGTAGAAGAAAGGTTGATTGTACAGAAATTGTATGGTAAGATTGTAAGGTGTATGGGGGGCTTAACCCATCCTTGCAGGTTAATGAAATCATGCTAATCGTGCTAATGTGCCCATTGCTGGTGAATAACACAGCCACAGCCCAAAAAAATGTGAAATGTCCTGGATACTGCATGCAAACTGGAACTGAACTAATCAAACTCCACAGCCACTTAGGGGTAAAGACCTTTTTTCTGTTTGGGGTAATGGATAAGCTACCATTACACCTGAACAACTATAAAGGCTGAATTATCATTGCAAGGAAAAATTGCCTAAATCTTCAACAAATTTCTAAGTATTGCTTATATCAAGATTTGTTCAAAGCCACAGTGTTAATAAGTTCCTCAGTTATTATTATTATACTAATAAGTTTGCTAAAAGAGAAGTGGAAGCAATGGAAAGTTTGTAAAATGTAACAAATGTATGCAATGATCATAAAAGTACAAAGAATGCATATTACCTTGTAATTTAGCTTCAATCCCATCTTTGTCTAATGCTTTTTGGAAACCTACACAATAACAATGACAATGACAATTCATAGAAATGAAAGAAATAACAAGCTGAAGTGCACTATTGGTCGGGGGCGGGGGGGGGGTATGAGTGTGTCTTATATTGCGCATGAGTGGTGGTTGCGCCTTTGCATTCTCCAGGGAAGCTGTCACAGCTCTGTATGTGAGGGACTGAAACAGAGATCTGCAGGCGGACGATGCATCCATGGATAGATCACCCCACTGCAGATCTGTATGTGAGCAGGCAGCTTCAGCCAGTTGACATATAGAAGCAGGGACAATCTGCCAGCGGGTGGATCCTCCCCTGATCACAGTTGTATGTGAGCAGACTAAGACCATGTCTCCACTACATTTTGTGATCTGTCGGGACTCCTACATTAGGTGCAGTGCTTGGCGGGGGTTCTGACGGATGACATACACTTTAGCTGGCCGGCGCATGCTGTGTTCAGACATCCACCATTGCAAGAGTTAACGTACTGCACTACCTGAACACCTGCATCGGCGGACTGGCTCAGTGCCGTGAGAACACAGCATATGCCGAGCAGGAAAAAGTGTATGTGATCGGGATGTGGAGACATAGCCTAAAGCTGCAGCTTACATACGGCTCTGCAGAGCCGGACCAGGAGAAGGGGAAAGGCTCTGAAAGCTTCATCGGCTCTTTTATCTCCAGCTCTGCCAGTTGGAGCACAGAACTGCAGTTCCCCTGTATTTTTACTGACACTCCACTGTATAGGACGCACCCTATACACCCAGCATCTTATAGATCGAAAAATACGTTTATCACAATGAACTGTATTAATGTTCATACTAAGCCTGTATGTAACTACTGCTGCATACGGTTTGCCTTTCTATGAATATATGAAAGTATGGAAACATACCGTAGTGAGATGGATTCTTTAGTGCCCTGATGTATAAAAATGTTGATCGGATCCACTCCAGCGCAATGTTAACATCTGTGATGGTATGAAGGGTTATTTCTGCGTTTAGATGCTCCACCAGGTGTCTGTGCAGGCTGACACAGGAGGACATACACATTATGTTTTCCACTATACATTGTTCTCACAACTCACTTTTTTTTGCTCTATTTCAGATTTCTTTAACCTCCCTGGCGGTTCACTGAGGTGCAGATTTCTGTACCAAAAGTGATACAGTGTTTTGCCTTTCCGCCCCCCCATCGGCATCACCGATGACGCCGATGGGGGCGGAAAGGCTCTGTGTGCCTGCAGCTTTGTAGGAATGCTGCAGGCACACTTCTTCCTGATTTTTGGGCAAAAAATTTTTTTTTTCTTTATAAGTTTACACTTGTTTTCTTTTCTTTTGATTTGGATCGGATAAAACATTTATAAAACATTTATCCAATCCAATCAAAATAAATACAAATGTAAAAAAATGAAGAAAAAAAATCTAAGAAAAATTGTTTTTTTTCTGTACCTTTAAATCTCCCGCCCGGCGCGTGACGTCATCGGCGGATCCAGCCGAAGACAGATCCCACTAACAGAAACGCTCAGCGGGAGCGTTTCTGCTAGCGGGATCCAAGTTGGACTGGATTATAGAATAGCATTTCTATAATGAAGTTCAAAAGTAAAAAAAAAAGATTTAAAAAAAGAAAAAAAAAAAATTTTTTTTCTTTAAGACCGGGTCCCGCCTCCGTGACGTCACATGCCACTCCGGGACCCGGAAGAAGCCGGCGACGGAGGGAGATCGTGATGGCGGCGGACCAGGTGAGCTCCCACGATGTGCCCGAACCCAGTTCGGGCGTATCGCTAATTGCAGCGTCCCTTTGCCCGAACTGGGTTCGGGCATATCGCTAGGGAGGTTAGGGTCCCCTTCATTGCATCATCAGATATCAATACTTTTTAGAGCAAACATAAATAATTATGTAAAAAACATTTAAAAAAATCAGGTTAGACAGATTCTTCATAGCTAAACCTAGTAATTCCATATTTTCATGTTTATTCTTCATAATGATCGAATCAATTGTTTGGGAATCAAATGCATCCCACCTTGAGCGACCTTGAAATCTGACATGCCGGTATTTCCCTGTTCTATCGCCATTACTTACTGTAATTACCATTACAGTATTTGCCAGGGATCCATCACCCAGGTGGAGTGCATCGATACTCTGAACGATCGTTGTGCGATCATTGCATCACAACTTGGCGATCAATTGCACAATGTTCGCCGTGGAATTGAGCCGTGTATGGCTGGCTTAACTGGAGATAAAGAAAAGTGGAAGTAACTCATTACTTCTTAATTATCTCATTGTTTAGCTAATTTCCTAGGTGAAGCTCTTAGAGATATGAAGTACCACATTCTTCAGACTATAAGACACACCGGACCATAAGACGCACACAATTTTAAGGGCAGAAAAACCAGAAAAAAAAGATTTAACAAGTTTTCACATCAATTGGGTTAATGCAATGAATTCAATAAATGCAACATTCAATTCAGCCAGTAGATGTCACTAGCAGCAGTTCACTCTCAGCCCAGCGTCATTCTCCACACTGATCGGGAGGAGGGGGGCCGGGCTGCACAGTGTTCTACTCTCCTCTGCGTCTTATGGGCCGAAAAATACGGTAACTCATTACTTCTTAATTATCTCTTTGTTTAGCTCAATCCCTAGGTGATATGAGGTACATGCAGAAAGCAACAAGGACAAGTGACTTGAAAACTCCTGTTTTGCATATTGTATATACTCGAATATAAGGAAATTTTTTCAGCACCCGACATGTACATAAAACAATTAAATTGGGTCTTTACTCAAGTCAATAGATGAAGATTGTGGCCTTTTGCACGGAGTGCCGGCGATTGTGCCCGATCCCGGCATGGACGCAGTTTGATCCAAGATCAAACAGCACCCGTACTGGCTTCGGTTGTAACACTCAGGAGGTTAAAATTTTCCCACAACCCTTCTCTTTTGATTTTCAATCAACTCAGAAATCAGCTAGTTGATATAACAAAATCCCAAAACAGAAGCATATTTGCTGTGTGTTTCTGGGCCTTAGCTGCTGCATTTCCTACCCTAGGCTTATGCTCGTGTCAGATTTTGTTTTTGTAAAATGAGGTACTTCGGCTTATATCGGAGAGTTTATACGGAGAGTCAAAAGCTAGCCATACGTGGATCAAATTTGGTTCATCTTGAATATTGACTGTCCATTAAAACAAAATAAACTTCAATATCACACAGTTATCAATGCACAACCAATTATTTTAATCCAAAGAATCCAGTCTGTTTTATGTGATTGCTAAATTTTGATTTTTTTAAATGTTTAATGGGGTTAAGGTGGCCATACACAGTTCAATTAAAGCGGGCAGTATCGGCTGCAATTTCTGACAGCAGGAGGGGTGTATTTTTAGAGACCTCCCCTCCCACTGTGTTACATATCACAGAGGCAAGATGTCACAAGCTGCAGGGATACCTGGGATATCTCTCCATCACATCTGCGAGAGGGGAGAGAGAAGCCTTAAGCTAGGAATAGACGATTTTCGTTAATAATCGATGTTTTCTACTTTGAAATTGTACTACGATTGTATGACACTATAGCGCACATGGTACAATCGATAAAATACTAATATCGAGGTTCTTCATCGAATCTTACATTGATTGTACGCTTAAATCGAGCCGTGTGTTCCTAGCTTTACTTCACCCAGCCAACAGCTCCATGGATGCAGCTCCTTCCCCCACATTGGAGCTCCCTACAGAGGAGCGAGTCTCTGTCTGTGTAGGGGTGGGGGGCTGTGTTGGTGTCAGCTGCCCTGAGAACAATGGATCTGGAAGTGGCTTCATCTTGCCCTTACTTAAGTGAAAGTGAAAACGTGAGGAAGGTAAGTATGCTGACAGGTAAGTAATGTGCTTATTTCATGTATGTGTTTTTTTTTGTTTTAGTTTAAAACCGTTTTAACTTAAAAAAAAAAAAGACTGTTTAACCTCCCTAGCACTTGAGACGAACCTAGAGAGTCCTCTGTTTGGGTTCCTCCCAACCGCTAATGGAAAATCCCATATACCCCTGGAAAGCTGCAGCGATTCTCTTTATCGCTGCAGCATTTCCGGGGTTTAGCAACCACCCCTTCTGCATCATCGGTGACGGAGGCAGCGCCATAGACCTCCATGTTAATGAAGGGGGTGTCATTGATGACGCTGGCGATGTGGACAGGGGCAAGAAATTTTTTTTTTACTGCGCCATTTAAAGCCGAATGCTGAGTGGTTAAAATGATCATTTGGAAATCGATTATTTTCCTCCTGAATCTATCGACCAAAGGAAATGGAACATAAAGTTAATAGAGCAGTGATCAGATATGTTTCAGTGGAAGGTAAAAGTATCTGATGAGTTTTCTAGGTATTCTAGGTACTATGGAGCATGCCTAAGGGGCTATGGAAAGGAATCAATCGGTTTTGAATGAATCCCACTATGTGCTGGTATTATCAACCGATGTTAAACTTACAAAACAAGATTTCATTCCCACAAGTCAATCAAATCTAAGATCGATCAACCAAAAGTTGATGTGTGTATGGCTTCCTTTAGCATTCCACCATTTGTGGTAGTTAAGACAAGCTAATCACTTACCTGCTTTCAATTGTATCTGCCCCATCCAACATGTGTGCATATTTCTCCTTAGTGCTCAACCTTGTCATTATAACTGCTGTGGCTGTAGAATCAAACTGCAGGAAATAAACATTATTATTGTAATTGTGTATTGCAGTACTACTGCTATGTATATAGATGTACACTATATTATCAAGAAGAAAAATATTGTTTCCTTTCTGTTCCATACTATATAAACATATAAAACATATTTATATGTTATCAGAATAAAAAAGTAACATAGATATATTCTTTTATATGTCAGTAAGAAAAACTGCAAATCCCTGAAGGTTCGTTATACTAACCTCCCTAGTGGTCCCACGATCCTCCCCCCGGGAAGCTGCAGCGATTCTCTATCCAGCCGCAACTATTCCGGGAGCGCAATATGACAGACACTGCTGAAGGGGCACAATAGACCTCCATTATAGTGGAGGGGTGTCAGTTTCTCAGCCCACATTGTGCACAGTGGACAGGGATAGGGGAAGGTCGGAAAATTCAAGCATACTTTGCTGTGATCACTGGTGCGGTAGGGGCTGACCACTAGGGAGGTTGATGGAGGGGCATCAGTTTCCCAGCCCACATCGATGATGTGTAGAGGGCAGGAGGAAAACAAAAAAGGGAGGTGGGGAAAACAAGCAGAGTACAATATAATCGCTTTTGCCACTTTCAACAACATGTCACCTGATGCAATGTTCACAGTGAACTGTTATCCACAAAAATATAAAGTTTGGAATCTTTTGAAAGAATGTAATCAGTTCTGGACATAGCATGTGCTAAAAATCTCTCCTTCTCCTGTGATTACAACATGAACAACCACCATTGAGCAATCCCTGTGATGTGAACAGGATCTTACTTGTGTATTACAGAATAAACTGAAGCCTCTGTTATCAAAATGGAAATTGTTTCAAAATTGAAAAACATTTTTTATTATTAAGTTTTGAAATATTGAAATAACTATTGACAAAGTTATCCCTGAATAAACAGATAAAATGTACGCCGAGGATGTGCTGAAAAAAACGGGCTCTAAACCTTTAAATGAAGGTCAATGACACTGACGCCGACACTGGTGGACAGGTGACTGGTGGACACCGCTGGACAGGTGACTATGCCTGAGGTTATCTCAGGGTGAGAATGATTAGTAAACACCTTGACATAACTTGGCCAGACCTCCCAGGAGGTTAAACACAGTGTTTTGTACAAACTAATCACTGTCACAATATATGTGTTTACCTGTGGCCTACCCGCTCTTCCGATCATTTGCAAAATGTCTGTCTCGCTGTACTCCTGAAACATTCCTGATGCATAATGCAATGTGGATTTTATGATCACCAAATGAGCTGGAAGATTTACGCCCATAGCCAAGGTACTGGTGGTAACTGTTAATATCAAATAACATAAAACAACACAAATTTGAAATACATTGTTTTATAAATCAGTGAATCAGCTTCTCATATACAATAATCTGGTATCTTCTACTTGTCTGCTTTCTATGTTTTTCTGGTATTTAAACCTCCACTTTCTGGAAACTTTTCTTCTACCAAAACCAAGTCACATTTCAATCACTATGTATTCTATCAGGGAGGACCCGGCACTACATAATAGTGATATATACCTTC
>CM070037.1:119614165-119625444 GCA_036250615.1 Ptychadena robeensis | reverse complement strand
CAAAACCAAACAAATCCCAAAACCCCCCACCCCACACCCACAACCACACCCCCCCACCCCAATCCACTGCAACATCCCTTTCTATGCATGGCAGGCAAATGCAGTGTATGTAGCATTCACACATGAAAACTGTGTTGGTGTAAGCCATTAGCTGACCACACTAAAGTGTGAAAGAGCCATTAGGGCCCATGTCACAGGCTACGAAAGATAGGAAACCCTGGGTGCTTTCCCACACTGGCCCTGTGTTTGCAGTAATGTGCAATGCCCGGGTTCACTGTAAACTCCCTGCTGCCACGCATGTGCTTGCGCCGTGTGCTGAAACTTTGGGGTTTCGCCGGCAAGGATGTGATCACACACACGGTTAGTGTTACAGCCTAGTGGTCGTTACCGGCAAAAACGATGTAGTGTAACGTGGCACACAGGGTTCCATTGCTGCCACAGCTTACACTTGGTACGTAATATGTATTATTCAGCGGAGACTTTTTTTACAGATCTTTATGCTTATGAGTGTTGCATATCACCATGCTGGAGTGGAATGTATCTGACAGGAAAAATCATTGAAGCAACTTTTACAGAGCGGAAGGTCTACCAGTACTTTGTAAGACATTTATTTATTTGTGATTATTATTTTTTTTTTTTTATAAAAATTAAATAGGCATTAGCTAAATTAAATAGCAATAAAGTTCAGGTCCCTTACCAGTAGCGCCACATACCCACTAAATACTTTTCCATTACTTAGATCGAACCAAAACAAGTGTCCAACTCAGGACTTTAAGGCGATATATCAATGACTATGCAGTGCTTAGGAGTCCCTCCTGATAGAATTACATAGTGATTGGAAGGTATATATCACTACTATGCCAGTGGCGGGTCCTCCCTGATAGAATACATGGATTGGAGGTATATATCCACTGCTTTTAGTGATGGTCTCCCTTATAGCAATACATAGTGATTGGAAGTATAATATCACTGCTATGTAGATGCCTGTCCTCCCTGATAGAATACATAGTGTTGGAAGGTATATTCACTGATATGTAGTGCCCAGGTCACCTGATAGATACATAGTGATTGGGATAGGTATAATAATGCTATGGAGTGACGGGTCCTCCCTGACAGAATACATAGTGATTGGACGGTATATATCACTGCTATGTAGTGCCGGGGGTCACTCACCTGATAGAATACATAGTGATTGGAAGGTATATATCACTGCTATGTAGTGGCCGGGTACTCCCTGAGGAATATAGTGATTGGAAGGTATTATAGAATCACTGCGATGTAGTTGCAGGTCCTCCCTGATAGAATAAATCGTGAGATTGGGACGGTCACTATATCATTGCTGTGTAGTTGCGGGGTCCTCCCGGCTAGAATAGCATAGATTGGGACGGTATCATATCAATGCTATGTAGGGCCCAGGTCTCCATGATAGGAAATAACATAGTGATTGGAAGGTATAGTATCACGACTATGTTAGTGCCCGGTCCTCCCTGATTAGAATACATATTGATTGGAAGGATATATCACTGCTATGTAGTGTAGGTTTCCTGATAGAATACATAGTGACTTGGAAGGTATAATCACGGCTATGTAGTGCCGGGGTCCTCCCTGATAGAATACATAGTGATTCTAAGGTATATATCACTGGCTATGTAGTGCGGGTCCTCCTGATAGAATAACATAGTGATTGGAAGGTATATATCACTGTATGTAGTGTCAGGTCCTCCCTGATAGATAAATAGTTAATTGGGTTGGAGGGTAATATCACTGCTATGTAGTGCCGGGTCCTCCTGATAGAATAGATTACTGATTGGGAGGTATGGGATATATCACTGCTATGTAGTGCCGGGCACCCTGTTAGAATACACAGTGATTGTGTTGGAAGGTATATCATCATGCAATGTAGTGCCTGGGTCCTCCCTGCATAGACGTGCATAGCTGATTGGAGCATCTGACCCCTGTACACTTTACATGACATGCATCTGTCTCCTGTATACTTTACATGACATGCATCTGTCTCCTGTACACTTTACATGACATGCATCTGTCTCCTGTATACTTTACATGATGTGCATCTGACCCCCGTACTCTTTACATTCCGTACTCTTTACACAACGTACATCTGACCCCTGTACACTTTACATGACGTGCATCTGACCCCCGTACTCTTTACATTCCGTACACTTTACATGACGTGCATCTGACCCCTGTACTCTTTACATGACGTGCATCTGACCCCTGTACTCTTTACATGACGTGCATCTGACCCCTGTACTCTTCAAAATGATGTGACCCTGCTCCTCATACTCCTTACGTTACTTGATCCCTGTACAATGTATGAAACCTACACCAGACCTCTACACAATGTACACTATGCACTTCTGACCCCTGCTCTATGTATGTTACATGAAACGTACGTCTACTCTTTTTACATAACATACCCCTGACCCCTGTACTATGTGTTTTACATTCCCGTCCCCTGCATTCTTTTCAGAACATGCATTCCTCTACTCTTATGACCCCTAAATGTTTTTATATAACACAGATATACCTGGCCCTTACATAAACATGACCATTACACTTATTACATTCCCTCCCTGGCGTTACAGCCATTTTGCGTAATTTTTTTAACGCAAAACGGAGCCGTACAGTAGACCCTCCTCTCTACACATCGCTGGTGTCATCATTATGCCGGCGATGTAAGCTGGTAAAAGCCACGTCCTCTCTATTAACATTGAGGTCTATGGCGCTGCCCCCTCCCCCTCTTCAACACCGATAACGCAGATGACACATCGCTGGAAGGGATCAGCAAGCCTGCAGTGATGCAAAATCGCTGGGGGCTCGCAGAGCATGGGCGAGTATGCCCGATCTTGACGCGGGCACAGTATGTTTTAAGAACAAACTGTGACTGTACTGTGTTGTTGTCCATGAGGTTAAAGAAGCTTAATGTTTTCCATCAGTCGCTCCAATGTATAGAATTCATCCTATACAATGGGATTACTCATTGTCCGAAAAATATGGTGCTCTGGGGTACCAGTTTTTTTTAGCTCTTTCACCTATTCTTCAAATCCTCTGAATCACTTGTAGGTCCATGGGGGGGGGGGGGGGGGGCAGAATGCTTGTGTTGCCCTCAATGTATCATGGTTACCCCAACACCTATTGTTTTCTTGATTCATAATAAATTCATATTACTACTTGTTACATGTGTTTCGTAACACAACCTACCCCACGAGACACGGTTGCTGCCGCTGAGTTTATCAAGAAGAGAAAAAAATCAGGGCAGAAATGTTTAATGTTCTCTGGCAATTAAAAAAACAACAAATAAATCAAATTTCTTTTCAAATCCTTCTCAAGCAAAGTAACAGCGATTTCAGTGACAGTATGAAAAACATATCTGTAGGTTGTGTTATGTGAACCCACCTCCAGTATCTATAACTATAAGCAGGGGTGCACATAACTTTTTTAGTGAGCTCCTCATATGTAGGGTGGTCTTCCTCACTGTCTCCCTCACTGTCCTCTGCGTCAGCCTCCTGCATGGTAGATTCTGCTGCAGATGGACCTCCCTGTTCCCGATTGATTCTCTTATTAGCTGTCTCCATCCACAGGTCACCAGTTGGCTTTGGGTCAAATGTAAGTACAACACCATTTGAACCCCCAGATCTCATACCTCAGTAATAAAATCTGACATTTTCTGCCTTAGTAACTTACCCCTGAGACTACCTGCAGTCCAAATATCAACCTTTCATAGTCATATTCCAGCAGTGAAACAGTGTTTTTCTCTTGTCAGATTTTACCCTTACTGATGCCTACTCTGACTTTTAACCCCCAGATCTCCAACACCATTAGAAGTAATTTTTATTAGTAATTTACAACTGAGAGTACCTAACTTCCAAGTTTCACATCCTTTGTAAATTGCATACTTTAAGAATAAAAACTTAGAGAATTTTGGTAATAAAAAAAATTCACTTTTACAGTAGTGAATACATGATGAAGTGAAGTTGTTTGTACAGCTATTTGAAGCGTTTGAGCTTTAATGTAAATTGAAATAATAATCTCTCTGCAGTACCAACTTCAGCCACAAGATACCCCTAGTGAACACTTGCCGTCAATGTGCAGATGACATCAACGGCTTCTTTCTTAAACATGGGAGGGGATGCTGTGTGCTGCAGATCTCTCCCCTCTATGGCTGTCTGTGGTTCTCCATGACACCTGCAGCCCGGAATACCTCTTTATTGTTACTACACGCATTTGCATATACACATAGTCAGTTTTTCATCCTGATTACCACTATTGTGTGGCCCTGACAATAAGCCAAGTGATGCTAAAAAAAATACATGTGAAGTGAGGAGGAATTGTGAAACAAATGTATTATTAAAAGTCACTTACCTGCAGAACAAAACACAGCAGAAATGTCAAAAGTCGAATTTCTGTAAACTTTGTTGGCAACTGCATAACAGATTTTAAGCAGATTTTCCATTTTGTCTTTTCCATTCACGCATGTTAAAATTGCCAACTCCAAATCGACTCGCCTATGGCGATATTACTCCTCTAGAACATCTGCTTTAAAATAAACAGGTTTTTAAATTTAAGGTGACACTGCTAATAGAAATATTTTTTCAGGCAATTGCTCCTTTGCTTTTCTGGCCTCCTCTGACTCACACACCAAAAACACATTAAATATACAACAACACATTAAATATACAGCGCACAGACTCTTAACAGCTCCAAGACAGTTTAATTTTTGATTTCCCCCAAGTCCAACACCTGATCTACCATATGCTTTGAATCTTTGTAGCTTCAAAAGATTACAGACTGGTCCCAAGGGGGGTGAATAGTTAGAGCGGAGTGACAGATCATTTATACCAGAAGGGTTTAGTTCACATGGTCGAGGTCCTACAAAGAATGTGCAATGTATGAATAAAACAATGGGCCCTGATCAACCTTCAGAACACTGAGGTAACTTTACAGTCCTGACCAAGAGCATAGGAGACTCTGGACATTTAGCAACTCTAAAGCCCCCCCATGCACCTTTAGATCACTCCATTCAATTTCCTTCAGATCTACCAACAACTATGTAGTGCCGAAATTCAACTATTTCTACGATGCTGGAGATGTAGAGAAGAGTTGGGGGTATACTACAATAAAAGAAGTATGTCTCTAACACAAATAGTTTTTGCACAAATTAAGTTCAAAGTCAAGTAAAAAAAATTTAACTTCATTTATGCAAAAACTACTTGTGCTAGAGCAACGCTTTTTTTTTTTTTCAAACATCTCCAGCAAGTTTGGTGATGATACCATGTTCAGAGGCTTTGCAATCAGCTCACAAAATTAGCAAGTCGAAAAATTCGGACCGCAAGACGCACTGAAGTGGCAGCCTCTGCTTCCTGTAACAGCAAGAAGGAAGAGGGAGGAGCTGCTAGCACCCCACGCCCCCTCTCAACAGCTTTGGAGGGAGAGAGCCGCTGCAGATGCAGACAGGTTCTGTGTCCTCAGCCCCATCAGACCTCCGACGGAGCTGAGGAGACATACCTGTACTTTGGATAGGGACACTTGTCCCCGTCTAAAGCATTAGAGTGATCTAAGAATTACGACATGTCCGTATTGGCTTAGATCGATTTGGCCGCCAATTTTGTCCCTTTAAGCTTTAGATCTCCACCCGTGAGCGAGCACAGTGGTCGCTTGGCTGAAAAACGGGGTGGAAATCTAAGTGTGTATGGGGGGCTTTAAGAATTGTCCAAATCATTATTAAAAGCTGGAAGGATAGTGGGAAGCCATCATGTTCACTGAATAAATGTGGTTGGAAGAAAATCTTGAATTATTGTGATGTTCCTAAAAGGTTTAGTCAAATTAAAGCATGAAACATAAACATCTGAACTCGTGAAGAAGCATTTCCACACGCACAATGCCAAGGGAACTCGGGGGATTGGGACTGACAGCTGTGTAGCCTCAAGAAAACCACGGATCAGTGAGGCTAATCAGAAAAAGAAGGCTTCAGTTTGCTGGGGAGGACTCTGGTGCAGTGGCAGAAGGCTATGTGATAAGGCAGCGGTTCTCATCCTGTGGGTTGCAACATCATCGGGGGTCAAATGACCATTTCACAGGGGGTCGCTGGGCTTACTGAAAGCATCATGACTACCAGCAGCATAAAGCCTGGCATACACACGCCGATTAGCGGCCGATTTTTCCGCTGACCGACGGGCTTGCGCCGTAGGCAAAATCGGCCGCCAATCGGTGTGTGCCCACATGGGGCAACAGATCCCTGTCGCCTCACAGATCGGCCGGCCAGAGAACGGAAATGTCCGATGTTCTCTGGCCGATGCCAGCCGATGCCATTAATTTCAATGAAGACTTCATTGAAGGTAATGGCCGGCACACAAAGGGCGCTTGGCCGATTTAAGTCAGCCCAGGAATGCAGCGTGATGACGTCATCGCGCTGCATTCCAGAGCTCATCGGAGCTCATCTGTCTGCACCCATCTGTGGGTTGGTGGCAGGCATAACTCCCCCTCTCTCCTAACTTAGTAGACATAACTCTTACCCCGGAGTGTCACTTCCAGTGTTCACTTGACAAGTTTGCTCAGTGTTGATCTAGAGATTGTTTTTCTATTTCACTGGGCCATACAAGTAAGGTTTCTTAATTTTTGTTAAGCTGGGCATACATGTTGCTATGGGCGGGCGATTTTGCGGCGGATCTACCGCATGTGATGAAATCATCATGCACGGCCGGTCGTTCTGAAAATTGGATGGACACCCCTTAACCACCATAATCTTTGGATTGGGACCATGAGATTGGCCCAAAAATACGGACATATCTGTTCTTTGGCCGATCGATTTATGGTGGGTGTGATCATCCGTTCTGCCACAAATCAAAGCATCTATGCCCAGCTTAAAAAAGTCCTGGGACTGTCACTGCAGATTGTCTGGCTATTATATTGACTCATTGACAACACTTTGGACGTCGGGCAAGAGGTTTTCATGAAAGTTCTCTGTTCTCTGAAGCTTCTGTTTCAATTGGAAGATATAATACCACTGGCTCTATGTAGTGACCGGGTTTCCTCCCCACGGGTGTGTGGAAGGAGATGGGGTGGGGGGGGGGAGAGGGGCGGGGGGGCGTGATAGAATACATCAGTGGATTTGGAAGGTATCTAATCACTGCTCATTTCGTTGCCGGGTTCTTCCCTGATAGAAGCATAGTATTGGAAGTATAACAAATCACTGCTATTTTTTTTTTTTTACTGTAGTGCCGGGTACCTTCCCCCGAGTAAGAATACTAGTGTATTGGAAGTTATATATCACTGCTAATGTAGTTCTGGTGCCTCCCTGTATAGAATACATGTGGTTGCTCAGGGAATATATCCACTGCTATGTAGTGCCCGGGTCCCCTGATAGAAAATCTTGTATTGCTGAAGTTGTATCTCACTGCTATGTCTTGCCGTTCAACTCCCCTGATATGAATACATAGTGAATTGGAAAGTAATATCACTGCATGTAGTGCCGGTCATCCCTGATAGAATAACATAGTGATTGGAATGGTATATATATCAAATCATGCTCTGTAGTGCCCGGTCCCTCCCCTGATAAGAACAGACATAGTGATTCGGAAGGTAATATCATCCAACTTTGCTATGTAGATCGCCGGTCCTACCCCTGACTAAAACAAGTGGATTGGAAGGCTAATAATGATCACTGGCTTATTTATGACGGGAGTCCCCCCTGATAGAATCACTAGTAAATTGGAAGGTATATATTCCCTGCTAATGTTAGTGCCCGTTCCTCCCTGATAGAATACATAGTGATTGAGAAGTTAATATCACGCTCAATGTAGTCCTAGTCGCTCCCGCCCTGATAAATACATATGATTGGAAGTATATATCCTGCTATGTATGCCGGTCCTCCCTGATAGAATACATAGGGATTGGGAGGTTATATAGCTGCTATGTAGTGCGGGTCCTCCCTGATGAGATAAAGTGATTGAGTAATATCACTGCTATTAGTGCCGGGTCTCCCTGATAAAACTATGATGGAGTATATATCCGCTATGTAGTGGTGAGTCCTCTCTGATAAAACATAGTGATTGGAAGGTAATATATCACTGCTATGTAGTGCGGGCCTCCCTGATAGAATCTAGTGTTGGGAGGTGTTATCACGTATGGTAGTGCCGGGTCCTCCTGATTGATACCATAGTATGGAAGTTATATATCACTGCTATGTAGTGCCGGCCTCCCTGATGAATACATAGTGATGCGAAGGTTTTATTCATGCTATGTGTGCCGGTCCTCCCTGATGAAACATAGTAATTGGAGGTTATTCACTGCTATATGCCGGTCCTTCCTGATAGAAATAGTAGGAATTAATTATATATCACTGCTATGTAGGACGGGTCCTCCCTGATGAATACATAGTGATTGGAAGTTATATTAATGCTATGTTGTGCCAGGTTTCCTGATAGAAATCATAGTGATTGGAAGGTATTATCAGCTTGTTAGTGCTGGGTCTCCCTGATAGAATCTTGATTGGAAGGTATATATCACTTTATAGTAGGCCGGTCCCCCTGATGAATACATAGGATTGAGGTTAGAAAGGTCCCTCTTACAGGTTTGGTAGAACAAAGTTGTTGTACAGAAATTGTATGGTTAAATTGGAATGTGTATGGGGGCTTAAGAACTTAGAAACAAAGTTCTCCGTCCATAGTTGCACATTTTTTTTATTAGTTTAATCCAGATGTTAGTTATCTCTAAACTGATTCGCGGCATGGAAAAAAAACCTTTGAACAGACCAATACTTCTCCCTGATGTGACACACTTCAAATGTCATTTTGTGACTGAGATGTGGCTCTCTTAATGAACAGACAATGAGTATTTCAAAAAGTCTACAGTCCTGTTCCTGAATTTTTAGTAACCCGCTGAAGTATTGAAAACAGAACTTCAGAGAACAGAGACTTTCATGAAACCTCTTGCCCGACGTCCAAGTGTTTGTCAATGATCAATAAATAGCCAGCATCTGATACGTCCCTTTTTTTAAGCTGGGCATAGATCTTTGATTTGTGGCAGAACGATGATCACCCCACCATAAATCGATCGGCCAAGAACAGATATGTCAGTTATTTTTGGGCCAATCTCATTCCCATCCAAGATTATGGTGGTTAAGGGTTGTCCTCCATTTTTCAGAACGACGGCCGTGCTGATGAATTTCATCACATCGGTAGATCGCGCCAAAATCGCCCGCCTAGCAACGTATGCCCGCTTAACAAAAATTAGACCTTATTGTATGGCCAGTGAAAATAGAAAACAATCTCTAATCAACACTAGCAAACTTGTGGGAACACTGGAAGGACACTCCCGGGTAAGAGTTATGTCTACTAAGTTAGGAAGAGGGATTTTGCCTGCCACCACCCCACAGATGTGGACAGATGAGCTCCGATGTTCTCTGGATGCGCGCGATGAGTCAACCCTGCATTCTGGGCTGACTTAAATGCCAAGCGCCCTTTGTTTGCGGCCATTACCTTCATAGTCTTCATTGAATTAATGCATCGGCTGGCATCGGCCAGAGAACATCGGACATTTCCGTTCTCTGCGGCCGACTCCTGTGAGTGCGAACAGGGATCTGTTTGCCCCCTGTGGCGCACACGCCAACCGCACTTGCCGGCCGACTTTTTGCCTACGGCGCAAGCCCGTCGGTCAGCGGAAACATCGGCCCGCTAAATCGGCGATTCCATGCCAGGCTTTATTCTGCTGGGCTAGCTCCTATGAAGGCGCTTTCAGTAAGCACAGCGACCACCTCGTGAAATTCGGTCATTTGACCCCCGACTGATCTTGCCAACCACAGGATAATAACCGCTGCCTTATCACATAGCCTCTCGCCACTGGCAGACCAGGTCCTCCCCAGCAAACGCGCCTTCTTTTTCCTGATTCTCCTCACTGAATCCGTGGTTTTTCCTTGAGGCTACAACAGCTGTCAGTACCCAAGTCCCCCCGATTTCCCTGGTCATTCTGTGCGTGTGGAATGGCTTCCTTCACGAGTTTCCGAAATTCGTTTCATTGTTCTCATGCCTTTAAATCTGACTAAACCTTTTAGAAACATCACAAGATATTCAGAATTTTATCTTCCAACACACAGACGAAATCAATATCTTCAAAGTCCCAGTGAAACATGATGCGCTTACCCACTATCCCCGTTCCAGCTTTTAATAATGACTGTGTGACAACTTCTTACACACCCCCCATACACAAGTAGATTTTCCACCCCCGTTATTTCAGCCAAGCGCCACTGTGCTCGCCAACGGGTTGGAGATCTAAAGCTTGAAAGGGACAATTGCACGGGCCAAATCGCCTCTAAGCACAAATACGTACATGTCCGTAATTCTTAAATCACTCTCACTGCTTTATCTTTAGAAGACGGGAGACAATTTGCTCCCCCAAACAACGACTACTATCCAAAGTACAGGTAATGGTCCTCCCTCAGCTTCCAGACCCAGTTCACAGAAGCCCCCGACCACGTAATCCATTAATTTTACCAGATTCTGACCAGACGCTGACAAATTATAGGCCAGTAAACTTTTAATCCTCAGTCACGAAAAAGCCTACATAAAACCGGGGTTCATATCCACTTATGCAATATTACGCTAACACAAATTCCCCGCGTATCCCACGAATTTGTATACCATCTTAGGAACGGCCCCCGTCGGAGGTCTGATGGTGCTGAGGCACAGAACCTGTCGGCATATCTGCAGCGGCTCATCTTCCCTCCGAAGCTGTTGAGAGGGGGCGTGGGGTGCTAAGCAGCCCTTCCCCACTCTTCTTTCTTGCTGTTACAGGAAGACAGAGGCTGCCACTGAAATATCCGGCCGTCTTTGCGCGGTCCGAATTTTATCGACTTGGCTATTTTTGTGAGCGAATTGCAAACGCCTCTGAACCTGGATATCACAATCACCAAACTTGCTGGAGATGTTTTGACAAAAAAAAACGTTGCTCTATGCCACAGTAGTTTTTTGCAATAAATGAAGTTCAATTTTTTTTACTTGACTTTGCTGAACTAAAGTTTGGTGCGCAAAACTAATGTGGTGTAGAGACAATACTTCTTTTTACTGGAGTATACACCCAACCTCTTCTCTCCATCTCCACATGTGAATGTTGAATATTCCGGCACCTAACCAAAATCAACCTATTGTTTGGTCTAGACATCCTCGAAGGAAATTGAACCTGGAGCTAGATCTAAAGGTGCAATGGGGGCTATTTAGATGTATCCTAAATGTCCCAGATCTCCCTCCTATTCTCTTGGTCTGAGC
>CM070037.1:119564551-119574643 GCA_036250615.1 Ptychadena robeensis | reverse complement strand
GCGGGGACTAAAATCTCCCGGGCGCGCCGCCCGGCCAATCTGCTCTGGGGAGAACACTGGTCTTATAATGTTTTGGCTACATATATATAAAAATGCGTTTATTCAGCGTTTTTGTTTTTGCAGGTACGCCCTGGTAGATTTTGGATTGGCCCAAGGAACTCCGGACACAAAGATAGAGCTTCTTAAAGTCCTGCACTCCAAAAAACAGGGGAGTTGTGCAAGTAAACCTCACACAATTTCAGGAATTATACCCGTACCTAGAGAAGTAGTTCTGCCAACCTCAACAAAA
The DNA here is from genome assembly GCA_036250615.1 of Ptychadena robeensis. Classification (NCBI taxonomy): domain Eukaryota; kingdom Metazoa; phylum Chordata; class Amphibia; order Anura; family Ptychadenidae; genus Ptychadena; species Ptychadena robeensis. The sequence continues at coordinate 119,574,354 of CM070037.1, read as the reverse complement.
CTGTCTGTAAAAAGACATTGGTCACTTTCACAGATAAATCCAGGAAAAGGTGGAAAGGTTCTGAGTCTTTTATCTTCTCTTTACTAATACTGCGAATCCAAAGCATGGCTGCCGTCCTATAACCAGTATTAATGTATGACGTAACAATATATAAGGGGGTGTGCATGAGTGGAGGTTCCGTGGGGTGGTGTTTTTTTTAGCCTAAATCATTCTGAACAGATTATTCCGGGCAGATTAAGAAAACTGATCATTGTCCTTTCTGGTTTTAAAGCAATATTTTAAGGATGAAAACATACTTTATCTGAGAAAGTAAAACATATTTGGTGTGATTTATAAAATAACTTTGTATTTATAGCAGCTAGTATGCTAGTGATCAACTTTTATAAACTTTTACCTGAAGTAGATCGCTTTTACTAATGGTGCTTCCTATGCTTGCGATCGCAGTTCCAATTACTCGAGTATAAGCCAGTATAAGGTATTTAACCTACCTAGCGTTTGAGAGGAACCCAGTTTGTTTGGCGTTTGCCCTGATCACGTCATGGTGCCATGGGGGGGGGGGCCTGACATAGACCTCCATGTTAATGTAGGGGCGTCGGTCTCCCAGCCCACGTCGCCAGTGTCATTGATGATGCCGGTGATGTGTACAAGGGAGGGGGGGCTGGGACGAGAATTTTAAGCAGTGTACTATACACTGCCGTGATTGCCCGTATCAGTAACGATAGAGAACGCTAGGGAGGTTAATTTTACCTTCGGTACCCTGTCAGTTTTGTTTAACCTTCTGAGCGTTTGGCCCGAATTAACTCGGGCTGAGTTTCATGCCCCAGTTAACTGCAGCCGCGCTCAGGGTCTCGCCGTCTTCCGACGGCGGTCGGAAGACCATCGGCATGTATGCCGATGCGTCCGCCCCCGATCGCGTCACCGGCGACGCGAAGGGGGCGGGGGTAGGTGGCGCCATAGACCTCCGTCAAACTGGAGGGGCGTCGCCTTTCTTCAGCATAAGTCCGGCGTCTCCAGTGACGCCGGGCTTATGTTTAGAACCCTGAGCTGAGCAGGCAATCGTGGCGGAGCATAATGAGCTCCGCCGCGATTGCCCGTGGCACGGTTATGAAAAAAACGTGCCACGTGGCAAACGCTCAGAGGGTTAAGCTATTGGAAGTGTCTCACTGTTTGGGACCATGTTTAAAAATAGAAAGCCTGAGCTACAAAACGCTCAGTCCAAAATTTGTAGAATACCATATATAATAGCGTTAAAGCTGATTAAGAAATCTGGAAAAACTAAATGACTTGAGTATAAGCCTAGGGTGGGACATGCTACAGCGAAGGCAAAGCAACACAGAGCAAAAATGCGTTTGTTTTGGGATGTGCTTTTTAGGAAAGGTTGTGAAATTTCGACTAGGTAACTTTGAGAGTTAACCTCCCTGGGGTTACAGCAGTTTTGTGCCATTATTTTTGCTGTACTCTGCAATGAATACCCGTCCTCCTCTCTACACATTGCTGGTGTCATCGAGATGCTGGCGATGTGAGCCAGGAAAAGCACCCCCTGCCTCCACTTTATATGGAGGTCTATGGCGCCGCCCCTTCGGCGGACAGTATTGGCGAACTTGCAGCGATGAAGAATCGCTGCGGGCCTGCGCAGCACTGGTGCGTTTGCTCGATTCTGGCACGGGCACAATTTTGTTTAGGAAGAAACTGCACATACTGGGTTCGGACATAACGCCAGGGGAGGTTATTGCTAAACCCTCTGAAGGTATCCGCTAATTTGTTGGAGGTGTAAGGAAAGTATTCTAGCACATGTAGATTTCTCATAAGTTCAAAGTTTAAGTAGAAATGTTGAATTAACTACATGTGTTAGAGCCCTGAACGCCCTTTGTTCAGGGCATCAAGCGGATCATGCCTTAATTATTAGCATTAGACACAGAATATCTACGCCAGATGCCTTTCCGCGTCCCACAATCTTCAATGGACGCTTCTCTGGCAACATTGTCCCAATGCAAACACAAGACTCTGCATTTTAAACATAAAGTCCTGGGCACACCTCTTTGAGAATGCGGAGTGGACACTATCCCATTCACTAGAATGGGACGTGTCCTCTCTGATTCTTTTTCCCCATTTGCGACGTGCTTGTTGGACACATGACCTTTACAGCGCATGCTTTTTTTCTGTCTGTCCTTTTTAGACAGATTTTATCTCTTTCTCCTGATAACTGCTATTGTCAGCAAGATTTCTAGTAACATCTGAGATTCCTTCACATTTTGGAACGATTCCCTGGCATCTGACAGATTGGCAATGAAGAGAAATCTCCCCAAGGAACCCTGACAGATGTTTATGTGGACGCGGGGGGTCCGGAGTTCCACTTTAACAGTGGGAATTCCTGTATTTTTTTCCCCTCCGCGCTGTAGCGTCTGCTTTACTTCCAGTACTGTATGTTCTAGTGGGCGTTTGTGTTATGATGCTTATTATGATGTTTATTGCTCTGTCTAGACTGTTCTTTCTGCACATGGAAAGGGTTTATAGGCCGAAAATCATGCATGCAGCTGTTCTCACTTTATTTCACTCCCTAAATATGCAATTATTTGCTGTAGTAAAGTGACAAAGATATTTTTCTTATTGTCCTCCATTTGGATGTCTCTTCTAGGAAGGATTACTTGGCGGATCTACACAAAGGTCTGTGTTCGGAGAGAAGAATTTTAATGTTCACAGTACTGTCGCCCATGAGGTCACAAATGCAAAAGTAAGTATTGCGCTAAACTTCCCATCCGTGCACAGATAGAGAATATACAGTGTTACATATGCGTTGTCAGCTTAGTTCTACAATCACTGTTGGGTACCTGCACTATGACTGTCTTCTGACATCAGGTGTTATTGTTGTACCTGTAATCCTTTTTAATTTATTTAACTCCCCTCTCTCCCCACGGCTCTCTACACAACACCAGTGTCAATTAGATGCTGGTAGTGTGTGTTAACATGGAGGTCTATGGTGTCCCCCCTTTGGCATCCTCGGGCCGGAAGAACTTGAGCCTGCAGCAAAGCAGAAACGCTGCAGGCTCACGGTGAACCGGCGATTGTGCCCAATCACGGCATGGGCGCAGTTTGATCCAAGATCAAACTGCACACGTACTGGCTTCCGCCATAACGCCCAGTAAGGCAATTTTCCTTCCTGTCGTGACCTAGCTGCTGATGGTCGTGTACCTGGTATGTTGCCTTTTACTTTAACCTCCCTAGTCATACAAGAAAGTGTGGTTCTGGGTAACCTCGAGCTTACCTGCTCCACCCATGCCTCTGCCTTACTAAAGCTAGCCAAAAAACAGGTTGATTATTTTTGCGATTCCATTTTTAATCGATTCTGTCAATTCCACTTGTGCGATCAACTGAAATTTACCGACATGTTCGGTCACCTAAAAGTGATCAAAACTAAACATGAAATCGATTATGCCAGGTGGACAGGAATAGATTTTTGTTCGACGATCTACTTAAAATCGTTTTAAGTCGATTGAATGGAAAAATCAAACCGTGTATGGCCACCTTTAGGGCCCTTTCACACTTTATTTTTTTTTTAAAGGTATTTAAACGTTACTCGATTGTGCTTGCGTTTTTGAACAGAGCATGAAAAGCGTGAAGAAAAAAGGGCATGTTGTATAAATGCTAATATTGGTTTTCTCTGAGAAAACGATGTACTGTATAAATGAGCGTGTTAAAATACGTGCGCTTTTACAAAAAATAAGCCACAGCGCATATAGTGTGAAAGGGCCCCAAAGCATCGGCATCCTGCAGGCCTCTTGCCTACCCGATCAGTGTCTGAGATGACGCCAGGTAGGTGCGCTGCCCTCGCCATATGCCTGGTCCTGTCTTGAAATTTGGCCGCACACTGGAAAGCTCCTGCCCAGGATCTTGGTGTTTTGAGTTGTCACTATAATTGACATGGCCATTTACGCCTTAACTTCTAAACTTTGATACACTTGTCTTCAATTACTTCTTTTAAAACCAGAAACTTTTACTGCTCCTTCCCCAGCCTTCTGATTGGCTGGCAGAGTTAGGGGAAGGTGGGGGCGCTATGTGCATCAATAGGCTGCAGTTCTCTCCTCTCTCAAACTTTGGGGCATCTTCGTGCATGTCCACAGGAAGGGCTCAGAGTGACACTTCTGTCAGGCAGGCCATAGGTTCGCCACTTCTGATGTGATCCTCATGCAATAGTTTTGTATTAATAGTTTTGTCTCACAACTCCGTTTCTACAGACTGTCAAGCAGCCGAAGACCTCAGACATTGCATCCAGGAAACCAGTAGCTAAAAAGCCCCTTCCTGCAAAAAACACAAATCCCACAGTGGTCAGGAAGACTGCCAGCACTTGCCCAGCAAGCCTGACCTGTGACTGTTACGCAAGAGATCAAGTGTGCACGGTTTGCCTTGCAAGGTAATGTATTCTGATGATGAATGTTCTGAAACCCAAGCTGAACTGTTACTGGTGGAATTTGGAGCGATTACACAACTGGCTTAGTGTGATGGCCTGTGCCTGGGATTGGTACCAAACAATATAAAAAAGATCAATAGGATGAATGTCATCATGTTAAGACCAATTATCATTCTGTGATTGGTCGTGTGTTTTAAACTGCACACAAGACAAGAATGTTGATATGATTAGAGAACTTTGTAAACTATCTCAGTTTTCTGTTCACACTTGTGTTAGTTTTCTGTTTTTTGGCATCTTGTAACACGTTTTTTGTTTTGTTTTTTACTTAAGAACTAGACAAGTTGCTCCAAGAGCCGGTACTCCGGGGTTCCGTGCTCCTGAAGTGTTAACAAAGTGTCCTAATCAGACTACTGGTAAGTATTTTTTTTTTTATTTCTTTGGGTGTTTGGGGAATGCTTTAAATCTGTTGTATGTTGTCGTAAATCTGATAATAATGAGGAATACAACTCTGCTTCCTATACCTCCGAGAGGGGTGAAACAACCAGTTCTCACAGGACACAGTGTTCCCTAGAAACATCAGATGCCCACAAGCTGAGTGGTAACTTAGGAGAGAAGAGTAACACCCCATCTCATCTTAAAAATTAGGAGGGAAGGGGGTTACTCGCTTTTCTTTCTGCTCTGCACATCCTCATCACAAGGTAGTACGTTAGAAGGGAGACCCCATCCCTCATAACTTGTGAGGCAGGGGGAGTTGCTGTTCCCACTCTGCACATCAAGCGGGGTGGGAAAATAGTAAGGAGGGGACATTATACTTGCCTGATCATGCTGGAAGTGATGACCGTGTCGCTTCCAATATTTTGAATGAGGAAGTGACCCTCAGGGTACTTTTACATTATAAATACCAGAAGTGACATTTCGTGTGGTCGTGGTTCTTAAATGGATGAGAATCCCAGCCATAGTAGGATGTAAATGGAAAGAATCTGCTTTCAAGAATCGTACTTCTTCAGTCCACAATACTTAATGCTAGTGCACACAAAGGTATATAGCCAATATGAGATTGTCGAGTAAATACCCAATGTCAATCCAGAAATTTGTATTCCATAGTAGGTGATGTCCTTTATGAGATGGTTCATAGTTTAATACCCTTGTGCTCAGGTTCTTGTTGAAACGTTATGCTCCTGGGTGTTAAGCACATGGTGTGCTTTTTTAAAATGCGTGCCGTGGCCGATCGCAGTGGATCACAAACTCCATGAGAGGTGCCACGCACATCCCCGACGTCACCAATGATGCCAGAGGAATGATCTAAAAAAGTGATGCCCCTCCATTAACCCTCCATGGAGGTCAATGCCGCTGCCTTCCTCTGCCCCTCCGGTGTCATATCTGATGTCATCGGAGCAGACACGGAAGCACTGGTTGGTTTGTTCAGAATTTGGAGGACAGGTGAGTTTTACCCTGAGATTACTGGGGCAGAATGCCCAGGAGGTTAATATCTGGATTTTCTACTTTTGCTATTTTTTACCAGCATTAGACACTTTGCTGTATAGGATATGTCCTGTTCTAGAGCCCATACAGCCCAGGTGCCCAACCTGCGGCCCTTTGGGCATTCCTTAGTGGCCCCCCTCAGTCCTCCACTTGCGGCCCCTGAAACCCAACCTAAATAATGCATAGGAACCTCACCTGTGCACACACCCCTGCTAATACGTCCTCGCCTGGGATCTTCTTAGAGCGGGAAGAGGAGGACAGGCGAGTGACTCGCTCTGGCTGAGCTCACTGATTGGCTTACGTGAAAGTTTTGCTATTTAAGAATGAAAAATAATGTCTTGTACCTCTGCCGGCTGTCATTATAAAATGCTTATATGAGTCAGTGTAGATTGAAAATGTTATGTGTGTCCCTTTAGTGATGCCGAGGGCCGCAATTGTGGCTCTCCATATCACCTCAGTTGCCCACCACTGCCATACAGGGGTATGGTTACCTCCCACATTTTGGGTCATCAGTTACTACAAAACTCAGGCATGCTGGTAGTAGGAGAGGCCGACTATGGTGATGGTCTTGGAGAAATATCTTGCATTTGTACAGCCGTTGTGGTATATGGTGTCTGATGTTTTTCGAGTCCTGCTTGCTGCCCCTCTTAAAAGGGCAGAACAAGCATTGCATCACTTGTTTATCCTATAAGTGCTGAAAACTTTAACAATTACATTTTAAATTACAACTTATCACAAATGATTGTTCTCAGTGATTTGTGTCTGATGTCTGTACTGAGATTTAGGATGGTCCTTTTATTATTAATATATCCAGTAGGTGGCAGTATAACCCAAAGAGTCTCTTATACTCCTCATGCACACAACTGTGTGTGTGTGTGTGTATAAATATTTATGACCATGTTATTTTGTGTATAAATGTAAGTTTCAAGAACCAGGATTGTATTAGCCTGAAGAAGGGATCTGCGATATCCCGAAAGCTTGCTTCTCTAATGACTTCAGTTAGCCAATAAACGGTATCACTTGAACTCCAAACTTGCTGTATTTATCGATGGCTAACACGGTACAACACTCTACTATATATATATATATACACTGTTTAAATAGTTTTCTTTATCTGAGTTTTCTTTCTCACAAATAAATGAATAATTTTATTCATATATTTGTGAGAGATGGCAAGCATTTGGTGTATAGCTCACCCACCTAGGGTCAGTTCTTATTCGCTACCCTTGATGCCAGTCTCACATCATCCTTGGATATAAGGCCTACATGTTGGCTTATCCTATTTATTTCAATACCATGCACCAATAAAGTGGATGCTTCTTGCAACACCAAAGGTATTGTGTAGCTCTTTTGCTAGGCTTTGACTCCACTATGAGCTTGGATGGGCTGACGTCAGTGCATCCAAAATGCACAAGCCCCCCCCCCCCTCCTATTCACTCCATTAGGGCCACGCTACATAGCACAGCCAATTATGCAACTTCTTTAAATCTATGGGCTGACGCATAACTAATGTGGGCACATTAGTCATGTCATTCTGAATGTGAATATTAAGCCTCTATTGTGTTCATGTCGGTTGCATTCATATACAAATCATGAAGCTTGGCATAATGTGTCAAAAACGTTTCCTTGCGTCAAGAATAGAGTATCAAAATATGTATTGGCCGGTCAGACTGTTGTCAACCTTCTTGGGGTGTGCTCCATCAATACAGGCTAAGCGCATTCCTTGGCGGAGATGTAGACAGCCGATCCACATTTCCTGCCTACAGCACCCTCTGATCCCACGGCCATAAAGTCAACATACAGCGGTACCTAAACCCAGGGCCAGCGTCAGGGGGGGACAAAGGGGACTCCTGTCCCGGGCAGCTAGGGGGGCCCGACGGTCAGCACGACTGCCACTACTGTGTGCGATGCGCTGCCGGCGGTCCGGGCTGTGCAGAGGCACAGTGAGCAGAAGCTGCTGTACCTACCAGTCAGCACGCTCAACAAGTACTTCCACGGGGCCCGGACATTTTTGCTGTACTGGGGCCCCATGATTTCTGATGGCTGCCCTGCCTAAACCTCCGGCAAATCGGCAGAATGCCGTTGAAACAGCTGGTGCTGTAGGCAGATAATGTGGATCGGCTTTATCGCCATCCCTGCCAAGGAATGCGCTTAGTGCAGGGGGTGCGGACAGAGCCTATAACGCAGTGGAAGCATACCTTTAAGGTAACGGCGAACTCGAAGTATTCCACCCACATGGTCATTATCAGTATATGAATACAACCTCCAAAGAAACACATGCATATAACTTTTTTATAATTTCATCTTACAGCGCAATTTAAAATATAAGCTACATACATGCAACATTCCTGAGGAAGTTGTGAAATGTGTCAAATGTTACTTTTCTTGCTTGTATTTAATGAACAACATTTATATGCACTGGGTTTACTTTGTTGTATTTGATTTTATATATTCACAGTGTTCTCCCCAGAATTTTTTTTCAGCCGGGCGGCGCGATGACGTCATCGCGCCGCCTGCACCGGTCCGGCGGCCTCTCTGATAGGCTGCCGGCCAGCGGCAGCACACAAGTCCTCTGACAGGCGGCGCCTCCCCATTCTTCAGGAGCGCGCCGCAGCCACTGAAAGACTCCGGCCCGCGGCTCCGGTAGTGTGCCGCGGGCCGGAGTCTTTCGGTGGCTGTGGCGCGCTCCTGAAGAATGGGAGGCGCCGCCTGTCAGGCTGCTTGCCGCGGAGGACCTGTGTGCCGGGCGGGGACTAAAATCTCCCGGGCGGGCCGCCCGGCCAATCTGCTCTGGGGAGAACACTGTATTCACCAATAAGAATATACAAAATGTTTCCCCTCTTCTATCCCTACTTATGGTAGTATATCAGATCTAGGTGGGAAAAAAAAAATAATTGTGTTTTTTATTATTAGCCATCCTTATTTCATGCCCTTCTGAATGTTATTTGATTCTATCTTTTTGGTGGCTGTTCAGGATGAATGCTATTGGGCTTACTATGTTATATATGACAGCCACTCTCTCACTTTTTTCCTTTCATCTGGTATGTTTGCGGAGGGGGGAGGTATTTTATGTTAAAAGCGTATTTTGCTAAAGTGTTTATTGTTCCTGACATGAGCTGTGCTTTCGGATGTCAAATCTCTCTCTGCTTTTATATCTCAGCTATCGACATGTGGTCTGCAGGCATCATCTTCCTCTCCCTTCTTAGTGGAAGATATCATTTCTTCAATGCTGGAGACGATATGAATGCTTTGGCACAGATCATGACAATCCGTGGTTCACAAGAGACTATTAAAGCTGCTAAACAGTTTGGTAAGTGTTCAGGGGAGATCCTATTTTAGATGTGCAGTGACGCCTTATATTTTATTGTCCATATCATTTTGGGTAAATTGGTTAGACAGTATTACGGTTTCTGTAATATAACTGTAAGCTGCGCAGTGTCTGGTTTCCTGTAGAAAAACTATAACCTTACTTAAATAAGACAGTGTATTCCAATAACACCCTGCTGGGGTAAGTCTCTTGTTGTGACAGGTGGGGAAAATGGTAATATTTTTTCTAGACAAAATTTGAATCCAACCATTTATCAGTTCTGGAGAAATCACTAAAGACATTGCATAATCTTTACTCCGCAAAGAGATAAGTCTGTCTAGACTGAGGGTTACCTCTGGCTGCAACGGTTACCACCTCTGGCACAGTGTATGACCAAATCTCTAACCCTAAAGGATCAACCCTTTTTTTTTTTATGTTGGTGTAGAGGGCCGCCGTCAGGTGGGGGACAGAGGGGACCCCTGGGCAGCTAGGGGGCCCCGTCGCGCTGCCCTGATCGGTACAGGAGCCTCTGTTCACTGTCGGCCCGGACTGCCACTGTGTACGATGTGCTGCCGGCAGTCCAGGCAGCACGTGAGAGGGGGGGGGGGG
>CM070037.1:119511363-119530626 GCA_036250615.1 Ptychadena robeensis | reverse complement strand
GCTAAGCAACCGCATCCTCACAGAGTCGGTCTGTGTATAACACGGATCGGCTGTATAAGTAAGACTTATACAGCCGATCCGTGCTGTATAACCGGAAGTGCGCCGCGATTATGCGTATCGTCGGTGCCCTCCGATTTTTTTCATGAAACAAGTGTGCCTTTGCCTAAAAAGGTTGAAAAACACTGGTTTAGAAAGTCCATCATATTACATGGTTTTGGTAAAACAAAAGGAAATCTGACAGAGAAATCTAAAGGTGTATCGGGGACCCTAACTAGGGCTTTTGTTTTTTCATTTAAATGGTAACTGCATCTGGTTCTTAAGTTCAGCATTAGAAGGGGTAAATTTTCTATTGAAATGTCTACTTGCTCAGTTTATGAGTTAGCTGTTAAGTCCCTGAACATGGTATTATCACCAAATTTCAACAGATGTAGGGAAGGGTTGTGGGAACATTAAAAAGAAATATTGTTTAAGCACATGACCTTTTTCATGAAAGCAGATGTAAACTGTAAAAATAAAATAAAAAAATAACACATACACATAACTCACCACTCCAGTGTTCGTCCAGGGGCAAGGACCCCTAAAAATAAAAATAAACATTACTTACCTTTTCTGCTTGCTCGCTCTGGTTCTCCAGGCAGCAAAATGCTCCGCCCCTCCGCGTCACTGGATTCGGATACCCTCACCCATGCTTTTCACCCCTAGAACTATATACCTCAGTCTATAGGACCAAAATCCTGCTGTCATAGGAGACCTATCTGGGGGCACGGCGAGCACTATTACCCCTGACACAGAGGTAGAGAGAGGAGAGATCTGCAGCACTCAGCTGCCTATTGGCTCTTCTGGCTGTCAGTCCCCTTCCTCTCTCTTCTGATTGAGCATAACCAATGCCAGCCAATCAGAAGACTGGGGGAAAGACATCTCAATGAACAGATTCTTGAGGGAAGAAGCTTCACAAATAAAAGTATATAATAGTATATGTAGTTTGTGTTTATATACATAGTGTGTGTAAGTGTGTGTATATATATATATATATATATATATATATGTATACATACTACATATACCCACTAGAGCATTAATGTCTTAAGATTTTATAAAGTAGAATCACCAGTCACTAAAGTCAAGTTAAGTCGACTAGTGGTGATGACGTCATCACAGACACAATTAAGGAATGCAAATGTCTATCAATAATCAACTTTTATTAAAGTTTTCTGTAACATTAACAGTCAACAAGACAATAAAACAAAACAAAATAGGCTAATACTACAAATTTCCTGGTGCACAGAAAGTGAGTGCAGCTTAAACTACGGCAGCCAAGGCACACAGAATAAGAAACAAAAGAGCTCATTGTCACTGTAAAGAAATTTACAACAAAAGCTAGCATGCATGCTTTTCAAAAAAGAGGGAATAACCCCCCTGGTGCTCCGATTCAGTCCAAAAGAGGTACAAAAAATGTGACCACCCTGGCCGTGCACCGAATTTCAGATTTCTGTACATAGGTTCAACTTGCAAAGTCAGATAGTGGAATATTTTATATTTATTTCCACTCTCTCTAGAAAAAACTAGCAGACTGCCCACAAGGTGGCACTCCCAAGGTTGGTCACTGACCAATGGGCTTTCAGGCAATCTTTTTGGGCTATTATATGTTTCAATTCTTTCCAGTACCATGTAAACCTTGAACCCAACATGACCATATTGGTAAAAGTCTGGAACATCCATTTCACAAAACAAGAGCCAGAGCATTCCCAGCATTCCGGAGCTAGTCAGGATGTGTAGGACGATTCGAATTCTTGCCGAATTGTTAAGGAACGTTTCTTAGATTAGAAGACAAATGTTGCTTTTTATCTGTTATTTCGACCAAACATATTGTGAAATCACGATTAGACAATGGACTCGTGGCTGCCTATTCATCACTTCTCTGTCACAGTGCTGCTGAGATAAAAATTTGGAAATGCAATGTACTAGTAACAGGACCTCTGCATCAAATACCAGATTGCTATCCTCTCCATTCTCAGGTTTGAAAGGACAACTTAAATTTTCTGCTCTCCATTTAACCTAAAGAATTAAATTGTGACAGCATTTATAAGGTACCGTATTTTTCGGACTATAAGATGAACATGACCAAAAGACGCACCCAGTTTCTAGAGCAGGAAAACCAGAAATTACCAGAAAACTTAAAATTGGATCTATGCAATGGATGAAATCGATGCAATACCAAAGTTCACCCCTAGATGTCACTAGAGAAATGGGTGATACTATTGAATCATCTCATACTTTAAAAAAAAAATTTAACACCAAGACCAAAAATGTTTTTAATTGATCTTGCTGACAATAAGTCAGCCCCCTCCCTCATCTCATGCTCAGTTCAGGGCTGGCATAGGCAATTACACAGTTAATATGGGAGAGCCGGCATTAGCTGGCATCTCACATCTAACAGCTCCTCCAGCTCTCCCAGCTAATCTCTGTGCCGGGAAAGCTGGCGGGAAGCCAAGGTGCGACCACCGGCGGCCGAGCACATTCGAACCATAAGACGCAGGCACTTTTTGCCTCCAATTTTGGGGCAGAAAAAGTGTGTCTTATGGTTCGAAAAATACGGCACATGGCAATAAATGCACAATATATCTAATGGATCTGTTCTGGTGAAAATTCATGTCAAGATATAAAAGTTTTTCTGAAAGATGACCTACGCTAAAATGAACTACATCTAACTAAAGGTTGGCTAAGTATACCTACCTGCATCCGACTTTATTTTTGTTTTGGCAGAACCCCTTGCAGCACAGTACAGTAGAAGACGGGTGGAAGAAAGACAAGCTACTAGGAGAAGAAATCTAGGCGCTCGAACCTGCTGGATGGGCTAGTGGTTACCGGCAGGTAAGTGCACTTAATTTCAGTCAGAGGCACTGTGGTCAGCCCTCAAGGAAAAATTTTCTTACGAAAATAGCATGAGATGTGCAAACAAGAAGAAGGTGGCAATTTTCTGATTATTACATTACTGGTTGAGGAGTTTTGTTATTTATGATTGGCTGGATTGGCTCAGTTTCAATCTACAATAAATTTTACAAGCTACTGTTGAGATGTCAGCATCTCATTGACCATCTTCACTTTTTGGCATATTCAGCTCTTCATTCAGTTGTTATTGCAGCTTTGCAATGTAACAGCCAGGTGTTGAATATAATATTTCATGCAGATTGAAGCAGTCTTTATAGTACAATGCTCAAGAAAAAGGGAACACAAAATAAGACATCCTAGATCTGAATTCATTAATTATTCCAATGAAATACTTTGTCCTTTACATAGATGAATGCTCTGACAACAAAAGCACACAACGATTATCAATGGAAATCAAATGTATCACCCCATGGAGGTCTGGATTTGGAGTCACACTCAAAATGAAAGTGTAAAAAAACACTCCAGGATCCAACTTTAATGTAATGTCCTTAAAACATGTCACAATGAGGCTCAGTAGTGGCCTCCATGCCTGGGCATGCTCCTGATGAGGTGCCCAATGGTCTTCTGAGGGATCTCCTCCCACACCTGGACTAAAGCATTCCCCACCTCCTAGACAGTCTGTGGTACAATGTGGCATTGGTGGATGGAGCAAGACATGATGTCCAAGATGTGCTCAGTTGGATTCAGGCCTGGGGCGAGCCGGTCCATTGCATCATCTCCTGGTAGTGCCTCCATGCTCTGGACACTACACTGGCAGACACAGCAAACCTTTTCTTTAGTCCAGGTGTGGGAGGGGATCCCTCAGGAGACCATAAGCCACCTCATCAGGAGCATGCCCAGGCATTGTAGGGAGGTCATACAGGCACGTGGAGGCCACACACACTACTGAGCCTCATTGTAACTTGGTTTAAGGACATTACATCAAAGTTGGATCAGCCTGGAGTGTTTTTTTCCACTTTAATTTTGAGTGTAACTCTAAATCCAGACCATATAGGGGTGATACATGTGATTAACATTGATAATTTTTGTGTGATTTTGTTGAACAAAGTGTTTCATAACAATATTTCATTCATTCAGATCTAGGATCAGCTCTTATTTGTGTAGTCCCTTTATTTTTTGAGCAGTGTGTGTGTGTATATATATATATATACATACATACATATGCAGCATATATAATAGAATGAGTATAATTGTTTTCTTCTGCATAATCCTCTCATCTTACATAGAGGAGCCCATAAAGTTTAACGTAACATATTGAATTTATTAAGGAAAATGCTCATCTGATGACAAATCCAGCTCTGGAGAAATCTAGACAGTGTGATACTCTCCCTAGACACCAGTAAATTCACTCTTCTGCTGTGAACTGATATCTTGTTTACCTCCTCGTGTGCCGGCCTGCGTTTTCGTTCTCATATGATTGAAAAACAGTGCCCTTGCAAGTACTAGTGGACTCAGCTCACATCAACATCCTATCCTCTTGGGACTCAGTATATTGTAAAACTTGTCAGAGAAACACACAGGAAAATAAAACAGGCTTCCATTGTTGACTTTCTTCTGAAAGTTTCATGCTGGTCCTCTGGCTTCAATACCCAACCCCTGGCTTGGTTTGAGATTGCACATAAGGTTTTCTGTTTTCAAGCGCTTCAATAGAAAAGCTGGGCATAGACGGGCATATTCCTGCCCGATTCTTCAGCCGATCCACCCCCGTGCGTGTTCCCGCCAGGCGGTCGGCCGAAAATCGGGGGCGCCCCCCTGGTGAGATTGACCAAGAATCTGCCACATGTCGGATCGCACGGTGATCCGACATGCCGGTAAAATCCTAGCCAATTAGGGTGCCCAGCCGATTCTCGGCACTAGCGGCCGTGCGTGATGATGTCATCACGGCCAGTCGATCGGCTGAGCAGTTGACAGAAAAACGATCTATCGATCTATGCCCAGCTTAAAGCACAAGGATCAGGGTGACTAGTACCCTGTTTCCCCGAAAAAAAGCCACCCTTAGATTTTTGCCTCACATTGAAATATAAGGCATCCCCCAGAAAATAAGGCCCCCCCAAAGATACGGTACTGTAACTCTGGACAGGGGGAATCAGAGGGGGCAATCACAATGACACAGGAGGATAAGAAGGGGTTACTAAAATGGTAATCCCCCCTCTGAGTCTCCTGTTACATTTTAATTCCCCCCTCTGATCCCCCTGTGTCATTTTAAGTGATCCCCCCACCATGATACCCCAGTGCTGTATTCTTCTTCATGGAAAAATAAGACATCCCCCGAAAATAAGACGTAGGGCATCTTTGGGAGCAATAAAAATATATTTTCGGGGAAACACGGTATATTCAGAAGTGATTGCAGTAGCTTCCTTAAAGCTCACCAAATATGTTATAATCTGACTGTACCATCCTCTTTGGACCTGATATTTGTGCAGCACACAGGTGGGCAAACTTTTTGACTCATGTGCCACAATGGCTTCTTAAATTTGATAGAGGTACGGACCAAGAGCCTGTAATGGCTGCCCGGCATAGGTGTGCCAATTCCTTGCCACAGGGACATTTAAATGTCCTCTACCACTTTTGACAATAATGTATATATTCACAATAATAATTGGAAATACATTACTATAAATAATCTTTTTTGATATATAACAAAACGTGCCCAGTCATACTTCAAAAACATACCTGCCATATTTCACCTTGTGCCGGTTCATTGCAATGAGATAATTCCTAGAGGCCGCCTGGCAATAAGGATAAGCCCACAATGTCACCCATGATCACGCCACTGCATTGTCTCCATGACGCCTCTAGAAGATATGTACACTTTTTGCAGGGAACAAAAGGATGGGAGTCTGAGCGTCTTTCAACAAGCCAGATTAAAAAGCTAAACGGGGCAGAAAATGGCCCCCAGGCCTACATTTGCCCATGTCTGGTGTAGCTCCAGCCCCTACCTAATTTACTAAGGTAATGCATGGATGGTCTAGGTCGATCCTCCTATTATTTGATTCATCTCAAGGATATTGTACAATAAATAGTATATGGTGACCTATCAGCATGAGTGGTTTAACTCCAATTGTAGGGCAGGTCTTATGGACAGGTCGGCGTAAAGTATTTTAGTGAAGTATTGGTGGGGAGGAGATTTCTTTGTGATGATTTCATGGATAGTCCACTTAACCAGGAATTTAGTGACTGATGTCACCACTTTCAAAATCTAATGCCCTTGTACAGTGATGGCGACCCTATGGCCAGAGGTGGCACTTGGAGCCCTCTCTGTGGGCACGCAAGCTGTCAGTCAGCACAGAGGAAAGAACTGCAGCCTATTGGCTCTCAATGCTGTCAGTTCTCTTCCCCTCTCTTCTGATTGCACACAGCACCCCATACCCTCCCCTATTCAATCTTATAGGAAAGTAGATATAGGAGTATAGGAGTTGTGTGTATCATTCAGGTTATATTGCCACTTTGAGATAAATAAGTGTGGTTTTGGGTTTCAGTTTGGGCACTCGGATTCTAAAAGGTTCGCCGACACTGCCCTAGTAAAAGGTATCATCTTGTGTGCAGCGCCATCACGCTGCTCACCATCGCTCACAGCATCAGCGGGCACCCTCTGTGTGCCGGCCGTTAGCGGTTTACGTTAAGCATCCCCCGAGCAGGTAAAGTGTATGTGCTCCGCTGGATCCCCCTGCCAAGCACTGCGAATAGCTGAGGGGGTCCTGACGGATGTGGAAACAAACCCTAAACCTTTCATCAGAGTATCAAATGTTTATGGAGGACAGACCACCAACCAAGCACATTACAAATCCCAATGATTGATGAAACGGCAGCCGGAGTCCATACACATATGATTTATATCACTGTTCAGTAAAAATACTTAAATAAGCTGTAACAAAAATAGTATAATTAATTCCAATAACATTTTTTTAACTGCCGCTTCAATAAAATACACATTTTTCTGCAGCTGAAGCTGATTTTACTAACGGAAAGTTCTTCACTGTCAAGTTTTGTGATAAATGACATAAAAACCAACACGCTAAGGAGCTGATGCTGAAACCACCGGAGAGCAGGGTTAGAGCTAATAACACACAATGATCCTAATTTAGTGTTCTGGGTTGGAACATTATAATTAGTGAATCAACTGTTCAGGGGTGTGAGGGCTAAAGGAAGACACAAAATTATTTAAAGCTAAAGCCCCCCCATACACGCTTAGAGTTCCACCTGATTTTTCGGCCGATCGTCCGAAGTGCATGCTCTGCGGTCGGTCAACTACAAAATCGGTTGGAGATCTACAGATGCCAAATCAATCTATCTATTACAGACATGTTTGTAATTCTTAGATAGGTCTAAGCAGGGCCGCCATCAGGGGGGGGGGGGGCGTAGGGGTACCGGATCGGCACAGCAGTCAGCTGTCACTGTCAGCCCGGACTGAGTACGATGTGATGTCAGTCCGTCCGGGCTGATCGGCTGCTCCGCGGATCCAGGCAGCACGCCGGGGGGGGGGGGGGGGGGGGGGGGGGGGGGTGTGCAGATTTGGAGTTGTGACATTTATGGTAGCACCCCCGTCCCGTCCCGTCAACAAATCCTCCCATGGGGCCCAGACATTTTTGCTGTACTGGGCCCCATAATTTCTGATGGCAGCCCTGGGTTTAAGACTATGTTTCCATTATGTCGGAACCCTGGGGGTCCCCTACATAGCAGACAGACTTACCTGCTCGGTAGAGGATCTGTCTTGACTGCGCCGAGCCTCTCCGCCAATGTAAGGCAGAACGTAGTCACGTACGTTCAGCCTCTGCACCGGCAGATGTGTAAACAGACCATCCGCCGAGCAGGCAATGTCTGTGTGATACGTGGGGACCCCTGCTAAGCATATACACTTAGCGGAGGGGTCCTGACATATAATGGAAACAAGCCCTAATACTTAACAAGGGGAACACAGAACCTGTCTGCAGCTGCAGCACTCTCTCTGTTGAGCTGGGGGAGGGGGGGGGGGTGCGGTACTGTACCACACCATGAGTGTAAAAATGGCCTTTTACCGTAGGTGTCCCAAGCCCTTGCCTATGTAGCGGGGGGATAGATCAGGTGGAAAATATATATATATATATATATATAGTGGGGGATCAGCCTGACTACTAGTAGTAGAGATGCACCGAATGCAAATTTCTTGGCCGATTCCGATTTTACAGTAATTGTGACCTGCTGATTCCGATTTTTTAACTATAATGAAAGCATATGACATTCATTTACATTTATTTTATAACTATTATTTTAAACATAACAGGATCGATCTAACACTAACTTTGAACATTCATATCACAAAAACCTTGTGCACATTCATATCACAAAAACCTAATCCTGAAACTTTCAGAGTCAGTAACGTACCCCTACTACTACTTACAGAGTCTCACCCCTCTAGCTAAGCATTATTTGATAGCTGGACTTTTAGCTGAAACTTTACATGTAGGTGTTGTAGCTAGGGGGTGAAACTTGGGGTGTAAGTAGTAGTAGGGGTACATTACCGACCCTTAAAGTTTCATGATTATGCTATTAAAGGTTTTTGTGATATGAGTGCTATATGACCATTTTAGTTTGGTTTCTACAGCGTTGTTTGTCACAGTGCAGCTGCGAAGAGGGGAAGCAGAAGGCTGTGTGTGAGGCGCATATCAGCAGTCGTACGAGGAATTGGCCTATTCTGATCTCTAACCGGTCAATCAGTACATTTATACCTAGTAGTCCCCTGCATGGGCCACACACTCCCTGTGTGTATCCGCTGCTCAGGCAAAACTGTGTCTCCAACCTGATCAGGAGCCCTGACTGAATGGTATCATCTCCTTTTGTGGGGACATACCTGGCTGCCTCACTGATATCCAGCGAGTGTACCTGGAGGGAATGGGGAGGCCCTCCCAGTTCCTTCCCTCCTATTCCAGAGTCCTAGACTCTTTAGCAAAAACTAAACACTGCACAGCAACCTACTGCTGCTGTACAATACTTTTTACAGTACGTTTGTAATGTGAGTATCCCCAAGTGTAGCTTGAGGTGAGTTTACAGGGTCAGCAAACTTACTCTGAGCTACACTCTGGGTGAACATACACACCGTATTTTTTTAACTATAAGGTGCACCTTTTCACCCCAAAAATCGGGGGGGGGGGGGGGGGGGGGGGGGGGGTTGCCTGCGTCCGAATGCATGACCCACGCAGCCGAGTGGTGCATTGGCTTCCCGCCAGCTCTCCCAGCAAGGAGATTAGCTGCGGAGCTGTCAGATGAGAGATGCCGGCCGGTGTCCGGATCTCCCATCTGAACTGTATTATTGCTTATGCCAGCAGAGCTCAGTGCCCTGCTGGTATAAGCAATGAAGAAATGAAGAGAGAGATAGATGAACTGCCACCCTCTGTGGGTGCAATCACTCTGCAGCTTCCACTGACACAGGCACAGCCAGAGAGGAGAGGGAGAAGAAGTACAGCCTGACCTCCCGATCAGTGTAGAAAATGATGTGATATGCTGAGAGTGTACTGCTGCTAGTGACATCTACTGGTTGAATTTGATATTGCATTAATTTAATTCATTGCATTAACCCAATTGATATGAAAACGTATATATTAAATATATTTTTTTCTGGTTTTCCTGAAAATGTTTCTGAACATTCTGTAAATTGTGGTTCTGTTTTTAGATAGACCTGCTGATGGGGATATTTTAAAGGTAGTAACCCCAGGAAAGGCACGAAGAAAAGAAACAGTTAAGTGAATTTAAGGTTTTATTGGCTGCAGTTACTGACACACTGAAATGTTCAGTACATTACTCCGGGACTATTATAAATGAGACCGTCCGACAGCTGCTGTGTTCATACAATGCGGAAAGCAGAATGAAGCAGAATGAAGATGTAAAACGTACGGCCATCACACCTGGGTTTTTAAATACCCAAACGAGTAACAAGTCTGACCTGCGGCTGACAGAAAAAAAACGGCGTTAATGGGAAACATTATGGAGCGGCGCCAAGGTGTACAAGAAACTTGTAAATGTCCAAAGTGTGCGACACAATTATGAGGCAATACGGCTAAATGGTGTTCTGGTGCGGCTGTTCCTCAGCTAGGGGATCACGTTTAGTAACGTGATGGTCTTTCTGAGCTCTCCAAGGAGGATGACTCACATGGAACGCTTCGCACAAAATGTACTTCGGCACAGAGCAGTCACAGACAAAAACCAGATAATTCACACCAGTAATGCCCAAAGGAGCCGTCACGGCACAGAAGAGCCAACGGCAATGGGCTCCAAGTATAAGGTGATGGAGAATAGCAGAATCTGAGAACAGGTGACAAGCTGTATGGTCATGGTATAAAAAGAAAAAAGCATTTGGCAATAGAATACACTTAACCCCCCTAGCACACTGCTGAGGTACAGATTTCTGTACCAAAAGCGCACCATAGACTTTAATGGAAAAGTTTTTTTTACATTGTAGGCCTGTAACTTCCCAAGGTATGTCCATACATGAGTCTGGTGACCTCCGGAATATAATCACATGTTCAGATGCTTTGTGAATAACTTACAATATCAGATCATGAAGATTTCAAAAAAAACGGTATCAGGTAAATTAGCACTGCGACCACTAGATGGCGCTGCAGATGTGCCAGGTTACATAGGAGAACATTGAAGCCAATGTATTACATTCAGTTCTTTACACTTGGTGTTCCCATCCCCAGAACGTCTGTTACATCGAGAGAGAGAAGCAAGTAGAGGACATGGGGACACCGTATGTTACGACATAGTGAATCATATTGAATAGTGTTTTCAATGCAAAAAATACTATTCAATATGATTTTTATTTAAATATATCAAAGATATCATAACATGGGGGGGGGGGCAAGTGATCCGTTCTCTGCAGCTGCCTCTTCATTAGATCGGAGCCACACAGATCAGTGAGTGCTCTCCTGTGGCCCTGATCACGACCTGACGGTCCCAGCTCGTCCAGTGCAGTTTTAACAGGTCAGAGCTGGACGAGTCAGGAACGGCAGGGGGGTTAATGTGCTATAATCGGTATATAACATTGGAATATATGGAAAAATAACTAAGACTAAAACATATTAGACAGACCCGGTATTATTCTTTGAACATTATCAATGAATGCAGAATTCCTTTCAAAATATCTTAAAAAGCTTTGAATTCAATCTAATTTCTCCTGAAGTTTATGTTTTGGCCACTAGATGAAGGCCATTGACATGTGACCTCCCTGGTGTTAAAGCAGTGGTTCCCAAACTGGGCAGGGATTAGGGGGGCGGCGTGGAGGTACTCCAAGGGGGGGGGGGCAGCCCTCTATGTGAGAATTATACTGTCAAGTAGAGAGATGTGAGAGAGAGATCTCCAACTACCACTGCCAGCCAGACAAGCCTGAGAGATGGACACAGGCTATATGCTCACATGTGCAATTCAAATGTTATGAATGGGACTCTGCCCAGGCGGTGATCGGGGGGCATTCGGGAACGGCCACAACGGTGCTCGCAACCAAAAAGTCCAGCTAAGCACGTTTTTGACCACCCACAGCCGATTGCCCCTGACTGCGCCCAGGGGCAATAGTTGAGAAGCAGTTTTTAACAGCGGCCATTCAATGGTGGGAACATACCTATTCAACCGCAGCCATTGACATGGGGGAACATAGCCAAACAGGAAGACAACCATAAGAGGAACTAGTTGCAGACAGTAGGTAGAGTGCATGTAATGTGTGTCTATGTGAAGTTTGAGGGCCATTTCACACTAGCCCTGCTGCTGCTTTTTTTTAGCATAATAGACTTGCTAGCAGTAATGCTACCGTGTCTATTACCTTTTATGAACCCTTTGTTTCTGCATTGAGCTGACCTTCATTCAAAACCTGTGTAGTTTGAATGGGAGGGCTCAATAATGTTCCTGTATAGCAGTGGTTTCCAAACTTTCCTTTTCCTTTTCTATTAAGGAACATTATTGAGCCCCCCCCCATCTCTATTCAAACACAGGTTAAGAATGAGGGTTAGCGCAAGGAAAGTTTGGGAACCACTGTGGGATTCCGAATAGATTTACAAGAGAATTAGGATTCCTTAGCCAACAGTTGCTTGACGTAACACTACACTGTGAACAATATGTTTCCTCTACCTACTTTTACTATGCGACTGCTAATATAAATATTTCTTGTTGCCCATAACCCTCCCATTTTCCTGCCCTACACTGGCAAACTTACTGTCATGTATGTGGGAACTCAATATACCATACTTTAGTATTTTTACAGCCATAGCCCCAACTTGTATTAAAGCGAATGTATACCCAAAATCTAAAAATATATATGTAAAATGAAAGTTTGAATTACCTCTGAGCTGGTATGATGGTGGTGTAGCACTCCACAATCCTAAAAAAAAATCTAAAGGACCTGCTGTCTCCTGGTATGAGAGATTTAATCTATATCTGCCAGGCTTCTAGGGGTGAACTGAGGGTGCAATATCATGAGTGGCCACTGGGGGAGCGTTTATAATGGTTTTCTATGGGAAAAATGTATCTTATTTGTTTAAATGCAGAGATGTACTGCTCTGTGTTGTATAGGGAGCCAGAGAGAGAGAGAGAGAGAGAGAGAGGAGGGGCTTCGAAGTACCTCTCAAATTACTCATTACAGGTAAGTTGTTTTTTTTTTGTGTGTGAATGCATTCCTCCCTATAATTGGCATTTCTAGTGCCATCCATGATGAATTTCTGGTGATAGTTCCGCTTTAATGTTATAACATAAGCACCCCTAAATAGATTGTTTTGTACAAATTACATCAAAATAGGGTTCATTTATTTTTGACAAAGCTAAATTGAATTGTTCTACATACACAGTTCCTTCAGTGTTGAATATACTCGGACCAAGCTCTGATATTTGTACAAAGTGGTGGTTTCTCAAATTTTTCAGTCCAAACTGCCAGAAAGTCTTTGTTTGAGGAAGGAAAAAGTTAATGTTATCTGAAAGTTTGGCCAGTGGTGTATCACAGATGGCCTATCATTCTAGGACTGTGACATATTCTCAGCTTGGTTAGCAGCGGTAATGGGCCGTTCTCACATTCCATATTCCATGCGGATCTCTGAGTTATTCTCCAGAGCTGGAATCTTCTAAGCTTGCGAGTCTTCCAGCATCATGTATACTTGCCAATGTCTTAATGCCATTTGCAGTTGCACTTTCCTGCTTGGCAGGCTTATCCTAAATTATCTTCAACGGATGAAGTGAAGGACAAAAATAATTCTGGAATAATCTTGACTTAGCATGGAGAGAGCGGTTAGAACAATAAAAGCTTATGCCCTGCCACACTTTTTTGAAATGTGTTGGCATACTTGATAAGAGGTGTCTTTAACCCCTGTGGGGACATTTCTCTTTGATTCTTGTCCTCTTCACACACCAAGCCAGGTAAAAACCAGTAACATTGCGTGAGTTGGGTTTACCTCTCATCAGAGGAAAATGGGCCAACAACAACTAAGCCTGGCTAAGAGGCTCAAGTGCATAAGGTGGGGATGTGGGGCCCACCGGGACACCTGGATCCTCAATGAGCCACCAGCCATATACCCCCTCAAAACTTGGTCATGTGAAGAAGAGGTGCCCTACCTTAATGAGGGGTCTTCCACTTGTTGAGGGCCTGGTTGTGCCTGTGTCCACAACCAGGTCCTTTCCAGACTTGGACAGGCTGTTTTGAGGAGATCTGATATGGGTTAGGTTGGGGAGGGGGTAACAGGTCCACTTTTTCTTTGCCCCCCCCCCCCGCCCCTTCTCAGGCTTGTCAGACCCTATGCCAAATGGGTGTCTGGTTATGGATAGTGGGGAACCAAAAAACATTTTTTGTTTTAAAAAATCAAACAAAAACGAATGTAATGAACTTCCATTTACACAAGTAATTTTTTTTGGAAATTGGGGATTATGGGCAAAAAATTGGCATTAATGTGGCTGAATTCTATTTTGGCTCTCCGTTCCCCACTGGTGTCGGTGCAGTGGGGACGCCATCTTGAGAAATCATGTCTTTCCACCTATATTGATCTATGGACATGAGGAACCCCTGAGGTCTGTGCCCACTTTTATGTCGATTTGGTCATTCAATATGACTGATCCCCTTGTGTTGGCTGTTTGTTTTATGTAAATTTGGCATATGGAATTACATATCGTACCCCCTGAAGAAGTCTTCAACGTTTTGGGGTGAAATTTGCGCCATTTGGACTTTTTTAATTGTCTAACATTACGTGTAGAGATGTGTACACCCACAATATTGCGCATTGTTTTTGATTGATATGATGGCCATAACTTAAGCACTTTTTCGCACTGTGTATAATAAATATATTGCTTTACATATTGAGTGGCCCTTAACCTCCCTAGCGCACCGCCCGTATCGCGCCTGCCGTTTCCGGCATCTCGCCGGAGCTCTACGCGCAGCTGTTGTCATTACTGACAACAGCTGCGTGAGAGGGGAAGCCGGCGCTCCTCCATTAACATGAAGACAATCGCTGCAGCTTTCCGGGGAGGCATAGGGTCTCCCTGCTGCCTGCTTTCCCGGCGGTTGAGGCGAGCCTGAAGCTCGGACGAGCTAGGCTCGTCTCAACCGCTAGGGAGGTTAAAGTCTCCTCGCCCTTATATATTCAATAGATATTCAAGGGGGAATTTTGGGTGATGTGTTTCAACTTCTGTCTATTGTTTCTGTAAGTTTATTGGGCCGTTTCTCTGCCTACAAGATATTATAACAGATGCTTGGTTTACTTTTGCAGTTCTCAAAACTGAATGTGACTCATTTGACTTTTTCACACCAAAATTTTATAACATGAACAGAGTTGAGAAAAGCAAATCACATATGCTGTAATGTTATTGTTTCAGTAGAATAAATCTATTTAAATTGTTATTATTAAGGTGATGATTATTTTTCTCCTTTCTTAGTACAACAGAAAAGTTATCCAAATATGAATTATTAACCTTAACTGGGGATAAAAAAAACTAATATGAAAAGTTATTCTAAAAATCTTCATCTACTTGCATATTGAAGTTATACCAGCAAGAGTTAGGCTAAGTTTACACTGTCGTCACGTTTAAAGCTTCCTAGACGCTCTCCAGTAGCAGAAAGGCTTTAAAGACGCTTCAAAGCAAAGACCTTTGTACAAAATGTACTCTAGCTTTAAAGACTGAAAAACGTCCAGGGGGGCAGGGAGTGAGCTTCAAGCAGCCACAGGAGATCACCTGACCCTGCAGGGTGCCTAGAAAGGAGAGATAGGCAATTCCAGGTCATTTTTTTCATGACTGAAAAACAAGTGAAAAAAGCTCTGCAAACTTGCTGCAGTCGCTTTCAGAGCTTCACCATTGAAGTCAATGGGGTCGTTTAACGACCAAGCAACCCTCTGAACCAGTGGTGGGCAACTGAGTTAATATGGAGGGCCACAAGTGTGGCCCTCGACATCACTAAAGGGCCGCACATAACATCGATCCAGACCCTCCCCCCGTCGACATATCTTAGCAGGCAGTGGACTAGATCCTGACAGGCAGTCAAAACCTGACAGCACCCACCCCCCCTCCTGTCCCTGGGTGCAGCGCTCATATGTAGACCTGGTTTCCGCGATCAACATTGACAATTTTACTGATGTAGGAGCGCCAAAGTTGATTAGGAAAGCTGGGTCAGCGTGTGACCACTTCACAGGCGAGTTGCTATGCCCTATGCATTAACAGTTAGGTTTTGGTTGCCCAATTTAAAGGACCAAGGGGGGCCGCCAAAAAATGCCCCCGGGCCGCAGGTTGGGCACCTAGGCTCTGAACCCTCTGAAGTGTTCGAAAAACGAACAGAAAACGTACTGCTTGATTAACTACAGTACATTTTCGATTCTTTAATCAACCTCATTGACTTTCATTTTAAACCTAAAGCAAGGTCGTTTTCTAGTCACTTAAAGGACCAGAAAACGACCTTACAAGAGAGTGTATTAGTGTAAACTTAGCCTTAGTTTTTATGTAGAAAACTATGATTTAAATCACATCCACCCCAGTGTTCTCCCCAGAATTTTTTTTCAGCCGGGCGGCGCGATGACGTCATGACGCGATGACGTCATCGCGCCGCCTGCACCGGTCCGGCGGCCTCTCTGATAGGCTGCCGGCCAGCGGCAGCACACAAGTCCTCTGACAGGCGGCGCCTCCCCATTCTTCAGGAGCGCGCCGCAGCTCCGCTCCGGTAGTGTGCCGCGGGCCGGAGTCTTTCAGTGGCTGTGGCGCGCTCCTGAAGAATGGGAGGCGCCGCCTGTCAGGCTGCTCGCCGCGGAGGACTTGTGTGCCGGGCGGGGACTAAAATATCCCGGGCGGGTCGCCCGGCCAATCTGCTCTGGGGAGAACACTGCACCCTGCATAACATGTAATACTAACCTTTATTTTTTTTGTTTAATTTTTTTTGAAAATTGAAACGTTCATATAAAAGTATTAGGAAAACTGAGGTTTGTCCTTCACTCATAACATGTACATTATTCCATTAGATTATTGTTTTCAACTTAACCCTATTTATATAAGGTGTGTTGAAACAAACTGATTTATATCTGAACTCAGCGGGTCTTTTTTTCATTCTTTCTCCGTTTCGTGCTTGGCTCCCATACAGCCTGGATGTCATGGCGGAACAATGGCTCACAGAAGGAATGATGTAATCCCCCAGAACACACATGGAAACATGTAAGCAAAAGTAATCACGAGGGAATCTGCTGGGGTACACATTAAACAGTAAATAACCTAATAGGACTGAGTACAATTACTCAGTTTAAATATAACAGCACAGTCAAATCAACATACAGGAATATAAAAAAAGTAAATAAATATGTCATATTTCAAAAGATTCAATTTACAAATCTGGATCATCATCATGAGTTAAAATTTGCAATTAATTCCCAAATGAACTAGTTTATTTCTCTTTTAACAATTCTAGGATTAATCTTTTTTCTCACAATACTAAAAGCATCTTATAAAATAGAAAAGTTACACTTACAGATTAATCATAGTATGTAACATACAGATGATGGGATAGACCAGATGGTGGTGTTTGGTGCTTACATATGTTTGGTGGGTATACTTGCAACTTGAGAGACCACAATCTTTTACTCTTAATGTACAAATGTATTGAAGTCAACACGTTACGCCACTTGGGTTCATCTGAAACGGCGACTCGCTGCCTGAATGTATTATGGTTTTGATGGATTGCATTTAAAGCGGACATACCTCCTGGTAGGTCACTCTGCAGTATCGGCTGTAGCTCAGCCAATAGTGCAGAGATCCCGACTGAAAATAAAATAACTTTCTGACAGCAGGAGGGGTGTCTTTTTAGAAATAGACCCTCCCACTGTGATATTGACACATATTGCTGTCACATCTGTCCCAGATGCCCTTATGTGTGAAGACCCCAGCTGTACTGGTCACTGCCTGCTGGTGGCACTGTGCTTGCCCTTCCATGGGTTGGTCTCACAGTCACCAGCAGGTGGCTCCCTGCCTCGTTAGCCTTAGGGCTATATAGGTGTGCCATTCAGACACGCTTGCTGAGCATTCATTTTCATTGCAATCCCTGTCTGAACCTGGACCCTGGACTGACTACTGTTTCCATACCAATCCATGTGTGAACCTGGACCCTGGACTGACTCCTGTTTCCATACCAATCCATGTCTCAACCTGGACCCTGGACTGACTCCTGTTTTTATTTCATTGTCCCTGTCTGAGCCTGAACCCTGGACCTTTCGCACCTGTTTTTGTTCCTGTCTTGTGAGTCCACATTAAATCTGTGTTGACACCACCATACCTCTGTCTGGATGTCAGTGTGTGTTGCCTGTCTGGTCGCCCCCTCTGTCCTGGATCCTGACATTGTGGCTCAGTCTCGCAGATGTGACGTCAGTGATACTTTGTGATGGGTGAAGAGGGGAGAGAGAAGCCTCTCTTCATCCAGCCGACAGCTCCATGGATGCAGCCGACTGCCCCCCCCCCCTTCCCTCACACCGGAGCTCCCTGCAGAGGAGCAAGTCTCTGTCAGTGTAGGAGTGGGGGGCGGTTTGGTGTCAGCTGCCAGCTGCCCTGAGAAGAATGGATCCGGAAGTGGCTTCACCTTGCCCTTAATTAAGATGTTCCCACCATCAGTGAAAACATGAGGAAGGTAAGTATGTTTGTTTTTTTTATTTTGTGTGGCAGTTTTCCAGGATCTGCACTACTGACAGGTAAGTAATGTGACTATTTCATGTATGTGCTTTTTTTAAGTTTTAGTTTAAAACCGCTTTAAACACAATTTTGACGAACCTTTGTTCATTTCCTGTTTTATTTCTATTAGGATTGATCTGATTGTGAATTTTGTATGGAGATGTGAAAGAGATATTTTCGGTGCTCAAAAACTCAGCTTATACTCGACTACACATAATATTTATTTTGGAATTTGTTGCAAAGCCTCTGAACATGATATAATTATTAGAAATGACTGCAGATGTAGAGAATGGCTTTGGGAAGGGCCAAATAAAAAGGGATTGCTCTAGCACATGTAGGTATTGCATGAATTCAGTTCAAAAGGTTTTAGGTTAGCATTGAACTGAGCATTGCGCAAGAACTACGCATGTACTAGAACAATCCCTTATTTATATTTTCAACATCTCTAGCCATTATGGTGATGATACCTTGTTCAGGGCATTACTCATTAACTCCTCAATAAACTAGTTGTGACCATTTCTAGAATCAATCTTTATTTCTCACCATAATAAAAGTATAAAATAGAAAAATTTCACTTTATTTTCCAGATTAAGCAGAGTACCGTATATACTCAAGTATAAGCCGAGTTTTTCAGCCCAAAAAAATGGGCAGAAAGTGCTCCCCTCGGCTTACACTCGAGTCAGCTGAGGGGGGGTCCACTCACCTCATGTGAATTTCCATGCTGAATGCTTCAGACAGGCAGCTTCCCTCTTCGGTAGATCTTCTGTGATCTCTCTGAGTTCCTGTGAGCGCCATGGCTGCCTGACTAACAGCTGATAGATATCAACAAACTCCACACTGCCACCTAGTAGCCAGTTACTACACAACACTCCATAGCCTATGATTAAAGAATTGCTTTGCAAAATCCATCCTGTAATAATAATAATCCTGTGTTCTCTTAAATTTATTGAGGGTGCGGCACTAAGATGAATCCTGTTTGATTAATTTCTAGGGGCAATGGTGCTTTCTCTATGTTTTCTCATTTAGAAAACTCCACTATCTGACTGCATTTGCCACTCTCGGCTTATACCAGAGTCAATACGTTTTTCCAGTTTTTGTAGATAACATTAGGTACCTCGGCTTAAAGAGTAGTCCAGTAATAGTGCTAGGGTCGGGATTCCAGAGATCGGGTCAACGAGGAAA
>CM070037.1:119499405-119511263 GCA_036250615.1 Ptychadena robeensis | reverse complement strand
ATAGACTCCCTGCCTCCCCCGGTCCCCCCTGTGGATCCCTGGTACCCGGCGTAACAACCTTATTTGTTGTTTTGTTCATGTGATATGTCTCACATGTCTTCTCAACATCTCCAGGCATTTTGGTGATGATACCTTGTTTAGGCGATTGGCAATTAACTCCCAAAGAAACTAGTTGTCATTTTGTAGTGACCAGGGTTACACCACATGTGTACAGTATATACCTATGATTAAAAAATAAGAATCCTTGCAGGCGCAGGGATGACTAATGGCTTCTAGCTTCCCTCTCTTTTCTGGCCATACATTTCTGGCCATACATTGTTACTTTTGAGATCTGCCTGGAGAGGCAGAGGGTATTAATATACCTTCCTAGGCCCTCCTTAGCCAGAGTTGGGTTAGCTCCTGAACCACCTACAGCCAGTGCCGTGCAACCCTTTTTGGAGCATTCTCCTGCATTTTCCTGGGTTCTCCCGCAGGCCATCCCTTAGCAGTACCCGGGACCAAGTACCCCCATCTGTGGTGAATGAAAGGGTTTGTCCCATGGACCAGGACGGCTTTCCCTCGAACGTGCCCGAGCAGATGGTTGCGGCAACCGGTAGGTGCTAACGTTAGGCAGACGCAGGATTCCTCCCTATGCCACCTCACCGCCCGCTATTCCCTATTGCCATAGACACTGGACTGTCACCTGACCCCCTCTCACTGGGACGTGAAGCCATTGTCACCCTGCAGCTGGTAGTTATCTTTACTTGTTACAGTAGTCCCTAAAATGTGTGCCCCATTTCCAGGCTTGGGTTTGGTGTTGAAATGTAAATATCCCCCTACCAGCTGCCTGTGACTCAGTTTATTGAAGTGTGTGAGCCTAATACAGTGTGTTTGAACATTTCAAAGAATCTGGTCGTTCGGAGCAACAAAATGCCCTCCACGACACTACACTTTTATGACCAATTCTAGGATCAATCTTTGTTTCTCACAATAAAAGCGTCTTATAACATAGAGAAATGTCACTTTACTTTCCAGATTTATTATTATTTTCAGTATATAACATACAGACGGTGGGATTTGGTGGTTACAGAAGTTGAGTAGGCGCATTTGCAACATTAGAGACCACAATCATTACTCTTAATGTTCAAATGTACTGCATTCAACACGTTTCACCACTGGGCTTCATCAGAAACGTCAACTCACTGATTGGTTGTACTATGGTTTTGATGGAATTAACACAATTTTGAAGAACTTGAGTTAACGTCCTGTTTTATTTCTATTAAGATAAATATGATTACAATTTTTGGAGATGTGACATATTTTGGATGTACATATGGTATTTATTTGGGATTTTTTTTCAAAGCCTCCGAACGCAATATAATTACCGAAATTATTGAAGATGTAGAGAATGGCTGAGGGATGGACCAAAAAAAAGGGATTGCTCTAGCACATGTAAGTATTGCATGAATTGAGTTCAAAGTTAATTAGAAATTCTCCAAAATGTAAGGTTAACTGTGAACTTTATTTATGCAACAACTACATTTGCTAGAGTAATCTATTTATATGTAATGTTCTCACATGTCTTCTCAGAATCTCACTTGGTGATCTGCGACCCAAACCATCAACTTCATCATGTTTACCAAAGTAAATGTTTTAAATGTATTTAAAATCGGTCTTGTTGTATGCAGATCGCCACGGCATTTATGTGGTTAACGTCTGTCTTGGCTCTCCGTTCCCCACTGGTGTTGGGGCAGTGGGGACACCGTCGTTGGGGTGACATTTGCGCCATTTGGACTATTTTAATTGTCGAACATCACATGTACAGATGTGTACATCCGCAACATTGCGCATCGTTTTTGATTGATATGATGGTCATTACTTTGCACTTTGTATAATAAATGTATTGCTTTACATATTGAGTTGTCCTTTAATTCCCCTCGCCCTTGTCTATTCCAGGGGAAATTTTGGGTGATGTGCTTATGCCATCATCAACTTCTGTCTATTGTTTTTGGGATGATGGTCTCTATACATCTGAGAGTGTAGTTTTATTGATTATAAAATCTTACAAAAACCTCTCGAAGAGCATGTGATTGTGAATGAATAAATGGAATTTATTTACCAAAAATGTTTTACATATACAGCCTTATTCTACATAATTAAAAACGAATCTTTAATTCATGATGGAATAACCTTTGGATGGTGATATATTAAAAAAAATCTGATTTATTGATTTTTAAAAAATCATTGATTTTTATCCACCCTGTCCTTGGATCTTAAGGCTGCCATACACGGCACGGATTCGTGCCGGATTCCGGCGCGATGGATTCCGGGCGCGTGCACGCGGATCCATCGTGCCGGAATCCCCTGCAGCCCACCTTGCCCGTCCGATCGCATCCGATGGATCGGGGGCACAGAATCGGATCCGAGGAAGAACCAACCTGTTGGTCTTTTCGGGTCCGATTCTGCTCTGATCAGGGGGCGTTGCGGTCAGGGAGCCGATCCATCGGACACGGATCCGGCCGTACAAGGTGGGCTGCCACGATCGGATTCCCTAATTGCCTAATCGTTCTCACCTGAGGATCCCGGCGGAATCGCCGGAATCGATCGGGTGAGTGATCGATTGGCAGGGGAATCCGTGCTGTGTATGGCTAGCTTTATAACAAGTTAAAGCTGAGTGTATAGAACAGGAGAACATCCCTACACTATTTATCATTATAAAAATATCCAAAATTAAGGTCTGATGTCTGTGCTTGGGCCTCCTAGGCATACACCTAGCTGGATTTGCAGCCCATTATCATAGTTTCAATTATATACATTAGTTGATGTTGTCATTGTTTTACTGTTCTCACTTGGCGGATTCTCCTGCCTCTCTCCATCCCACCACCACCCCCCAGTTATTATCATTCAGGGCTTTAAGGCCCCCATACACGTGTCGGATTCGCACCGGATTCCGGCACGATCGATTCCGGGCGCGTGCACGCCAAACGATCGTGCCGGAATCGCATGCAGCCCACCTGGTCCGATCGTTCGCGTCCGATTGATCAGGGGCCCAGAATCGGATCCGACGGAGAACCAACATGTTGGTCTTTCTCATGCGATTCTGTCCGGATCAGGGGGAGTTGCCAGTTGTGAGGTGGACAATCGGACACGGATCCATCCCGGAATCCGTTGGACAAGGTGGTATGCTGCGATGGATACTCTTAATTGGCCGATTGATCACACCTGCGATTCCCGGCAGAATCGCCGGAATCGATCGGATGATGAATCGATTGGACATGGAATCCGACACGTGTATGGCTAGCTTTAGATTGAACTAATAAAACAGAGCTATGTTTTGGATTTCGACAAAATTTATCCAAATTAGCTACTGAATTCAAGCCCTGAAAGGAACTGAGACATCACCAACTCAGAGCAATGTAATCTGGAGATGTTGGGAGAAAAGGCCTGGGGACTCGAGTGATTCATTTCAACTTAAGGCATCCCTTCAATAATCAATAAGATTTAGGGATGCTTTAGCCGTCTAAGCTTGGGCCTTCTAGCCATACACCTAGCTGGAATTGCAGGCTGTTATTTGTTTAGTATGCATGGCAGGGATCTGCAATGTTTCTCCTTGGATCTTATAACAAGTTGAAGCTGAGTGTAGAGAACAGGAGAACATCCCTACACTATTTATTATTATAATAATATCCAAAATAATTGGGGTGCCATGGCAGCTTAGTGGTGTGAAAGGCTGATGTAATGGCACCCCAGTCTGATGTATATGCTTGGGCCTCCTAGGCATACACCTAGATGGAATTGTAGCCCATTATCTTAGTTTCATATATATTTGTTAATGTTGAAATTGTCATTGGTTTACTGTTTTCACTTGGCGGATTCCCCTGCCTCTCTCCATCCCACCACCACCCCCAGTTATTATCTTAAAGAGCTTTAGATTGAACTAATAAAACAGAGCTATGTTTTGGATTTTAGTAATATTTATCCAAATTAGCTTCCGAATTTAAACCCTGAAAGGAACTGGGACATCACCAAATCAGAGCAATATAATCTGGAGATGTAGGGAGAAAAGGCCTGTGTGCTCAAGTGATTCATTTGAACTTAACAGGGAGAAGATAAGGGAAAGGTAGGTAAACATGCACAGTTTTCTAAAATGCTTCAGATCATGACTCCACCGATCCCTCATGACCCTCTCTTATTATGTCTAGTGGCCTCCGTACCACTTTAAGGGTCTAATCATTCTTAAAGTTATTATCCAATGTTAGGCCTAGGCATTGACCTTGCCGTGTTCTACAGAAGGGTTATCAATGGTCCCCATTGTTAAGGGGTTATGCTGTAACTAGGTGGCAGACCAGATATTATTACCAGGAAGTGTGTATAGAGTTTATCACAGGAAGTTGTTTGTTGTTGGTGGTACCTCCATGTTTGTCACAGGACCTGCAGCATGAATAAAGCAGCTCTGAGCTGATTTGCACTCTGCATCTTTTCTGCATTATTGAACCTACAGAAACACCCATTGTCGTGCCTTGGCAGCACAATGGTGTTATGGGGTTCTTGAACTAGCACCCAAGTCCGATGTCTAAGCTTGGGCCTCCTAGCCATACACCTAGCTGAAATTGCAGGCTGTTAATTGTTTAGTGTGCATGGCTGGGCTTTCTGTCCCTATATCAGGGATCTGCAATGTTTCTCCTTGGATCTTATAACAAGTTGAAGTGTAGAGAACAGGAGAACATCCCTACACTATTGATCATTATAATAATATCCAAAATTATTGGGGTGCCATGGCAGCTCAGTGGTGTGAAGGGCTGATGTAATGGCACTGAAGTCTGATGTCTATGATTGGGCCTCCTAGGAATACACCTAGCTGGATTTGCAGCCCATTATCTGTTTCATATAGATTTGTTGATGTTGATGTTGTCATTGGTTGACTGTTCTCACTTGGCGAATTCCCCTGCCTCTCTCCATCCCACCACCACCCCCCAGTTATTATCTTATAGGGCTTTAGATTTAACTGATGAACCAGAGCTATGTTTTGGATTTTATAATGTACACATTAGCTACTGAATTCAAGCCCTGAAAGGAACAGGGACATCACCAAATCAGAGCGATATAATCTGGAGATGTAGGGAGAAAAGGCCTGGGTACTCAAGTGATTCATTTCAACTTAAGGCATCTTTATAATAATCAGTACAATTTAGGGATGCCTAGGCAGCACAGTGGTGTTATGGGGTGCTTGTAACTTAATAGGGCAAAGTTAAGGGAAAGGTAGGTGAATGTGCGCAGTTTTCTAAAGTGCCTCAGATCATGAAGCCACCAATTCCCTCATTCCCTCTCTTATTATAACTAGAATATTAATCCTTGTTGTGGCCCCCGCACCACTTCAAGGGTTAAATCATTCTTAAAGTTATTATCTGATGTTAGGCCTAGGCATTCACCTTGCTGTGTTCTACAGACGGATTATTAATGGTCCCCATTGTCATGCTTGGCAGCACAATGGTGTTATGGGGTTCTTGTAATAGCACCCAAGTCTGATGTCTAAGCTTGGGCCTCCTAGCCATACACCTAGCTGGAATTGCAGGCTGTTATTTGTTTAGTATGCATGGCTGGGCTTTCTGTCCCTATATCAGGGATCTGCAATGTTTCTTCTTGGATCTTATAACTAGTTGAAGCCGAGTGTAGAGAACAGGAGAACCTCCCTACACTATTTATTATTATAATAATATCCAAAATTATTGGGGTGCCATGGCAGCTTAGTGGTATGAAGTGCTGATGCAATGGCACCAAAGTCTGATGTCTATGCTTGGGCCTCCTAGGTATACACCTAGATGGAATTGTAGCCCATTATCTGTTTCATAAATATTTGTTGATGTTGAAGTTGTCATTGGTTTATTGTTTTCATTTGTTGAATTCCCCTGCCTCTCTCCATCCCACCATCACCCCCCAGATATTATCTTTCACAGCTTTAGATTGAACTGATGAACCAGAGCTATGTTTTGGATTTTATAATGTACAAATTAGCTACTGAATTCAAGCCCTGAAAGGAACTGGGACATCACCAAATCAGAGCGCCTGGATGCTCAAGTGATTCATTTCAACTTCATCATCAACTATAACTAAATGAAGTCATCTTTATAATAATCAGTACAATTTAGGGATGCCTAGGCAGCACAGTGGTATTATGGGGTGCTTGTAACTTAATAGGGCAAAGATAAGGGAAAGGTGGGTGAATGTGCGCAGTTTTCTAAAGTGCCACAGATCATGAAGCCACCAATTCCCTCATTCCCTCTCTTATTATAACTAGAATATTAATCCTTGTTGTGGCCCCCGCACCACTTCAAGGGTTAAATCATTCTTAAAGTTATTATCCGATGTTAGGCCTAGGCATTGACCTTGCTGTGTTCTACAGAAAAATATAGATCGATACCATTGATCTGTATTCACGTATGTTAGTGAATGTTCCCAGCAAGATAGATTGGGAAATCACTATTGATATTCTCAGTTGGTGATCACGGAGGAAGGCTGGCAGGTGGTTATAAGAAGGCTGCAACTGAGTTGACAGAGCAACAGCCTTCTTTAAACCAACCACCCACCCTGCCCTCCCTGCCAGCCGTCCCGTGTGAAAAGAGCCTATTTGTGAAGTTTTTAGGCTCTTTAAAAATGTAGATGGAGATCATTGATCTCTTTCACTTATATTAAAATGTTCCCAGTAAGATGGTTTGGGGAACACTGATGACTTATTTGTAGATGGTAAACCCCCATAGATGGATTGATGTTAGGTCAGCAAAGATTGTTTGGGGGTGATAGGGCACTGAGATGGTTACGTGCTCCTTTGGAACTACATGAAAGTATCTTTGCTCAGCTGGTGGAAGGCTGATCTAGTAGAACCTTCTCCGTGCTGTGCTTTGCTGTGTGATTTTTGTTGAAAAGCAATTGTAATAAAAAATGATCTTCCTGTTCTTCTTGCTTTTTGCTTTCGGTGGTGTTACGCTATCATCAGCTTTGTCTGCTTCACTTGTTGAGTCAATGAAATTTCGGAATTTCACTGTTCTCTTCAAGGCAGACCGATAGCTTTGTGAGATGAATTCCACAGTAGCTACGTGGTCATAAGTGCCGACTTGGGTGGCTACGCTGCTGTCTCTTTCTGCATTACTTGTGGAATCATCAAGAACTTGGAAGGTGACAGCATTCTTATATGCAGA
The DNA here is from genome assembly GCA_036250615.1 of Ptychadena robeensis. NCBI lineage: Eukaryota > Metazoa > Chordata > Amphibia > Anura > Ptychadenidae > Ptychadena > Ptychadena robeensis. The sequence continues at coordinate 119,504,091 of CM070037.1, read as the reverse complement.
CTCATAGGAACGAGAGATGAATTCCACCGTTGCTGCATGGTCATAGGTGCTGTCTTGGGTTGATTTGGAAGTGTCTGCTTTCTCTGCAACACTTGCTGAATTGTTGACGTCTTGGAAGTAGTTGGCATTCTTTAAAGCAGAATCAAATGTACATGAGGAGTTCTCCACCGATGCTGCATAACTGCTGTATTGTGCGGCTTCGGCTGGGTCCTCTTTTTCTGCTTTATGTTTGGAACCAGAGAGGTCTTGGAAGTAGACGCCATTCTTCAACGCAGACTCAAATGTTTGTGAAAAGTAATCCACTGATTCTGCATTGTCAAACGGGCTGAAGTTGTTATTCTTCCTTTTCTTTTCTGCTTTCTGTGTGGTAATACTTGTGTCTGCGTCTCCTGCTTGACTTGTGGAATTGAAGTGGTCTTGGTAGTAGACGGCATTCTTCAATGCAGATGCAAAGGTTTGTGTGAAGTATCCCACTGATGCTGCATGGTCATAAGGGCTGAAGATCTTCTCCTTCTCTTGTGCTTGCTGCGGGGCTTTCCTTAGGATGTTCCTTAGGATGGGCACAATATATAGTGCCAAGCATTTGATGTCTTGCACAATGAATGGAATCATCGGTGCTAGCCAGTTTTTGTCATCAAACGTCCTGTAGCGCTATGATCATGACATAGAAGAGCAGCGCACATACTGTGTATGTTTTTATTCCAGCAAAGGCTGCAACACAGCAACTCCCAACACCAATAACGACAGCTGTCAGAATCATCCTTAGATCCAGAATGATAAGCCTGTCCAGGATGTGATGCTGAACTGGTTGCCATATTCCATGGAGCTCAGATAGGCTTGGCACCATTTTCTGCAAGCTGCATATTAGTTGTTTTGCAGCCTTGATATTCAGTGCCGAGATGTTGTCTATTTTGGGCGAATCCACAAAGTTCTGAGAGAATTCTTTTAGTTTTTGCCATATTTCATGAACTTCATATAGGCCTGGCACCACGTTGTTCAGATAACAAGCTATGCAAATCGCTGTCATATTAAGTGCTGAGATGTTGCAGATGTTTGATGAATTGACACATCCTCATTGTGCGCAAAACATTAACATGATCATGTTTGCCCGGCACCGCTTTTCCAGAGGATTGCGGAGGAGGTTTTGCCTTAATCGTCACCATTGAGTTGTCAGTCAGATCACAGATGTCCAAGGGAGAATTCAGGGTCTTGTTCCATTTCGCCATGTTGTCGAGGATTTCCATCATTGCCTTCTCAGAAGCCTGGGTTCCATTTGCCATTGTCAGCGTGGTGTTGTTGTTAATGTTTGGTAAATCCATTACGAACAACAGGCTAGCAAATAAAATCGCAAGGAGTCCTTTCATTTTGCTAAACAGTAAAAAATAGGGAGACCTGGTTAAACTTGATGAAAAGTTAGCAACGTGCTATGTTTTGGGTGAAGGGGAAGAAAATGTTACACCCCAGAGAAAGGGGTATCTGAAAAGGGGATTTCAAAGGTGAGAAACTCAGGCATGATGCTTTCTCCATCTGAGAATTTATTAACACATAATACATAACAACCATATATAAACTTTCTTTACACACACATAAAATCAATTACTATACATACAAACTGACAGTACAACAGAAGTTGGGACAATGCTGGCACACCTATGCTGTTAATCAGTGTCACTAGAAATATATTCTTAAAATGGCCGCCCAGCCATTAGGTGTGACAGGTGTTAGGTGTGAGGGGGTCTCATATTACAAACAGGGGAATACTATAACTATAAACACTCTAACATGCATCTAACATCACAGAAACACACACATAATACACTTTGTCTGATAACAGAAGAGTTAAAGAACAAGGGAAATGTTACAAACCTGAAAAATGGATTTCAAAGGTGAGAGACTCAGGCATGATGCTTTCTTCATCAGCAGATCACTGAGAATGAGGCAACATGAGGTAACTCCCCCTTCAGACTGAGGCAGACACAACCAATCCACAATGAGCATCAGACTGAATGAGTGGATTGCTGATAACTCATGTGTATACAATGCTAATTTACTGTTATTGCAAGCTTATATATATCACAAGCGTGTTGCAGGTTTGAATACTAATTATATATTTTGTATATGATAATAGATAATAGATAATAGAGACAGTAAGAAAAATGTCTGGGAGGAACTGTGAGTACAGCAACACTCATACAAAAGGTTGGGTAACAAAATATTGACTAGGTCAGTGGTTTCCTGGGGGGAGTGAAGGTATTCCGGGGTGGGGGGGGTCCCTCATTCTGAACCTGTGTTTCAATGGGGAGGGGGGCCTTGAAAATGTTCCTAAATGGAAAAGGGGGGCCCTGCAAGGAAGGTTTGGGAACCACTGGACTAGGTGAACACATTGGCAGACAATAGGAATGCAAATGTAACAAACAAGGTGGATTAAAATGTTAGTTGCTTATCATACCATATACCAATGGTTCCCAAATTTTCCTTGCAGGGCCCCCCTTTATCTATTTAGGAACATTATCGAGCCCCCCCTCCCCATACAAACACAGGTTCACAATGAGGGCCCGAACATCCCCTGGAACACCTTCGCGCCCCATCAGGGGGGCCTGCTCTCCAGTTTGGGAACCACTGCAATATGCACTCAACAACAAAACTCTATGAATATTCAAAACGTGTAAATCAATATTTCCTTGTGTTCTTCACTTTTCAGTTACCCACTTAGTTGGTACATTGACCATAGGTTTCTTAAGTATTATTTAAGCCCCCTCTTACATGTTTAGATTTGCCTCCCGATTTTTCAGCCGAGCACTCTGCCATGAAATGGGGTGCAAATCAAAAGCTTAAACTTGAAATTCAGCCATGAATTCCATTACTTTGGATCAGGGCAAGCGTCCCCATCCAAAGTAAGTGCCGGAACACAAGGGGTGCGCTGGTGTCTCTTAGCACGACCGGCTGGTCGTGCACCCTTTGGGTACCACCACTAACTTTGGATGGGGATGCTGGTCCCCACTAGAAGTTACAATACGGTATCCTCAGATGTTGTTTAGCAGCATTTTCTTCTCTCTCCTCCTCTCCTAACTCTTACTTTACAACATTTTATCCATCATTTCTGGGGTGGTCTGAAGGGTGTGTCCCTCGACTCTAAGGGTGTTAACCTGGGTGCTCATTGGAGGAACTAGGTTTATGTGGACGACCCAGTTAATTATAATATTAAAATGAACAAACCCAGATTATTATCATATCATAACTCAGCCCAGCTAATATTGAAGAGTTATGAAGAGGTTATTCAGGATTCCTGGCTCCGCACTGTATACTTTGACCTCAAAATTCCCCTCTAGATATGGGTCCAGGGGTAATTGGGCCCCTGTGGCTTGAGAGGGTAATGTGTTGCTGTAAAGATGAACAGACTTCTCCATGCTATTGTTAAGCTAGCCACACACGGTTCAATTTTGGTTCAATCGATGCTCGATTAGATCGAGGAATTCAATCGTCTAATCGAAAATTGATCTTAATCGCATCAACATACACCCCACATTGAGTTTGCGATTGTGGTGAGATTTCGATTCCAAAAGATTACTAAAATCATGGATTTTGGTCTGGAAACAATTGAATTTCAGATTGAAGTGGTCTATGTTATTATATCGAATCTAATCGATCCAGGAGAAACACCACAAACATCGACGATTATATTGATGATTTTCCAACATGTCCGATCAAAATTCGATCAATTTTTCTGGCTTCAGCCGATCGTACCATGTGGGCATTTCTCGATTTTCGTTCAATCGATGAAAAAATTCATCTAATCGAGCATCGATTGAACCAAAATCAAACCGTGTGTGGCTAGCTTTAGGAGGCCCTAGTGACATTTAGATTCTCCCAGGAAGCAAAAGAAGCCATCCAGATAACATCTGTAGCCCTGTTATGGGGGGTAATGTAAGATGACCCACCCCTAACAGACTATGGTGCTGAACCTGCAGGGTTCAAGGAGACAAGAGCCTTTGCTAAGGGTAATAGTGGATTTGTGAATACATTCCCTTCCTGAGAAACTAATCAACACACTAAAATAGATATCAGGGAGCAGTGGAACTACCACACCCAGCATGACCTTCACAACACAAAAAAGTATTTATTACACACAGAGAATAGATGTAACAATACATTTATATAATTAATTGTAATTCAACTGGCATCTTAATGGTGCACAAGCAAAGTACCTTGGTAAACAACCAAACAAGTGTCGCCATCAATTGTGTGCACACAATACAGCAGAGATACCTCCGGATCTAGCAGAGTTCAGTTGCAGGGGCCCCTGAAGATAAGTGGAGATGGATGACTGGTAGGATTCCTTGGTATCTTATGATGCTGAGATGATCCTCCAGCAGACAGCAGAACAGTCTGAAGAACAGCTGGTTTCTGATAATCTCCTCCTCTGGTCTGGATCACTAGTATCATGTAATGTAATGGCATCTGCTCCTGGACATCACTTCCTGTCCTGTTTATATATCCCACACAGTATGGGGTCTCCACAGCTGCTCAGCAGTGGTAGGAAGTATCATCTATACTTCACCTTTGTGATAACAGCTAATTAATATTCACATGTCCTCAAAAGTGGGCGACACATCCTTTTGTCTACAGCAGAGGTGCCCAACACGCGGGCCGCAAGCGGCCCGTTTCCCGTTACTTGGCGGCCCCCCG
>CM070037.1:119458140-119471523 GCA_036250615.1 Ptychadena robeensis | reverse complement strand
CTTTGCCCGTGTCACCACCATTGCCCGTGTCACAACTATTGCCTGTGTCACTGACCTTTGCCCGTGTCACCACCATTGCCCGTGTAACAACTATTGTTCGTGTCACTGACCTTTGTCCGTGTCACTACCATTGCCCGTGTCACTGACCTTTGTCCGTGTCTCCACTCTCTCAGGCAGCATGTGAATGGCATCTCTCCTTGCTGTGTGATAGAGGGTAGGATGGTCCGTGAGGTGGTGGGTGCTGATTGGCTGGATTATGCCTGCTGACTGAGACTCACAGGGTCAAAGTTTGTTCAATGTAAAAAGATAGGGGGCGAACTATTTTTGCCATGTGTTCGAGTATTCGCGCGAACGCGAACATGCGATATTCGCCGCGAACAGTTCGGCGGCGAACAGTTCGGGACATCTCTAGTTGGGATCTTGGGATCCGTTCCTGATTGATCCAGGCTGTGCAGCTGTAGCTCACCTGTTCGCTATTTGGATCGCATACCCTCTACCTACAAGGAGGACCTGTGTGTTACCTGTGTGTTACCTGTGTGTTAAGGGACAGGTTGAAGGTTGCAGCATTCAGTGAAAGAGACTATCCTACTATATTATTAAAGACGTTACCAGCATCCATTTCTGTTCTGCTGTGGTTAAGTTAATAAAAGGGTTTTTCAAGAAGTACGTCCGCCTCCATGTCGTTGGTTGATCCTGTACACTGCATCTGTTTTCAGTTTATTTTACCTGTGATGAGAGTTGTGAGTTGTGATGAGAGTTGTGAGTTGTGATGAGAGTTGTGAGGGCATAGACAAGGAACCAGAGAATGGTCACCGGAGATGATGTAATTTCCTCAGGTGAGTATCGGGCAAATGTAAAGCTATTGGTCAATCTCTTTCTGTGAACCAGCTGGACCAATTGCTGAATGTCCCACCTGCCTTTATCCTATGTGCGATGAAGCAGTGGGTGCCATTCACAAACCCTCACTATTTTTAGTTTGTACAGTGCTCCAGTCATTGGACACGGGTTGCGTACATCATACATCGCACCCATTGTTTACCAATGGCCGCGGTACACGTTTCCTGTCGCCCGCTGGAAGCCGCCGGATCCACAATGCCTGGCCGGTTGCTGTGAATCCTTTGTGTATACTGTGCCGCCCCTTGATGCAGTTATAATGGGCCAGTATAGACTGGCAAGTCATTTCTCATAAGGGAATACAGGGGGCGGCTGCACTAGACGTTTTTCCTGGTTGTGACCGTGCATCAAAAAACCACTAAAAAAATGCAGCGTAGACCCAGTCTAACACTTGCAGGGGAATCAAGAAGGTGAAAAGATTACCGTCCACCCTCCCTTAAAAGTAATGTTTAGGGAAATAAAAAATAAATGAATGAAGAGGAAGGTATAGCGATGTTGACGAAAATAACATGTTTTCTTGCAGATGTCATAGCGTGGTTGGTGGCTTTTGGGTCTTTGAAGGTGGACAGTTTGGAGTAAGACGTTTGGTGGGGACCATCTGATGATAGTATCTCCTGTGTTTAGGTCCGAGTGAGCTGACCAAGTGTGATGGAGAACTCAGTGGGCCTGTGGGCAACCTTGGTTGTCCTCAAAAGGGTAGGTGGTGGCTGAGAGCATACATACACTAAGGCGGCAGGCATTGAGGACCTATATGGTTGATGTGATGGGACCTTCAAAGACTTACCAGTGAGGCTGAATGTTATTAATATGTTGTTAAGATAAAGTGTGCAGTGTATTATTCAAAGTGTATGAGAGGTGATGAGGTGGGTACATGAGAACGTAGGTTCATCTATAACCTATCCAGGTCATGACCTCCACGCAGCATGTTAGGTATTACTGACCTCTGCACTTTTTGTTATGTACTAGCGTGTTTCCCTGAAAATAAGACAGCGTCTTATATTAATTTTTGCTCCCAAAGATGCCCTACATCTTTCCGGGGAATGTCTTATTTTTCAATGAAGAAGAATGCGGCACTGGGGTATCAGGATAGGGGGGGTCACCTAAAGTGACACAGGGGATCAGAGGGGGGAATCAAAATGGCGGCACAGGAGACTCAGAGGGGGGATTACCATTTTTTTGTTTGTTTAATCATGTTTATTGAGTTTTATCCACATACATCAAACAGAAAATGAGACAGTAAAAGAAATATCACACGGTAGCAGGCACATTATAGCATCGACATGAGGGAAAGAAGACATATAACACCATTGTAGCGAGTCCGTGGATGTCAACTACCGTGTCCAGAAGCATCCTGAACACTGATATGCTTATAACCTTATTCTAACCATTTTACATATATAACAATAACAGCAACATTTCAAACCAGCGGTGCTATTCCTCAACTCTAACCTGCAAAATCCACCTGTTGGGGGGGGGGGGGGGGGGGGGGGGTACCACGAGCATTCCCAAACGGGATCAGTAATGTAGTCTTTATTGCGTTTAGCAAGAAGTGAATGCTTCCCATTTCTTGAGCGTCCTGATTCGTGCTACCATTTTAGTAAAGCTAGCCATATACGTGTCGGATTCCATGGCCGATTGATCACTGATCCAATCGATTCCGGCGATCTCAGCGGGAATCGGAGCTCCGATCAATCGGCCAATTAAGAGTATCCGATCGCTGCATACCACCTTGTCCAACGGATTCCGGGACGATTCCGTGTCCGATTGTCCACCTCACAAATGGCAACTCCCCCTGATCTGTGCAGAATCGGATGAGAAAGACCAACATGTTGGTTCTCTGTCGGATCCGATTCTGGGCCCCTGAACGATCGGACCTGATCGATCGGACAAGGTGGGCTGCACGCGATTCCGGCACGATCGTTTCGCGTGCACACGCCCGGAATCCTGTGGGAATCCGACCCATGTATGGGGGCCTTAAGCCCTTCTGATCCTCCTGTGTCATTCTGATTGCCCCCTCTGATCTCCCCCTGTCCAGAGTTACAGGACCGTATCTTCGGGGGTGCATTATTTTCCGGGGAATGCCTTATATTTCAGCGTGAGGCAAAATTTTAAGGATGCCTTATTTTCAGAGGATGCCTTATTTTCAGAGGATGCCTTATTTTCAGAGGATGCCTTATTTTCAGAGGATACCTTATTTTCAGAGGATGCCTTATTTTCAGAGGATGCCTTATTTTCGGAAAAACAGGCTATTTTACCCATTCACTGTGAGTATCACAGCACCGAAAAGGTGTGAAATAGATCTAGTTTTTGTGACTCCATTTCCAGGAACTCTACAATTGCTTCTTCAAGACCATAAAGTTGATGTATGTTGCAAGGCATCCTATGCATTCTACAGATCTGTTCTGGTTTATTTAGCATTAATAGGTTTTCGCAAGAATATGTAATGACAAAAAGATAATAAACTTCAAAGCGCGCTCTACATACTGAAACCAAATCAGGTCTGCGCTATTGCAAAACAGCAATGAGAAGTGTTTGATAGAACTATAAAGCGGGTATGAAATGTGAATACATTTCCAGAGAAAATCTGCGGGTGATTGTCTTCAGTCAGAGCGCGCCGACAGAAAACGTTACAATACAGGTGAGGAAAGAGTCAGTGGAGAAGCATAGTGCAAGCGTGATTTAGAGTATAGAGTACACACGTTTTCCAAAAATAAACAGCTGAGCTTCAGTAGATCTGTATCGCCCAGGATTTTGGTGCCCAAAACAATAAACATATACAGTGGATATACAAAGTGATGTGCAGAATTGTTTTTGCACCAAGCATATCTTTTGAAGTTATGTCCACAAAGTTCAACCTTGGTTTCATCAGACCATAACACCTTTTCCCACATACTTTTGGGAGACTTCAGATGTGTTTTTGCAAAATGTAGCCTGGCTTGGGTGTTATTCTTCGTTAGTAAAGGTTTTCGTCTTGCCACCATACCATACAATACTGCACATCACCAAAAGAACACCAAACCCACAGTGAAGCATGGTGGTGGCAGCATCATGCTTTGGGGCTGTTTTTCTTCAGCTGGAACTGGGGCCTTAGTTAAGATAGAGGGAATTAGGTCCAGTCCATATTGGCACAAAACCTTCAAACGCCCTTGTTCCAGGCCCCAGGTCTATGTAATTTTAGACTTCCTACAGACTAGGCATTGCTCTGGACATCAAATTGTGCAGGAAAAAGAAACCCGACTTCATCTTCTACCCAGTCTGGCAGTTACTTTCTATACTGAAATGTAACTTGAGCTGTTCATAAAAGCCAGAATCGGAATCTGTTCAGGAGTGTTGCATCCATCAGCTTGACATCAGCTGTTATTTATATTATAACTGCAACTTTATTTAAAAATGTTATCTATTTAGGTGGTAAAAACAGAAAATGTGGCATGACTCCTGCCAGCTTTGCAACAGGTCCACAAGAAGGAAACCCACACTACACATAAGTAGTGATGGCCGAACATCGGCCAGATTCATCCGTGAACACTTGGATCGGGCTTTTAAAGAAGTCCCACGTCTGCCTGTTTACGGGCAGATTCAAATCAGAGAACCTGGAAGTGACGTCAGTGACATCACATCCGGTACCTGGAACACATAGTTCTTGGTTCCAATGGTTGATGTCACTGACATCACTTCCGGATTTGGGAGCTGATTTTATTTAGAAGACCGTGTTCTCTACCAGATCTTCAGTGAAAGGATTCTTCCTCCGGCGTGATCTTACTGCTTCTGATCCGGCCGGCGGAAGAATAGTGACGGTGAACGGGGCAGGTCGAACACCTGTATTGCTTGCTGGCTAGAATGAGGGCGAACACCCATGTTCGCAGCCATGTTCGGCCACCCTTACCTATAAGTCGTTGGATGCATACAGGGCCGCCGTCAGGGGGGGACAGGGGGGACTCCCGTCCCGGGCAGTTAGGGTGGCCCGGCGATCCGCACGTCGGGGCCCCGGATGGGCACAGCAGTCAGCTGTCACTGACAGTTCTTCCGGGCTGCTCGGCTGCTGCGCCGATCCAGGCATTATGCCGGGGGGGGGGGGGGGGGGGGGGGGTGGCGGTTTGGCCGCTCGGAGTTGTGATATTTCTGGTAGCACCCATGTACCGGGCCCTGAAATTTCTGAAACTGAAAAGGAATTGATCTTTAAGTAGGCATAAGCAAGCCATACACTTGTACTTTGGCACAATTTAGCTCAGACTTGATTGTGTTGTGCGTTTTCACGGTCTTACACCAGTCTAACATCGAGTCACCGAGTCACCACCACACAGGGTGATTGAGTTAACTATGAAACGCATGCGTAGTAAGATTCCAAATACGATCGTAATTTGGATTCCAGATACGATTCCAATGCAAATACATACACAATTATGATTCTAAATATGGTTGTAAACAAATCAAGAACCTGTCAGATATTTGCACGATCGACTGAAATTTACAGATAGTTTTTCAATCAATTTTACGATCGGTTTTGATCACTTTTGAGTTGATCGTACCAGGTGGGCAGGAATCGATCTTTTTTGTTGATCGAACGGAAGTATCAAGCCAAGTATTGCCACCTTTACTGTCTCTGTCACTGGAAACCATTTGCAAAAGATACGATTGTCCATTAGTACTTTTTTGGACCACAAAACTAACATGATCTTGTAAGAACCTGGTCTTAGGTCAGTGCAGAGCAATCTACACCAAACTCTTCGCCTATAGACAGGGGGGCACATAACTTTTTTAGTGAGCTCCTCAGATGAGTACCAGGAGATAGTGTTTGGTACTCACCCCATATGTAGGGTGGTCTTCCTCACTGTCTCCCTCACTGTCCACTGAGTCAGCTTCCTGCATGGTAGACTCTGCTGCAGATGGACCTCCCTGTTCCTGATTGATCCTCCGATTAGCTGTCTCCATCCACAGGTCACCAGCTGGCTTTGGGTCAAATGTAACTCTCACAGTACAACACCGTTTTAACCCCCAGATCTCATACCTCAGTAGTGTGACCCTGACATTTCCTGGATTAGTAACTAACCCCTGAGACCAGCAGTCCAAATGTTATCCTTTCATAGTCATATTCCAGCTGTCATACAGTGCTTTTCTCTTGTCAGATGTTACCCTTACATATGTCTACTCTGCCTTTCATTCCCCCAGATCTCCAACACACTAAAGGCCCCATACACAGTCGGATTCGCAACCGGATTCCGGCACGATCGATTCCGGGCGCGTGCACGCAAACGATCGTGCCGGATAGCATGCAGCCCACCTTGTCCGATCGTTCACGTCCGATTGATACAGGGCTCAGAATCGGATCCGACGGAGAACCAACATGTTGGTCTTTCTCATGCGATTCTGTCGGATCAGGGGAGTTGCATTTGTGAGGTGGACAATCGGACACGATCCCTCCCGGAATCCGTTGGACAAGGTGGTATGATCTGCGATGGATACGATTCATTGGCGACGACATCCACCTGCGATTCCCGGCCTCCCCTTCGATCGGATGATGATCGATTGGACATGGAATCCGACACGTGTATGGCTAGCTTAGAAGTCCCGGATTATTAAATTGTATACAGTAACATTTAGCTGCGGCGGCAGAAACGAGCGCTCCAATTTGTTAGTACGCATATGAGCTGTGTAACAATAATGTCGGTATGCAAGCTAGGTTTTGACCCCTTTTGAGTACCAGAGTACCACTTATGTGCACCCCTGCCTATAGACAAGCCTCTGCTCAGCCCTGGTCTCCCTGCATCCCTGCAGTCACTCCTGTGACTGCAGAAGGTGCAAATAAAACCTGAAATGGATCAGAGAACTCCTCTAGATTCACAATTTTTCCATCACTGAATAAGAAAAAAAATACCGGAAGTGGCGTCACTGACGTCACTTCTGGTATTTGGAAGGGTTGTCCAAATACTGTAAGTGACGTCCCACCAGTCACTTCCCATATCTGGAGGTTCACCTTCCATCCCTAGCTGGCTAACTTAGGACAGGGGGGAGCTGAGGAGGGAGAGTTACCCTGATTTCAAAATCCTGGCAAAAGTACAGGATGTATTAAAATTGGGATTTGGCAAGGGAAGGGAGGTCACAGTGAACCATATAAACAGCACATTTCTAATAAAATGCACCTACCCCTGCCTTGGGATTTTGGAAAGTCATCTTCACTTGCTTTCAGACTATAGCCCTGGGCACTAGAGGTCCCGTTCTATCTTGAATAATGGATGATTGAGACCTGAATATACCGTTTTCCAGCATTCATACTGGGGTCCGCCGCTCCTGGCTGACTGTTCTTTGTTCTATATTTGGTACTCGGTATTCTATCTGCCATTTTTCCGAACTGGACTGGGTTGGTGAACTGTTAACTTGGACGGCAGTGCCATCTTGTGGACATTTTGTAAATTTTTACTGGAGATGGTGACATTTCATTTTGAAAACTCCACTTTCTGACTAAGCAGGTATCTGCTGCATTGCCCCCCTAGGCTTTGTCGCAGAGCAGCAGGTGTGGACCCACTGTGCCACGTGTCCTACCTCGTCTAAGGGCATTGTCTAAGTGAACCCATGGGTTCTCCACAATACCCTTGAAGGTAGGGATAGATTTTCCTGAGGGGAACACCAGGTCGCTACCTCTGGAGGGAGAGTAGGAACACAAGGCAGCTGGTCCAGGAGACAGCAGGGAAGGCTCCAGGGGCACAGGTGTCGTCAGCCAGACAGTGTAACAGGGTGGGCAGCACAGGTACAAATCAGGTAGCAGGAGAGAGAAGTGGGCAGGTAAGTGTTAACAGGTAGCAGAGTCTCAGAATACAGGCAGAACTCTATATCACAGGAACACCAATGGCAGGCAGTGCTTAGCATAACACAGAGACCTTAATACTGAGGCAAAGCTGAAAAGGCAGGGTTCCTTATATAGCTGCAGGTGGTCCACTATTGGTCCACCAGGTCATATGACAAATACCTTAAATCCCAGGAAATTACGCAGGCTGGTATTTAACCTCCTTAGTGTTCATGACGAGCCCATCTCGTCCAGAGTGTGAAGAACAAACTCTGGATGAGCTTGGCTCCCATGAAAGCCACATATCCCCGGATAGCTACGGCGATGCTGCTTCACAGATCGCGTCACAGTGACGCGGAAGGGGGCAAGGGTGAGCCATAGACCTCCATGTTAATTGGGGGGTTTATCCTGGTGTGTCCAGGAATGTGGATTCCAGCTGATCTTTCTTGATGTGCTTGACTTACATTGTGTACTCTGTTAACATGCCCAATATTTGTTACATCTGACCAGAAAGACACTTGGTGTCAATATCTACTGGTCTGGCAGATATCCTTGTTTTTAATCATTTGTGCTGTGTATATTAAATTTGTATAACTTATTTATTTATCTATAGTACTCATTACGCACATTGATATTGTTTGGCCGTTAAAGTCCTCCTGCCTTGGGGTCCACCCAAGGGAAACCAAACAGAAGGGAGAAGAGACAGTGGGTCTCACTCCTCTTGTGTTTTTTTCTATATTTATTTTGGGATGTTGGCCAAGTAACATTAGAGGTGCAACTCTTTTGCATAATATTGCTTAATGGAGGGGCCTCTGCTTTCCAGCCCTCACAGCCGGTGTCATGAATGACACCGGCTGTGTGGAGAGGGGAGGAGGGAGGGGGGAAATGGCAGTGTACCTTGTACACTGCTGCCATTGCCTGTACCACACTGTTAAAAACAGTGCAGTACTGGTCCCACTTGCGGCGGCCCGTCTGGGGGCTGCTGCTTTGTGGCGGGGGCCGAGAGGGGACTGCGCTGGAGGTACATAGCCAGCTTGGGGATCTAACACTGTGCTTTGCGGTTATTTCTCTGACTTGTTTCTTTTTGCTATGTTTGTTTCTTGATTTCTGTGTACGTATTGGTTCTCATGTATTGTACAAAAATTCTAATAAAATCTTCAAATGTTAAAAAAAAAAAACAGCGCGGTACAGGCGGTGCGCTAGGGAGGTTAAGGAAGTGTAAAGAAACAACAGCATCACCGCTGAACAGGGCGCCCAGATCTGCAACGGTAAGTAGAGAGGCGGCGGCAGTGTACGGCAGCCGCCCCCCTAGGCTTATACTGGAGTCAGTAAGTTCTCCGTTTTTGTAGATAAAATTTGGTTCCTCGACTTATACACAAGTCTATACGGTAAATTCACAGTCACAAAATGTTCATCTTTAAATGTTCCTTATAAACAAGATGGACTTCACATATAATCTGGCAAAGCACACACACCTCTTATTTTTGTCATAGTGAAATGTCTTTGCCTAGATTAATATTCAGGATAAAGCCAAAGCAAATATCCAGCCGAGCGGCTGTCACCGGCGGGGAAACGTGCGGAAGAAATATCAGTTGTTTTTGCTGTAAAAACATATGAGGCTCGCCTAAACTGAACGGGGATTAGTGTTGTCACCCGCGCTGGCTACGCTCCACCAGAACATTCGTAGTGCCGATCCTTAAAGGCCCCCATACACGTGTCGGATTCCCACCGGATTCCGGCACGATCGATTCCGGGCGCGTGCACGCCAAACGATCGTGCCGGAATCGCATGAAGCCCACCTTGTCCAATCGATCAGGTCCGATCGTTCAGGGGCCCAGAATCGGATCCGACAGAGAACCAACATGTTGGTTCCATCAGATTGATTCTGCCCAGATCAGGGGGAGTTGCCATTTGTGAGGTGGACAATCGGACACGGATCCGTCCCGGAATCCGTTGGACAAGGTGGTATGCAGCGATGGATACTCTTAATTGGCCGATTGATCACACCTGCGATTCCCGGCAGAATCGCCGGAATCGATCGGATGATGAATCGAACGGACATGGAATCCGACACGTGTATGGCTAGCTTAAGACTTTCCAGGAATCCAAAATGACAAAACGAAGAGTCAAACTGATTTTCTCGTTTCTGTTTATTCCATCCATCGCATCTGTTTAAAGGAGACAGAAACATTGTTGGATTTCTGGAGCTTAACAGAACAATATTTATTTTAATGCTAATCCAAATGAAGGCCGTACAAGCCACTGCCAATACACACTCCGCTGAACCGCCCGAGTGACCCAAAACAAAGAGGAATTAAAGAATAGGTTGTTGTTGGCGGAATAAGATTGTTGGGTGTGTAAAAAAACTCAGCGGGTAACCGGTACATCAGACTATTAAGCACAGACCAGCTTCAAAATGTTTATATTTCCATTTATTAGACCTAAATATAAAAAAAAATTCACTTTTGTTAAAGCGGTTTTAAACACAAAATAAAAAAAACACATAAATTAAATAGACACATTACTCCCCTGTCAGCAGTTTGAATCCTGGAAAACTGCTACAAAAAAAACATACTTACCTTACTCACTTTTCCATTCCTGGCACCAGCATCTTAAGTACTGGCAAACCAAAGCCACTTCCGCTTACTGGCTTCCCCCGGATGCGCACCTCTCATGCAGCCAACATTCTCATACCTCAGGACTCCTACAGAGACGAGCCTCTCCCTTCTCTGCCGGAGAGCTCTGGTTGGGGGGGGGGTGTGGGGTGTTGACTGCAGTGATGGTCACCTCTCCTTACCCAAGTGTCGCAGATGTGACACTGACATCACAATCCTGCAGGACTGGACTTCCTAGCAAGGACGTATGACACCTATACCGGGCGGCCATTGCAGGCTCTTGGTCCGGCCCCTATGTCAAACATAAAAACCCATTGTGGCCCACAAGTGAAAAAGTTTGCCCACCCCTGGTCTCTACAATTTGCACTTTCCACGCTCTGAACTCGGTGACCGACTTATGGAGAGACACATTTTACATTGTGGCCCACAAGTTAAAAAGTTTGCACACCTCTGGTCTATACATTTGCACTTTCCATCCTCTGAACACAGTGACCGACTTATGGAGAGACACATTTTACATTGTGGCCCACAAGTTAAAAAGTTTGCACACCTCTGGTCTATACATTTGCACTTTCCACCCTCTGAACACAGTGACCAACTTATGGAGAGACACATTTTACATTATAGTACTAACAACTTACCCTTGCGCACATGTTTGCATATGGGAGGGGAGATGACTGGGGAGATGACCATTTTTTATCGCAATGCAGAATGTTAATGTAAATACACAAGTCATGCTAAATAGCCTCAATTCACCCAGCTTTTACACAGTTATTTACATATTAATCTAATTATATATTCACAGAAAAGTGAATAGTGTGAGTAATGTATTTACATTTTCATTCTGCATTTCAGTAATACAATTATGTGACAAAGATTCATCACCCCCGTATGTACATAGCTGCTCATGGGTAAGTTGTCATAGCCAGATTGTAAAATATGTCTCTCCATAAGTTGGTCCATCTGAGCTGTCCACCATTGTGAGAGCTCAGTGATAAGCAGTAATGTGATGTTATTGTTCCTTTTCTTTGTTTATGGGCTTTGGGTGCTCTTTCAGAGAATTGTAGGAAACGCTGGCACTAAAAACATAACAGAAATGGCAGGCAAGTATATTTTGCAGGGATATCAGCATTGCAGACATATTTTAATGTTACCTATTATGTAGTTTAGTCTCCTGCTTGGTAATGATCTATATTTTTCCAAGAACAAATCTCGCAAGGTAATTGTTTCAAGACGTATTTACTTCTGAAGAATGGAGATTGCACAATATCGGATTTAAAGATTTGCCGTAAACAAGGTTAACCAGTCAACTTCCAGAATGTGAGGAAAGCTACGGCCCATCCCTGCTATATGGGATTTATAATACTAAACTCGAAATGATTACATTAGAAATCAGGAACTGGACCTTTAAGGCTTTGTTTCCATTGTACGTCGGGAGCCCTCCGCTAAGCGTATACGCTAAGCAGGGGTCCCGACGTATCCCATAGACTCAGCCTGCCGGCGGATGGTCTGTTTAGACATCCGCCGGTGTACAGGCTGAACGTACTCGACTACGTTCAGCCTGACATCGGCGGATCGGGTCGGCGCAATGAAGACAGACCCGTCCGCCGACCAGGTAAGTCTATCTGCTACGTCGGGGACCCCCGCTAAGCGTGTACGCTTAGCGGAGGGCTCCCGACGTAATGGAAACAAGCCCTAACTGCGCAATTTCATCTGAGGTCGTATCCAACCAGGATCCACTCACCCAGAATTCAACCATGGGACTCGAATATTTATCATAACAGTGTGCAGAAACCCGAAACCTTCCTATTAGTTTTCTGTAAAATGTTGAAATAGAATGTAGCCAAACACGTGTCGATTCCTGAGCAATCAATCGACGCTCCGATCGATTCCGGTGAAGCCACAGGCGTCGATCAATCGACCATGCAAGTCTGTGCCTAACACCTTAGGCCACCGATTCCTGGACGATTCTGTTACCAGTCGATCGATTCACAAATGTCAACGCCCCTTGATGTGTGCTCAATCGATCAGAAAACACCAACAGGTTGGTTCCCTGGCCGATCCGATTTGGGGGCCATGTCGATCGGGTGGGGTCGATGGGTCAAGGTGGGGTGCACTCGATTCCTCACCGATCGGCGTGCACGCGCCCGGTGATCGATCGTGCGGGAAATCGACCTGTGTATGGCCACCTTAAGAAACTTTGCATAAAAAAGCTGAACAAATATAAAAACCAACTATACTGCAAGGTAAACTAATCTGTGTAACAGCCTGGTTTAGATGGGGGGGTCAAACGTAAACACACAAGGGGCAAAAATCATAACTTGGACAAAGTCACGGGCCAACCTTTATATTTATTGAAAAAATGTCTACAATTGAAGTTGTTCCTTATCAGATATAACGGTGAATCTTTTCATATGGAAACAAAGTAAAAGCGGTTTGAAACTCAAATGAAAAAAAACAGACCTACATTAAATAGACACAATACTCACCTGTCAGCAGTTCAGATGCTGGAAAACTGCTACACAAAAAACCCCCACAACATACTCACCAGATTTACTTGCAGTTCTCATGCTGGCATCTTAGATCCTAGAGACGTACAGCTACTTCCGCCCTCACTGCCCCCCCCACTCCCCCCTGTCTCTTCTCTGTTAGAGCTTTAGAGGGGGGGGGGGGTGGAGGCGAGGGGGAATCAGCTGCTGAGTTCCTGCCTGGGAGAGATGTCCCAGACACCACTTTGGCTGCCTAGGTGCTATGTAAGGCAGTGGGAAGGGAGCTCCCCTCCTGCTGTCAGAAAAAGATTTTTTTTACAATTTAGTATGTCAGCAATATCAGCTGAGTTGCAGCCGGTAATGCTGAGTGACTTCCCAGGTGGTAGGTCCGCTAGGTTTTGTTTAACCACCTGATTTTAGTAACAATATTTTTTAAAAGTTTAAACATTTAATCTGGAAAAAGCAACACGTAATACTATAACACATGTGACATTAATGATGACCCGGATCCTATAAACCATAGATGTCAAACTCTGGCCCTGCTAGATCTGCCTTCTTCTAGACAGCCCCCACCCAACCCCACACCCACACACTGTACACACAGGGT
>CM070037.1:119447503-119458040 GCA_036250615.1 Ptychadena robeensis | reverse complement strand
ACACACTGTACACACAGGGATGGGGGCACACATGGACTACACACAGGGATGGGGGCACATGGACTACACACACTGTATGGACTATGTGTGCCTCCATCCCTCTGCGCACAGTGTGTGTTTAGTTCAGAGGTGTCAAACTTTGACCCATTAAACAAATATGTGTAATTGTGTAATCATGTGTAATTATATATTTTGTTAAGGTTGGCCTACGACTTTACGACTTAAAATTTGTCCCACTGTGTATTTGACTTTGACACTCCTGCTATAAGCAGTATCCCTGCTCTGAACAGCTATAATGTTACTGAATACAGGTAAGATATTGGGAAGGCACTGAATGAGTTAACTGTAAGTGTAAAATTTGGGTGTCAAACTCCGATCAAGTTTCCATTATAACACGAAATACGAATCTCAAGTCAGATTTCGTCTCGATAAATATTTAGTGAACATTCGCGCCAGAAGTACTAAAACCCTTTGTATATCTTGGACCCCAAAGCCATATTAATATGCGTTTCTGTTGCTGCACCTCCCCAGGAGATCGTTCCTTAATTAATATAGATCTTGGCTTGGCCGTGCCGATGTATCTGCTGAACCCTTGTGGCACACTCTAGCAGTAGTTCTTATAGACTTCTTCCCGTAAGTACGCTTATAGCTTATTAATCTCTGTTCTGGCAGAATTCAGAGCGGAATATTATATATCGGACACACCCTTCTGTAGAAATGCTGAAGGAACAGCATGGAAATATCAGAATCACAATAAGAAATTTGAGACCAAGTCCATATTCTGTACACTAGAGCTTTCCAGGAACATAACCAGAGGTGCACATAAGTGGTATCTGTATACACAGGGGTGCACATAAGTGGTATCTGTATACCCAGGGGTGCACATAAGTAGTATCTGTATACACAGGGGTGCACATAAGTGGTATCTGTATATACAGGGGTGCACATAAGTGGTATCTGTATACATAGGGGTGCACATAAGTGGTATCTGTATACACAGGGGTGCACATAAGTGGTATCTGTATATACAGGGGTGCACATAAGTGGTATCTGTATACACAGGGGTGCACATAAGTGGTACTCTGGTACTCAAAAGGGGCCAAAACCAAACTCTGCGTACCTGCATTATTGTGACACAGCTCATATGCATACTAAGGGTGTTGGAGATCTGGGCATAGAGGGTGTTGGAGATCTGGTTTGGGCATATCGATAGGGAGGTTAAAATATTACATTCAGTCATAGGAAGATGAAAATGTTAGGTTTTACATACCCGGACATAATAAAATATTCTGTGCCTTAACAGGTCATAAAATGTGTTATGTACATCCTCAGATGAACAACACATAACATATTAAACAAAGACTAAGTCCTCATTCCCATAAGCAGCGTGTGCAATGTTTCCAAGCCAAGGATTTGGTCCTTACACTATTATTGTTAACAACCACTGTGGTTAGGGACTTTGGAAAGGGTTGACATTCTCTAATCCAGAGTTGTCTCTCCCCTAGAACTCCTCTGCGTAATTGCAATCTTCTGCAATCTCTTTTTCAGACTATAAGACACACTTGACCATAAGACGCACCCAGTTTTAAAAGCAGGAAAACCAAACCAAAATCCAAAATTGTTGTTGAATTGTTCAAATCAATTGGGGAAAGTCCCCTGCAGTACCAAATATTAGCCACAAAAATGGTGTCACTAGAGAGCACACTTCACGTCATCTCATCTTCCTCACACGGGGAAGAGGAGGGGGGCCGCGGGGGAAGCTGCAGTCGTGTCTCCTCTTTAACTGCCTTACACACAGGCAGACATAGATGGAAGCTGCCGACTGGCATCTTTCATCTATCTGTCTCTGCTGTATTATTATTCCAGTTGAGACGAACCCAGTTCATTTGGCGTTTGGGTTCACCCCAACTGCTAGGTCAGCAGGCATCGGTGTACCCGATACACCCGCGGAAAGCTGCAGCATTTCTGGGGTTCCTGCACCACCCATCACTGCATTGCATCACTGTGATGCGGAAGGGGGTGGGATGCCCAGAGCCATAGACCTCCATGTTAATCGAGGGGCGTCCCATACAGCCGGCGTCAGGAATATCTACTCGACCCTTGTATAGACATATTTTGTGAAGTTACAGGCATGCAACATAAAGAAGAATCCATTAAAGTCTATGATGTGCTTCTGCTTTGCTTTTTAGGGAGGTTAAAACACTAAACGGGCCAGATATGGCCCGGGGGCCATAGTTTGCTCATGTTTGATCTAGACAGTATTAATTGCATACTACTATGGTGGGTACATTAGAATGTGAATTCCTGTGAGAGACAGTTAAATATATTACCGTATTTTTCACGTATAAGATGCACCGGACCATAAGACGCATCCAGTTTTTAGGGCAGGAGAACCAGAAAAAAAGATTTAATACGTTTTCACATCAATTAATGCAATATTCAATTCAGCCAGTAGGTGTCACTAGCAGCAGTACACTCTCAGCAGAACACGTCATACTTCACACTGATCTGCAGGAGGAGGGGGGGCTGGGCTGTCTCCTCTCCTCTGCTCTCAATCTCTGCCGATGTTGCAGTTACTGTGTCCGTGGAAGCTGCAGAGTGATTGCAATTCCCACCACCAGGAGACAGAGTTATAGATGATCATCTGCATCTCTCTCTTCATTGCTTATGGCAGCAGAACTTTGAGCTCTGCTGGCATAGCCAATACACAGTTCAGATGGGAGAGCCGTACACCGGCTGGCATCTCTCAACTGGCAGCTCCCCCAACTCCCCGGCTAATCTCCGTGCCGGGAGAGCTGGCGGCAGAGTGGCCGCGGGGGGTCGCGCATTCGGTCCATAAGACACAGGCACTTTTTGCTCCCAATTTTAGGGGTGAAAAAGTGCGTCTTATACGGCGAAAAATACGGTAACCTCCCTAGCGGTTGAGACGAACCCAGTTCGTTCGGCGTTTGGGTTCGTCCCGACTGCTAGGTCAGCGGGCATTGGGTGCACTCGACACACTTGCGGAATGCTGCAGCGAGTGTCTAAATCGCTGCAGCATTTCCGGGGTTTACATAGACCTCCATGTTAATCCATGCTCCATGCTGTGTAATACATGGTGCTGTAAAAATATGAGCTGCTAATAAGGAAGGAAGTAGTAGCTTGGCCGTGAGTAATGTCTCAACAAGGAATGCTCCATTCTTCTGATGAAAAGAAGCAGATGAAGACATTGTCAGGAGAAATACTGTGATATCTGTGCGCAGCAATAAATACCTTCACATTTTACAATTACACATTCCTCAGTATGCATTCATTTCATATCATTTCATACGACTATATATATCTCACGTTTGGTCTGCGTCAAAATGTGTGGTGAAATATGAACTCGCCATTGTATATAACAGAATTTTTACAGTTCTGGAATGTTATCAGCACCTCTTTTATTCATGTTTCTCTTAACTTTGTATTTTCGATTATATTGTATTTTCCGGCGTATAAGACGACTTTTGAACACAGGAAAATGTGTTCAAAAGTCGGGGGTCGTCTTATACGCCGGTGTTGCCGTTGGGGGGGAAGTTCAGGGAGCTAGGGTGCTCTCCTGTCCATCCTGTCCGACCATCTAGGGGAGCCCTGAGGTCTGCTCCCCCATCCATGCTTCCCGCTGCACGCAGGGTGACAGGAGCCGACAGAGGCAGAGCTTCAGAATCCCCCTCACCCCCTCCTTCTGCCTGATGTGTGTGATAGTAGCTGGCTGCTACTGACGACAAGTGTGCTCACTAGCGACATTGTGCATTGTGGCTGAAAATGGTATTGCAGGGATACATTAAACCAGTGGTGGGCAACTGAGTTGATATGGAGGGCCACAAGTGCGGCCCTCTGCATCACTAAAGGGCCGCACATAACATCGATCCAGATTCTCCCCTCGTCAACATATCTCCGCAGGTGGAGGACCAGATCCTGACAGGCAGTCAAAACCCGACAGCACCCACCCCCCTCTCCTGCCCCTGGGTGCAGCGCTCATAGGGCTGCCAACATTAATTAGGAAAGCTGGGTCAGATGGTGACCTTATGCATTAACAGTTAGGTTTTGGGGGCCGCCTTTGGAGGACCAGGGGGGGGGGCGCCAAACAATGGCCAAAGGGCCGCAGGTTGGGCATTAAACACATTGAACACATTAAATAGCTGTACAAAAACTTCACTTCATTCACAACTGCATTACACTATATTACATTTTTTGATTTCTGGGGGTTGAAAGTCAGAGCAGACATAAAATGTTTTATTTGGCGTGCGTTGGAAGGGGTAGTCTTATATGTCCAGAATGTCCCTAACTCTATATTTTAACTGGAAAAGTTGGGGGTCGTCTTATACGCCCAGTCGTCTTATACCCCGGAAAATACGGTACTTGACCCACTGATGGCCTCACATCTTCTGTGTGTCTTCACGGCTTATATTCCTTTATACCTCAAGGCTGAGGATTTCCTACATTTTTGAGTCTTTGCCATTGGATGCTTTGGCAAACATCCCGAGCTGCTGTTGACAATGCCACAAGTCAGGGCAGAATATCCACCCAGGACATGAATTCCTGCATTGAAATGATTCCACGAGGAACGAACTTCCATCCGTTTTCTCTGAGACGAGCAAGCGTCTAGGAATCTAAAAAGGGCCCAAATCCCCAGAACAGAGAATGGTATTGTTGTCAGTAAAATTAACTTAATTACAAAATAATTTTGAAAGGAGATGAGTGTTTTAATTTAAAGAGATAATATTTTCATGAACCTATCATAGAAAATGAGAATTTGGTTTACCGTATTTTTCGGACTATAAGACACACTTTTTCACGCCCAAAATTGGGGAGAAAAAGTGCCTGCATCTTATGGTCCGAATGGGAGACCCTTGGCTTCCCACCAGCTCTCCCGGTAAGGGGATAAGCCGGTGAGCTGTCAGATGAGAGATGCAGGCCGGTGTCCGGATCTCCCATCTGAACTGTATAATTGCTTATGCAAACAGAGCTCAAAGCTCTGCTGGCACAAGCAATGAAGAGAGAGATAGATGAACTGCCATCTATCTCCGTGTCTGTGGAAACTGTAATCACTCTGCAGCTCCCACGGACACAGAAACAGCAAGATCTGCAGAGGAGAGAAGACTGGGCAGCTTCCTGCCACCCTCCTACTGATCCAGTGAAGAGGTGACGTCATGTGCTGTGTGTGTGTACTGCTGCAAGGGACATCTACTGGCTGAATTGAATATTGCATTCATTAAATCCATTGCATTAACCAAATTGATGTGAAAACGTAATACATTTTTTTACTGGTTTTCTGGGTGCGTCTTATAGTCCGGTGCGTCTCATAGTCCAAAAAATTTAAACGAAATTATGTAATTAGGATATGTTCTCACCCTAATAGCTCTTTGCATTGAAGACTTGTAAGGGTGACACCGGATATTCAAGGGTGTGGACCCACTGCACCAACTTGCACAGTTGGTAAAGGTGCAATCTGGGGAGCAGTGTCTAAGGGGCCGTCTGGTGTTCACCAGAGCAGCCCACAAGGGCTGATGGGCTTTGCTGCAGACGAAACCCAGGTTGCGGTTCCTGGATGCACCCGTGCAAGTTGGCAGCTGATGATGTACCAAAATATAGTTCCAGGAGTGTAGAAATAAGCAGAGTCCGTGGGATGAGCCGAGGGTCAGGAGCCGGGATGACAGAGGAGGTACCAGAACGAAGTACCGAGGATCAAGAGATAAGGAGAATCTGTTGGACGAGCAGAGAGTCTGGAACCAGCAAGTCAACAATCAAGGAGGCTGGAGGTAAACATGAGACCTATTGTCCAGGAACCTTCCTGGAACCTAAAACTTTCTTAAATAGTGCAGGAGGGAGGAGCAGCTGACAAGGTAAGGAACATCACAGGTATCCAGCAGAGGGAGCTCAGCTGCAGGAGACTTAACCCTCTGAGGCAAGGAAGGTATTAGAAGCTAGATGCAGGCAATGCAGAAGCTGCAGACACAGATCCCCTTGCCCTGGGGAGATCTGTGACAGTAGGGTGGCACAAAATATCAACCAATAAGGTGATGTATAATAATGCAAATATCATCAGGACCTATTGTAGGTTACACAATACATTAAAACACAAATCAGTTCATGTATGATAATAAAATGAGTGATAAATTTTGATGTAGTCGCATGCCATTGAATCAGGTATACAGTTCTTTTGTTTAGTCTCTTGTCTGATGCGTTTCACCCACCCAGTGGGCTTAATCGGGGCAGAATGGAAGCATGTGGGATGCAGTTATGGTCATTGAAGGATTGCAGTTTGTAAGGCTGCTGATAATGGGCACCAGGTCGCTGGTACTCAACCACCTTCCCTGATATCATCCCTCCAGAGAACTCCCAAGTGTTTAAGGTTTGGGGGAGTGGGGAAATACTGAGCCCGAAAAATTACCTAGTATGGGGCCCTGAAATTTCTGATCTAGAATTATACTAACTAAGGTTAATGAGAAACAATAAATAAATATAAAGTGCACCAAAATCACAGTTCATCAACATAGGCAACAATTCATGTCTATAACCAGGGGGGCACATAACTTTTTTAGTGAGCTCCTCAGATGAGTACCAGGAGATGGTGTTTGGTACTCACTCCATATGTAGGGTGGTCTTCCTCACTGTCTCCCTCACTGTCCTCTGCGTCAGCCTCCTGCTTGGAAGGTTCTGCTGCAGATGGACCTCCCTGTTCCTGATTGATCCTCTGATTAGCTGTCTCTATCCACAGGTCACCAGCTGGCTTTGGGTCACATGTAACTCTCACAGTACAACACGTTTGAACCCCCAGATCTCATACCTCAGTAGTACAACCCTGAACTTTTATGGCTTAGTAACTAACCCCTGAGACTACCTGCAGTCCAAATGTCATCCTTTCATAGTCATATTCCAACTGTCACACAGTGCTTTTCTCTTGTCAGATTTCACCCTTACATATGTCTATTCTTTCATCCCCCAGATCTCCAACACCCTTAGAAGTCCAATCTTTTTTGGATTAGTAATTTACATTCCCAGTGTCACCCCCCTAACTGCAACCTTTCATAGTTATTAATGTTGCCTGAAGTTATCCAAGTGACATAAATTGTATACATGTAACATTTAGCTGTGGCCGCCCAGACACTGAGCGCATCCAAGTTGTTAGTACACATATGAGCTGTGT
Source organism: Ptychadena robeensis (assembly GCA_036250615.1). Lineage (NCBI taxonomy): Eukaryota > Metazoa > Chordata > Amphibia > Anura > Ptychadenidae > Ptychadena > Ptychadena robeensis. The sequence goes on along the minus strand of CM070037.1, from coordinate 119,450,872 downwards.
AACAATATTGCCGACACGCATAGCTAGGTTTTGGCCCCTTTTGAGTACCAGAGTACCACTTATGTGCACCCCTGGTTATAACCACATTTCGGTGGAAGATATTCCTTGGTCCACAAGCTCAACACGCTTAACCCCTAAAGAGGTCTTCTTCAGGAGTCATTGAAGATACAAATCCTATGGTATGTAGTGGTCTGTGGGGTCCACAACTGGGCAGCGGGCATCTTCCCTACTGCTTTCATGGAGATGGTCACCATGGACTACGATGGCAACCAGAGTCACTCCACCAGTAGGGAGCCAACACCTCAGTAGGGTCCAGAATACATTGGTTACATGGTGGCCCCATGGGTGCTCTTAAGTTTCCCTCTTTTGACTGGTTGGAGCCTATAAGCCACCAATGTAAGCTGGCTCCTGTATGGCAGAATCATATTATAAATACAATTGTGTGTCTACTTGTTCCATGTCTTAACATTTTGGACTTGGATAAAAAAAAATCAATGAACATGAGTCAGATACTATGCACCAGAGCATAAAGTAACTTCAACAAACACACACCACCAAAAGGAACGTGTACCAATGGCAGCAACAACAAAAGAGAATTGTGTCCAAGGGAAAGGCAGGCTTGACGTGTGATGAAGCATTAGTATAGAATTACTATCTCCAGACACTGAATGGACATGTCTGCCTTCTATTTCTCTCCTGGTACGTGTAGACTGCTGCGTTCAAGCTTCATAGTCTCAGCCGGTGATATCAGTTACTCTAAGAGCCGAGTTTTATTCGAGTTTTACTTCTTCTGGACATAATAAGTCAAAGAAAGGATGTGAACTCAGGTCAAACTAAGTGACCCTAATAATCCCAACTTTATTAAATCTAAAGGTTGCCTTCCTGAGTTACACTGGATGATAAGACAGATCACGTTTGTTGTTCCATAGATAGGCTCAAGCTTTAAATCTCGCTCCAAAGTAGAATAAAACTTGAGCTGTCAGTAAAAATCCACTCTCTACCTAATACCAAAAGGTGCTAAAGAGGCCTGTCCTGCAATAACACGAGGAAAGTTTGTTGTTAGGCTGATTATTCTTGTATCATTAATGGAGGTAAACCCTACAATTATCATTATATATATATATATACATTTTTATTATCATTTATTTATATAGCGCCAACATATTATGCAGAGCTGTACAATACATTAGAGTGGAGATACAACACAGGATAGTACATACAGGAACAGGTTATGACACAGGAGGGCTTACAATATATATATATGTAGGGGATCCCAAGGGTAGATCCTGGATGGTAAGTATATCTCCCCATATTATGGACTGTGGTCCCGGCTGTATTCCGGTTAAGGAGTGCGGAAATATATACGGGCAACCATGGTTGCCATGTAAACTTGAGGTATGTTGAATCCGCACTAACCACACTCTTTGTCAAAGAATCTCCCGGTGCACAGCCTCCCTCTCAGGTTAAGTGTGCCGCCGATTTAGAACCCCAGGTGCTGGGCTACAGAGGATCAGTTCATCCACTTGTATATAGGAATAGGAAGAGGTTCAAAGTAGCTGAGATCCGCACTCCGGTTTTCTTTTAAAAAATCAACGGCTTTATTCAAACATCAAACAATACGAATAGAATACAGACAAGGGTCCCTCCAGGGATCCCCCCCATCTGACACGTTTCACTTAATGAAGCGTAATTAAGTGAAACGCGTCAGAGGGGATGATCCCTGGAGGGACCCTTGTCTGTATTCTATTCATATTGTTTGATGTTTGAATAAAGCCGTTGATTTTTTTAAAAGAAAACCGGAGTGTGGATCTCAGCTACTTTGAACCTCTTCCTTTTCCATGGTTGCCATGTGGTAAGGTTTTTTGGGGTCCTGGACTCTGGAGTGGGAGGGAAGGAACTGGGTGGGCCATTCCACTCCACCCAGGGTACACGCCAGGGTTTGATCATGATTTTCAGCCAGATAGGAAGGCTGGTTGAAAAAGCTCTGATGTCAGAGAGGGGGTGGACTAGAGGAGCTGAGGCCAGATGTGCAGCCTGGGTGGGTGGAGTCCAACGCTCTCTCTCTGGAGCAAAGTTTTAATTTGGAAGGACTGGGAGGGCTTGCAGGACTGTCTGCCTGAGTGTCATGGGTGAGCTGTAACCATTGACCCCAATGGATATGTGTTTTGAATACTGCATGCAATAAGTTGTTTTAATTTGTTCATCATACGGCTGTGCTGGCGATACCTTTCCCCTGAACGTTACAATATATATATATATAGCCCCAACATATTACACAGGACATAACAGAATATACACATCACTAACTGCCCCCCAGAGGAGCTGACTATCGAATGTCCACACCATAGTTGTATTACTAGTAGAGATGGTCGAATTTATCGACTTGCTTACTTTGTGAGCTGATTGCAAAAATGATATCAACACCAAACTTGCTGGAGATGTAGAGAAGGGCTGTGGGAACATTCATTGCTAGTTTAGCTCTAGCACATGGAGTTTTTGGATAAATTAAGTTCAAAATCAAAGTCGAAATTCTGGTTTTCCTAAAACTTAATTTGTGCAAAAACTATCTAAGAGACTTTTTTTGTAGTATACCCCCAACCCTTCTCTACATCTCCAGCAAGTTTGGGGATTATACCATGTTCAGGGGCTTTGCAATTAATTCAAAATCTTTGAAATAGTCGAATTTTTAAAAAAAAAAATTCAACCATCTCTAATTACTAGCTAAAAATAAAAAAGAAAGTTGTGCTAAACTCACAATAGTAATCACACAGTAGAAGTGATGTCAGAGGTCAAAAAGGTCATGTGATGGTTTATGGAACCGAGTATGGGTCAGTATGAGGTGTGGGTGATGGAGTTACCAGGAGGTGTGCTGCTCCCGATATAAAAGGTAAATGGTAACAAGCACACAGGGCAAACAAAGTTCATTTCTTGAAATGATAAAAGAAAAAACACAGTTTGGAGTTCAAGTGATACCATTTATTGGCTAACTGAAGTCATTAGAGAAGCAAGCTTTCTAGATATCGCAGATCCCTTCTTCAGGCTGATACAATTCTGGTTTAAGAAGCTCACATTTATACACAAAAAGTTACAAGGACATAAATATTGTTTGACTGATTGAGGTTACAAGGACACGCTTGACTGATTGAGGTGAGAGTGAAGGATTAGTTAGTGGAGATAGTGATCAGCGTTATGCCTGGCATACAAATGCCGATAAGCGGCTGATTTTTCACCTGACCGACGGGCGTGCGCTCACGCCGTCGGTCAGCGGAAAAATCGGCCGTGCGCTCACGCTATCGGTCAGCGGAAAAATCGGCCGCTTATCGGCATGTGCCCACATGGGGCGACAGATCCGTGTCGCCCCACAGCTCG